>VXAA01006715.1:98167-110028 GCA_013399115.1 Anseranas semipalmata | reverse complement strand
TTTTTTTTTTTTTTAAGGCAGCTTGCAAGACATTGCCTAAATTCAGTGTCAGAAGCAGAGAACAGCATCACTCAAGATCTCATTTCCGGAAAGCATCCCTTTTCAAGAAAAGACTTAAACATGTGCTTAATGAGATGAAGGCAGATGCTTGAAGATAAATTTACGTGTATGCCCGAATCAGGGTCTACAAAATTGTAAGGCAACAGGCTGGAAATATAAGCTGTTGAAATCCTGTCCTTTCCATCTGGAGATGGAAATACTTGTTGTCATATGTTCTATACTAGAGAGATGGGATGTTTATCTGTTTGCTTAGAACCATAGCTATACAAAATAAAATAAAATAAAATAAAATAAAATAAAATAAAATAAAATAAAATAAAATCCTACAGATAAAGAATATGCCAAGTTTTGCTTTTTTATTTTGTTGGTGTTTTTATTCTAAGGTGCCCAAGAAGAGTTTGGAAAATTAAAATACAATTGGTATGAATATATATTTTTTTCTGATTAAATCTTGATCTGCAGACTGCTACAACATTTTGACATGCAAACTCCCAGCTACTGCGCTGGTGATGAAGTCCATAAAACATATAGGATTCTTCTCTGCCATGACCAAGTAGGAAAAAAAGGCAAGAAACAGACCAGAAAAATACTGTAAATAGCACAAAGAGAGATAAGATTTTAAATGCACTTTCAGTAAATATTTTATTTATAGAAGAATTGGTTTGCGGAAGTACTCATGTCAACTCTTCAGATGTTTGCAGGAAATGCTTCAAGTGTGATAGAAACTAGTTAGGTTTCAACCTATCTTTCTTTGTACGGCAACACAGAGTTCCATTCAATGCTGTTTACATTTACTCTACGATTAATTTATTAACAATGACAGTGCATTTTGCATCATCTTATTTCCACTATGTGTACTTACTGTATTAATAAAGGAATCTGGAATTAATAAAGGTATATCAGGTGCATATTCAACACAAGTTGCAAGTCAAGTCAGTTTGCTTAATTCTTTTCCTAGATTTAGTGTTGGAAAACTCTTGACCTTTATGTTATGTACATACAATATCTGCATGGTGAAGTTAAAGCCCTCTACAGTGTTTCGTTATATGCATGTCATACCCTCCAGAATAATTTGAACTATTAACTGTCTAGTTCTTATCCATCCCTATCTGAAACTTCTGAAAACAGCCTTGCCATTTCCCTGAAATCTACAGGTGAAAGGTTAACTCAGAGGAATCTCATTTATTATCTATTAAATGCAATAGGGAGTTTTTGTCACTGCATTTGCCTTTTTAAGAGGGTTTCCTACTATATCTTACATTGCACTTAGGCACTTATGATCTTAAATCTTTATCACATCTCTGTGAACTCAGCTATTTTTCTTAGTGCAGAAAATTACTAATGATTTACTTAAACTGGAGACATCAGTCTTTTTCTTTTCATAATTAGTTAGGTCCAGAGAGATTTAAATGGTTTCTTTCCCCTCTATTGTATTTTTCCACAGGTTTCTCTTTCTCTGTATTTCTTGCCTTCTCCTTACTTATTTGAGCAAGATGACACACAGACTTTTTCAGAAATACAAAGTGCCTGAGAGAAGCCATTCTCTTATTTGAAGGAGGTCTGGTATTGTCTGACCTATGAGCTCACTATTGGACTTCAAGACTATCTCAGGTAATGCTATTGTTCACTGAAGCAGATCCAGCTCTTGCAAATTACTAGTTGTCATATGTTTTCTCTTCCCCTTCAAGAATTGCTTCACAGGCTAAATGTCTAGTAATGAAAAGAATAGGATAGTCTGTATTTAGTAAATCTATTTTATAGCAAAACTTGCTGTGATCAAGTGGTTTGTAGGCTTACCATTGTGTAGAGTAACAATATTGTGTGATCAAGCACATAGGTATAAAAACTGCTCTTGTATATAGGACGCACAAGAGAAATCGTCCCACTCTTAGGGGGTAGAAAGAGCTGGGAACTTCCTGTAGGACAAATATGGTAAATTTTTTATTTTTGCCCTTTTTTAGCATTTTTAGTGTTCACTCTCTGTTCAAAGAGAGACAGGGTTTCTTGATGGCTCGTAATAAAACAGGAGGAAAGTCATCATAAATCAAGGCTGTGCAGCAGACTTGGTGAGGCAGCACAACAAAGGGAAGTGGGTGGTGAGGTTACCATGTGAAAAGTAAATAAGGACACACTGCACAATGTATCTTTTTTATTTTTGTTTTCCTTTGAAAATTCTTATTAACTTGCTACCTTTTTTTTTTTTTTTTTTTTTTTTTTTTTTTTTCCAATGCANTTTTTTTTTTTTTTTTTTTTTTTGTCTTCCCTGACTAATGAGATCATAAGCCTTTCAAGAAGGGTTCTATTCTGGTTTTATAGTAGCCCATATATATATAGCCCTATAGCACTATAGTACTATAGCTCATAGTCCAGCAAGGCCTTGTTGATCCATTAATACTATCAAACAAACCTCTAAATATTATATGTTCATAGCAAAGAGACAACATAATATCTTTCCATTATATAACACACAAATGCACATATATATTTATAAAATAAATTTGAAAATATATATTTTAAATGCATAAATAATATAGTTAGATGTAATTATATTACTATGCTTGTATATAAAATAAATGTGTGCACACGTGCACTTACACACACAAAGAACATTCCTTATTTTTATGTAAATTAATACAGTTTGATTCTACAGTTCATGTGTGCCTTTAATAAGCATCCTTGTGACAGAAAATGTCCCTCTAGCTGAGGAAAGAACAAGTACAATGAACTATTAAGGGTTTTGTTCCACAAATCTCAGAATTTTTTCCTACAAGCTACCAGCAGTTCTTAATCTCTGTTGCATTAGATTTCAGCTCCCACCACGTAACACAACTGAGGTCTAGTTTTTACCTTCACACTGTATTCTTTCAGTTTCTGCACCTAGAGGAAACTGCAGATTTCATGCTGTTCTTACCAGGAAAACAATAGGAAATAAAATGACATGACCAGTTCATTCAGGTTTGATAAGTCTCAGATAATATATTGCATTAGTCTGTATTCAACAGGAAGATTTCAATTATATTAATATTGTCTCCCTTGGTGTGATAAAGGCATTTCGTGACAGCAATTAAATTAATCTCCTACAGCAAAAAGGTTCTGCACTATAGTAAATCCCACATGAGAATGGCCATAAGACTCCATGTCATGTAATTCCATGTCATCAAGGTAGACCACCTGGTTCCCTAGTGAATCGTAGGGTTTGTTAGATTACTTTGTAAAAGTAATAGCTGGAAGCCAAACCAATTGCAAACATGTTGAAGACATAAAGGAAACAACGACTTAGCAGCAGTAGAGATACCTACAGCCTCCCAGAGGATTTAGGCATATAATTCCATATGCCAGTTATTACCGAGGTTCACAGTAACGGCCCAGATTCATCCCTCTAACTGTAAACTCTTACCTTAGGGTAACAAATTGCACTTATTTGGCAGTATGCAAGGCCGTCTAACCACTGTTTTTCTATGTTATTGCTTTCCCATACTTCCAACTACACATGCCCCACCTCTACCTTTTACTATTCTGATGTGTAAGTGAATTAATTAGGTTCTTTAATATAGGTGGGATGAGACTGAGAGCTGAGATGCATGTTCTTCTCACTAGAAGTAGGGGATCAACTCATGACTCCCTGTGATCTGGCGACAGATACAGACAATGTTCTCATTTGATGTTCAAGGTGAATCCCTTTCTCTTCATGAATCGTAATGGGAATTTAGGAAACAGCTGCATATGTGCAAAACCCCACTGGTAAGTTCCTATAGCTACAGCTGAATTCTCTCCTATTTTGCAGCTTAATTCAGTTATCTGAACGTGGGCTTCTAGTGCCCATTTGAGTTATTCCAAGGTAACGTGATTGTCATGCGGACATGAAGTGTCTAGACAAAAGACACCGGTCCCTGCCCCAGCAGCATGCTCCAAGCAGAGGGATGAAGGAAATTAGAGGGACCCCAAAGGGTCCCAGACCCCAAAGGGACTCCAGAGTTTTACAGATGTCACGCTGCCAGGCCTTCAGCACTGAAGCTGGAGATCATCTGTATGATGAATAATTCTGGTGAAAGAAAATGATCTGGATTTGCTGTCTTATCATATCTTGAGGATTGAAGAATTCATGGGCGTACACCCAATGTAACTGAAGAAATCTATTGGTATGCTTTACTAGATAGAGAGAGAAAAATAACCCATGATTTAAAAATTAAAAGTGATTAACAATTCATACAATCTGTGCTTTTTAGTGAGCATGCTTCATATTGTATTTGGCAGCACAGAAGGTGAGACAGTCATAAATCTACAGAAGCAAGGATAACTTACTTTGGGTGAGACATCTGTTTAACTTTCCAGATATTTAGCTTTCTTGTAGGTTTTATCATAACTCCAGTTTCTGAAGTCATTTTATTTTGCTATAATTTGCTTGTTTTTTGTTGTTGTTGTTGTTGTTTTATTATTTATTTTTACAATCCTTATTATTCTTTTATTCTTTCATTATCCTTCATTATCCCTTTTACTACCCCCCCCCTTTTTTTTTTGTATTCTCTAATTCTACTTTAACAAAATTTGAGGATTTCCTTTGTTCATTTCCTTTAGTAGGCCTTAAAAAAGACTGGAATGAAGGAGTTCTCATTTTTCCTGCTAACTTAATGATATATATGTGTAAAAGCTCACTCTTAACTATTAAGTACCAAAATTAATTGCGTTCTAAGTACCAAAGTAATTGAACATCTCCTCAGAGGACTTTCAGATGTACGGTCATGAAGAAGAGCCTCTTTTCTTTTGCAAGGCCTAGTGATGGAAACAGAAAGAGACCTAAGTGAAGGTGAGCAGCATGGGTTTCTTTAATGTTTCCAAGATTATAAAATTATATTCTGAATTATGGTTGGACCAACTGTATCTTTTGATGCCCTAAAATTTGGAATATGTAAGTATAACTCAGAGATACCTTGTGCTGAAAGTGGATTCAATATATTTGAGTCCCTAACCTTGTGTCTTCTGCTTTTAAAGATGTACAGGGTCTTACTTTATTGTGCCTTATATGTACAAAGCAACACGTATTCCCCAGTCCATTCCCTTCAGGATATACTTGGCCACAATTCTTATTAGGAGTCTGTATAAATTTTGGATTTAAAAATTTTTTTCAGGATTACGAGATGCTAATTGGAATGTGATGAGGGTATTCATTCATTTTTGTTTAATGACCATCTCTACATGTAAGTATTGTAAACTTTCTTTGAACTCTGTCTTTTGCAAATGCAATTATTCAGAGAGCCAACTGAATGTGAACAAGGAAGCCGTGAATAAGTGAATCTATGACCTACAGAACCCATTCTCGCATGTTCTCTATCATAAATATATGTAGAGACGAAGAGCAGACATGTCATGCAAGTACAGCGAAGCTATATTTTTACCAAGTCTCCATTCAATCTCTTACTCAGTTTCTGTCTTTACCTCGAAATGATTCACAGATTTAAATAATGCATGGCAGTGATGGAAAACGTTATAAATTACCGAAGACACTGGGACAGCTAAAACAATCTGAAAAATTCAAACTGGCACTTTCTTCTGGTCTGCCCATGAAAGAATTAGAATCAAGACATTGCCATCGGGCTGCTGAAGACACACACTGGCTGTGTATTTCACCACGTACTTCTGCAACAAAACCCTAAGTTTAGAAGAGAATTCTTCCCCAATAATTATGTAATCTTCTACTAACAATGCTAAAATATGACTGATAAAATAGATTTTCAAGAAGTTTATCTTGCTTAAGGTTTTCATCTGCCTGTAATTTCAACTATCACAGTTTGTTCTGTGTATTAAGAACATAGTTAAATATCCAAAGCATTTCCAGTTCCCTTTGTCTCCTGTCTCAGTGGCTGCACCTTCCACCTCACTGACTGTCATCCCTGTTGTTTTGCGCCTCTCACAGACATTAGAAATTTTGCTTCAAATATTGCTTTCCCATCTCATTGCTTTGGTCAGGTCCCTACTCAGTTTTGCATTCTTTTCTTACTGCTTTCTCCTTTATGGTATCAAATTAAGTTACTTGCTTCTGTTTTAGAAGCTCTCCATGACCTTTTCCATTTTCTGAAATTTTTTTACTCCCATCTCTCAAGTTCACTCCCCATCTCACAGAATTTTCAAGTAAGCATCTTTTTTTTTTTTTTTTTTTTCTAGTGCTGAGACATATCCCTCACTGATAGGAGCTTCCTATAATATCATTTTTTTTCTGATGATGTCTATAAAAGACACGGAAAATGAGAAGGCTGTTGGTGTTGTAATACAACGTCTGTCATATTGACTAATTTTTGTCACATTGCCTTCTTGTACTCTGCCATCTGCCTGTCTGTTCTTGTTGTTATCCCATCTCATTGGAGCATGGATTGTTATTTTGTTCTTTGTTTGTAGACCACCTTTTGCAGTGGGGCTGTGTCTCAAAACTAGGTTTCCAAAGCGCTATAGTACCCAAGAGTAACTTGTAATAGGTCAGGAAAAAAAGATGAACCATATTCCAGAAGCTTGCAATAGAAGCCTAAAACAAGAGAAAGCAGATGGATGCTGACAGACAGATGGTGTTGAGCAAAAATAATACAAGTAATTACCAATAATATAAATAATACATACACAAAGAAAACATATAAATAATATTAACATATAAGATATGTATAAATACTAATGACAAATAAGAAAAATAGACACAGCTGGAAGAAAAGCATTTACAAACAGAAAACTGAGCCAAAAACATATTATGATTTTAACTCTTCTCAGATAGTTTTAGATTTGAAAGAAAAATTATATACCCTTCCTAGGTTAGAATCTAGGTTGCCTCTGAAAATAATAAATTTTGAGGAATGTACTGATATTGCCTAAATTTGGCTCTTCAGCTGAGGTGTCTAAGTTATGAAGTCAGCCTTGCTAAACCTCTTTATCACAAAAAAGAAGAGGAGCACTTCCAGAGGGTAGTTACTACAATATTAGGATGGGATCATTAAGGTACATCATTAAGGTAGACCATACAGAAAATTCTGATGAGTCTTCTAATTTTAAAGTTACAAGAAGAAAATGAAGGTGTGCATAAATTGGAGAAGCTATATGAAGCCTGTGAAACATCTGAAAACTGTTTCTTTTAAATTGGGTTTTTGTCTCAAATGGAAAGCGGGGTGTAAAAGATGATGTGAAAGTCTACACAGCCATCATAATGTATGTAGATATCTGAGTAAGCTTGGCATATGGGGAAAGATAGCCTACAGAATGACAAATTCACAGAGAGCTAAGGAAAAAAACACTCTCAGTTTTGATCCCCAAACCTTTATCATTTTGGATGTGGGCTACAGAATTTTGGAGGAGCTGAGGAGGAAAAGCAGCTATCAACCCAAAGGCTGAAATGCAGGATACCCCAAATATTTGTGTGCTTAATATTCTGAAGTGGTCTGAAAGGATCCAGATACCAACTCTCTGAATGCTGGGCAATCCATGTGACATGACACCACTTCTTATTGTCATTTTAGATAGAGTTCTATATATAATCTTCTGTATAGGCCAATTTCAGCAGCAGGTGTGTTTATAGACGTTAATTTATTGAGATATAACTGTGTGTTGATGAAGGCTATATGTGAACAGATATAACATCAACAAAAGGAAAAATCTTCATGAATAACTTTTTTTTTTTTTTAATTTCCCACAAAATTCAGAAATGTTTAATTTATTTTATCTTACTTGCAAGAAATTCTGTCTTCATTCAGTTTTTATTTTCCAAACAAATAGAATGATTCACTTTTTGTTTCTATTTCTAACCTCAGGATAGGCTTATGGCTTAAAAAAAAATCTATTTTAATGATTTAATAAAATACATTTATTCCCCATTTTTTTCCCCCAGAACTGATTGGGAACCATTAAGTTTTCAAAAGGTTTTCTGTGCTGTGTGGCTATGTAAAACCTTGGTAAAATAACCTGAAAAAAATAGAACAATGTTCTGTACTGGTCCAAGATATAGGCAGACACCAGGGATTTCATTTCCAGACAGGTTAGAGGCAAAACTGGCTTAAGATATTTTTCTTTCCATACCTTCCTCCATAACTTGTCTTTTATCACATGGTATGCCACTCCCTTAGTTGTGCTGGCAGAAATGGCAGTGGGGCTGAGCTGAGAAATGCTTAGAAGACAGAGAATGCTAAATATAAAATATCTATACTAATATATGTACTAGTGTTTTATTTTAATATGGATTAGCTCCTTAAACTTCTTCAAAGCATATCTGTACAAACAGTTATGTGGCAGTACAGTTAAGGGATCAGGGATTAGAAATTAGAAGGGGAGGGGAAGAAACGGTGATTTGTTAAGATCACATTAAAATCAAGAAAAAGGCATAAGTAACTGTGCCCCAAGGTTGTAGCGAAAGAGGAATGTAGTAGGTTTAGTAGTGTAGTGTGTTTTTTTACACATCTGCTCATGTCATCTCATACTTACTTTATAGACTTCCCTTGGCAAAGATTGCCTTTGTAAAGAGTCTAGTTTTGGGGACTGCAAATATATATATATATATATTTTAGAGTTATTTTGATATAACTTAACTAGAAATTTCACCATTTCCTGTCTGAATCTATGTGTATAAGGCATAAGGTATGGAGACATTTCTGATGTGTAGGAATAGATTACTCAGTTACTACCAATGCTATTTCTGCTTGCAATTGTTAGCTTCTGATTTTCACCTTTTATTTAAGAAGAAACGTATATGTCATTAAAAATAGTCTCATTTTTGTGTGATGCAAATGAGTGCTTGAATTCAATATTGACTGTATCACTTTCAGAGATTTAAATCAAAGTTCTGATGAGCTGAACTGTACCATCTGTGGTGACAAAAAAAGAAAAACACGCAAGTACCCTGATACACATTTGCAGATCTGTTGATTTTTAGAAACCTATATTTCTAATCTCAAAATACAAACCCAGTGCACAGATTAAATTATGTTAGTTCAAGAGATTATTAAATTGTACAGTCTTTCTTAATGTACAGCTTTAAAAGTAAATTATTTTTATAATTTAATGGACTTGTGCAGTGTAATTTTATATAGAAATACTGTGCAGAAAATTTCATCAGTTTTAAAATGTTGGTGAATTTATGTTGGTTTTAGACAGTGTTATTTATGAAAGAGAATATTTTTTTCAGAACTTGAACTCACAATAGATTAAAGTGATGTTTTCGTAAATGTACACTTATGAAATACATGATATGAAACAACATTTAAGTTTAGGTACATAAATGCATAGTTCAGGCACTTGAATCAGTGACATAACCTTTTGTATTGTGGAGTACCTCCACCTTCCGTTCATTGTTTTCTTGGAAAAAAGACCCTGCAGCCACCTCAGCCCTGGATTTAACTGTGGTACATCATTGTCTTAGTATTCATTGATGATGAATGTATTAATTTGAAGCAGAATAGCCTAAAATGATTGCTGACGTAGATGACAGCAAAATTAGCTGCCAATTTTCTACATGAGATCTAACAATTTTTCTTAAGTAAAGAATAATCCTACACACTGATACTTGCTCCCTTAGGATGCCCTTATACTCCAATGCATGATCCATTACTGGAATTTCAAAAGACATATCCTCCTTTCACAAAGTCACTGAACTGTAGCAATAAAAAATGACACAATCCCAGACAGATAGATAAATAACACAGTCTAACACCGAATAGGGTTTGACCACTTGGGGGATAAAATGATTTCTATTTCGTTTTGTGACTGTGGGTTAGACTCCATGACTAATGAATAGACTGCTATGTCTGATCAGCTGCGGCAGAGGATCAGAAGTCTATCTTATTGGAATAAAGTTTTCTGTGCTGGAACAAGGGGATTTTTATGGAAGTACGCCTGACTGCTAGTGTGACTCTCTTTACAGAAGCAGTGGCAGGAGAAACTGGAGCTCAGTGCTCTATAGTCATCAGAACTAAATGCAAGCAATTTCTAAAAACAAATTCAATACAAGAATTGAGCATGAAATGTTGCTTGTAAAGATCACTGTAAATTCCTACATCAGATTGAGTGCACCTACTCACTCAGGCAAATATTTTATCAACTTGTATTGTTACAGCATTAATACACTACCCCCTCAGTACCACCACCCCCAAATAAACAACAGAAAAAAAAAAAAAAAGCAGCAAAGCTCACCCAGCCCCAGAATGATACAGTGCATAGAAAAATCTATAGTGTTAGGATGCTTGGAAATTTCATCTGCAGATTTTCCAGTGGTGTGCAGTCACAGATTTTGTACAAATTTATTTCTCCTGTTACAAGGACCAATTTTTGTCCATATCAAACTACCTTATTCCTTCAGGTAAGAAGTGAATGTAGCATTACCAGTCTGGAAAATGTCTGTTCTTGTTTGCCAGCCACAAAGTACTCCCACCTTATTCACCATGGCAACATTTACACAGCAGTCTCTGTTTCTCTCTGTTTCTACGGTAAAGTACTGGTAGGTAGTGCTCCACCACCTTGTTCCCAGTTTCTGATTCTATCACAGATTTCCAAATATTCAAATGTCTAAAATTTGTGTAGAAGCCTATAAAATGTCACAGTACATGATCTGTGGAAAAAAAAAAAAAATGCATGAAACAAGCCAAAACACAAACCAATCCAAAGACACAATTCCCCATCATAAAAATGTGGAGGAAAAAACAGCGATCTGAGAAAGCAGAGCCAATTAAAGCTCTCTTCCACCAGAACAGATCATTTTAAAGCTTGCTCTCTGAATCACAGACTTCTTTTAAGCTTATTTTTTTTTGTACGTATGGTCCTCTTCAAAGCCTTTTTTTTCCTCCTAAGCACAGCCCTTGTCAAAACTATCTCCAATCACAAATCTTTGAAGTAAGAGCTATTTCCCAAAGAGAGACTTTTTCAAAGTTCCCCCAGCACAGACACAAGTTTAAGTTTAGAGGAAAAAGACAACAGGTAGCAATTTAAAATTTACCAGAGTGAATTAGGACCTCCAGACACATTTTCAAATATGATGTAGTAATCAAAGTTACCCTGATAATCTCAGACTTCTTGGTAGGGTCCAAGCACTTCTAAAAGTGTTTTTTTTGGTTTTTTTTTTTTTTTTTTTTTTTTTTTTTTGTTTTGTTTTTTTTTTTGATGCTTGTCTATCACTTTAAGGACCTTAAAAACCCAGTAGGCATAAATCACTTTTGAAGTGCTGCTTCAAGCCCCTAAGTCACTGATGCTTTCAAAATATTTCTCCTTCATCTGTTTGAATACAGGACCAGCAAAAGAAGTTCAAAAATCATATCGGCTTGTGTCCATGACTAATTACATTATGTGAGCAATGAACTGTTGCACAAATTGAGACTTTGCTTATGATAACAAGACAAACACCTATCAGTTACTTTGCCCCATGGTTATATCTTTTTTAACGAGCACTCTGTAACAGTGACCTTAACATAAGCAATCTGAAGCACATTATTAGCATTCAAACATAATGCACCGCTGACTTGATTTTCTTGGAGTGGTGTATATCACCTCTGATTTTTTATTCTGAAAGCCAGAGTACATTTTGCAGTTTCTAAGTAGGCAGTCAAGTAGCTAGTTATGGACATGCAGTCCTAAAAAGAAAAATGTCTTCCAGAAGCATAAGTATTAAAATAGATTTGTTTCCACTTCAGATACCCCAGCAATGCCACTTAATTGCTTAATCTGTGGGTATTACCTTGCAAAATGTTTCAGTAGGGGAGCCAGAGCTATTGTAGCTTACCAGCAAATTCCTAGTATTCATTAAAATTTTCCTTACTAGGTCAACTCATTAAAAAAAAAAAAAAAAACAA
>VXAA01006715.1:66750-87238 GCA_013399115.1 Anseranas semipalmata | reverse complement strand
AAAAAGTTAAATGGTGCTCTTAAGAGGAAGGAAAGGCTGAATAATTTGTCCTCTATCAGTCTACGCATGATGAAGTTGACTTGCAGCTTTTAGATATTTGTCCATTATTTGGTATTTAGATCTGGCCCCTGTGATGTCTGCATTAACAAACTTTTTAATGGAATTAGCTGGAAGGGAATAATCTCAATAACATTAGCCATTTTTAAGTTAGATGTGTACCTAATCTAATTGTCAAGGCTTCTTGTACAGCCAGCGGGGACAGTCACCTCCAGAGTACAACTGATGACATTCACAGCCTGCTTAACACAGTAAGCAAGATTCTATATCTGAATTGTCTCTTCTATTGAATTCTCTCTTCCCTTCATTCAAAAATCTGTTTGACTAGCTAAAAATACTCATCAGCATGGAGGCTAAGTACCTAAGTAACCACACCACAGAAATACATTACCTTTTTTTTTCCCCCTTATGCACAACACTTCTTTCTCACCCATCCACAGAATCTAGCTGCCTTCTCAGTGGATTTAGTTATTCATGATCCTCATTATCTAGCTGTCTCTTCCATATGTCATCTTCATTAGCAAACACCTCAGTCTGTATCTGATTGTAGCTGTCCTGGTGCTTATACAACACCAAATACATTTCTCCTTCTTATTACTAGGTGAACAGTGTTTGGTGGCAGCTCATCTTTCATTATGATGGACAGGAGTGAAGTGTTCTGGGACACAACAATTATAGCCTTGTAAGGTGGAGAAGAAAACAAACTCAGAAAATCCATGACTTCTGGGGCTAGCTGAAAGTTTTGCTCTTGAGACAGGCAGGAAGGGCTTGAATATAAAAAGCCAAAGGAAAAGAAATTGAGGGATGGTGCAGAGAGCAAATGGAGAGGCTGTGTGCTTATGTCCATGTTGTTGCTGAATGAAGACTTTTCAGCACCTAACACTAGCATCAATACCTCAAATAAATCATTGCTTTCATGTTTAAGAGACAGATCATATTCTAACCTACTCTTCTTTTCTTTTGAGATGGGCGGTTATTGCAAATTTCATTGGTGTTTCCTGTTTCCTGGATTTAGTTGTTGCATAAATAATATTTTGCTGTATTTTTTGCTTTGTGCATTTTCTTCTGTTAAAGATAATTATTAATTAAGCATTAGTTTTGGGAGTGAGACTATTTGTAATGTACACTGTAATACATCATTACATTTTTCATCATAATTACTAAGAGTAATAGTAGTATGTAATTCTGAGTGTTAAATCAGGAATGCATTTTACTTCACATCTCTAATATTTCACAATGAAATGATTACTTGAGCCAGGTTTTATATATAGGTTTTTATTTTTATTTTATTGTTTTTCAATAGCAGACTTCCGGGATTGTTCTCCCACCTTTCTTTTAGATTCCAGCTGTAAGCAGAACTCACATATAAAGAATGTAATTTTTTTAATTTTGATAAGAGATTAAAAAAAATAGGAAAAAAATATACACTTTATTTTTCAGGAAGATACCAAATTACCCTCAGGAGGTGTTTGTCCCAGCCTATTGACTACATTATTTGCCAAAAACATTTTGGCCGTGAATTTAGTTATTTTAATTGCCTTTAAATTTTAGTGCCTTTGTGGCACTAAGGGACATGGTTTAGTCATGGGACTTGGTAACTCAGGTAGATGGTTGGACTTGCTGATCTTGAAGGTCTTTTCCAACCTGGATGACTCTATGATCCTAAATTAAAATCCTGCTTTTTAATATCAGATTCTTAGTCTCTGCATTATACCTTACACTTCATCCTCAAATTTCAGTGAAAACATAAATGCACAGCATCATGAAAAGTAATCCCACCTTTTAAGCTGCCCCGTTCAGAAGGTTTACCCATAGGTGACATTATTTTGACAAAATTTTTAGCAACTCATTGCACCAGCCCTGTTTTATTAGGGATAGGGAGCAATGATCTGGTGGGAGAAATGATCTATGGATGGTGCCCCCAGGACAACCACTGCAGGGGCAATGCAACTGATTTCCTAGAAGGCACTGAGGCTCCTTTGCAGAGCTTTTGTTAAATCTGCTGGGAATGCTTACATATTCTGTAAGCAATCATTTTCTGAAGTATTTATCTGTCTCTATATACTAACACTTATTCATAAACTAAACCTGACTGCCAACCTTGCAGAAAGAATTGTTACACAAAAAATGAAATGCTTGATCTATAGTAATGTGGCTTGTGTAGAAAACATTCTTTTTCTGAGGCTATGAGGAGAAAGATCTTGATAAACTGTAGCGAGTCCAGTGGAGGGCTGCCATAATGGTCAGGGCTGGAGCATTTGCACTGTGAATAGAGGCTGAAGAAGTGGAGCTCTTGCAGCCTGGAGGAGAGATGTCTGTGGGGGGACCTCGCAGCAGTCCTCCAATAAAAGGAAAAGGAAACTTCTCCAAAGTACTAGTGAAGAAACAGTAGTGTATAATAAATGGCATTTTCTAATCTGTGTTTTCTGTGTTTTATATAAGACTTTAACTGGTTCAAATTCAGTGACTTTAAGGTAAAAAGAAATGTTTATATTATCATTAAGAGAAATGCTCATGGTATAGGGAGGAAAAAAGAAAAGAGCTTTAAAAAAAGCATGCAAACCAGGGAAAAGAAATTCTGCTATTGAATTTATACTGAATAGTAACGCATTTGGTTTTGTCAGTCAGCTAGATGTAAACATAAGTGTTCTAGGAATGTTCCTGCTTGCTGCCCCTACAATAATATTAATTCAAGCTTACTTTGAGAGTACAACTTATTTTTAATCAACAGCTTAATCATGTGAGTTTTCCCACAGTGGTATTTTCTGTCTTGAATTATAGAATTTTCTGCCGACAGTGTCGTCCACTTTTCCACTGCAATTTCTCTTTCTCCAAGAGATCACAAAACAAACAAACAAACAAACAAACAAAACAACAACAAAAAACTCATTTCAGGGGTATTAAAAATACACAGTTAGAAAGATGTAGGTCTGAGTAAATGGTTTGGAAAAAATCCAAATCTCATCACGCATGAAAAGCACAGAGCATTGAAATAATGCAAGAAAATAATTTCTCATGCTATTTTAGCCATACCGTGTGTCCAGATTTATCTGAATGCCAAACCCAAATGTCTTGGGTGATTAATCATTGATTCATGAAGGATTTGGCTTGCATGCAACCATGCAGTGACACAAAATGTCATGTGATGGATATGGCTTGGTGGAAAACGCAAAAACAAACAAACAAACAAACAAACAAACAAAAACACTAAAACAGCATCATGAAGCTTTTTCTCAATTTTTTTTTTCAAAAAATTTCAAAATCTATGATTTTGATTCACTTGACATCAGTTCTGAACCATGCTGAAAATAACAGAAAATCCATGAAGGTCTCATCTTTGGGGGAGAAATTGTGAAAAAAGCAGCTTTATCACAAACAATCTTCCTTTGTCTTCCCATTTCTCATTTTCTTGAACACACACCTAAGCTGTAAGTCATTTTGAGATCTGATGGCATCCTTGACTGAGATACATCAAGGTATAACTTGCAAAGCTCTTTGGACCAAAATCTTGTACCCTACTCAAAGCCCAAAGAAAGAAACATTACATGGGAATATAAGAGATGAAATCCTCTCTCAGTTCAGATCTCCTGCATGGCACAGTCACTGAGTCATATTCATGTGGCTGCTTTCTATTTAGCACAATTGCAGCTTGGCTTGAGATGCTTCAAGAGCATTTCTATTACCACCATTGCGCCATGCTGGCACATGGGCTTCCTTCTGTACTTGCAAAGATCTGCCTTTGAGGTCCATTGCTAATTCAGGAAGTCTAAGGTTTACACTATGTCAAAATATTAGTCCGTGTGAAAGCTTTTGCACCGTGGAGTCACGGTAGTTCTGTTGCATTCCTATACTCAGTGGGAATGAAAATTTCTTACTTGGTGGTTGTGCCAAAACTTGCCTCTAAAGTGTGCTTGAAAATCTAGCAAGACATCCTCAGCTACATCCTTCAAAGTAAGAACATATGTGCACATTACAAAGAAAATAATAAAGCATTGATGAGTTAGGTAGGAGCAGCCTACTTAGTCACTAAGATTCAACCTTACAGAAATTGTAGCACTTGATTTAAGCCATGCTTGGGGTTACTTGAGCATGGAATCCCACAGTTTAAAACATACTGATTTTAAAACTTGTAATTTAAGACAAACAACTCTCTTTTTCAAATATATTAAATGATTATATGTATATTACCTTATATATACAGTTTATATCTACTTTACTCAGAAAATGTCTAGATACTGGGGTGATAAGCAATTCAGCAAACCACAGAATAGTTACTCAGGTATTAGCAGAGTTGTCAATAACACAGAAATTACCATCCAATGAGAAATTCCTACATTTTGAATAATTGTCATTTTGCATCAAAACAAAAGTCAATGTCTCAAGGCATTTTACGGAATCAAAGGTTTTGCATGTTTAGTTTTGGAAACACTCATGTAACCTTTCAAAGTATTTTTTTCAGATAACATTTGACCACTGCAATATACTGTTAAATATTAAGTGTAATAAATATATATAATGTATTAGATATAACAATTGAAATTAAAATCTCTTATTTTGGCTTTCAGCCATGTAGAACTTCTGCCCTCAGAAATGTCAAAGAAACTGAAGGATTTTTGTCAAACATTTTTATGTCACCAGAATATTACTTTTTAATTCAAGCATGGTCATTTTAAATTTTTTAATCAGCTTGGACTCTTTATTTTTCTTTACCTTTTTCCTATTATTTCTAAAACCAGACAGTTGTACTCATCTTCATAATACAATGGTTAAGTGTTTTTATTATGTAGAATAGGTGTGGAGGGTATTTGAGCAAGTGGAAAATAAAAACAGGAGAAAATACTATCCAACAACACATCTCAAAAAAAAAAAAAAAAAAAGTACAATCTCTGGTACTATCAGGAATAAGGTTTGTAGCAGAGAGAGTAATGCTTTAATGCTATTTTACAAGGCACTCATGATGTCTATCTGAAATACTATAAACATTTCTGATCATGTGCAAGAAATATGAATTCAGACTGATTATTAACACGACCAAGGGTTTGGAAAACCTTTTGTGTTGCAGAAGACTTCAGCTTAGTGAAATGGAAGTGGAAAGCAGATCTATTTAAACTAAAGTATAAGTTTCAAAAGACTAAAAGGATAAACATTGGCAATTAATAAATTTTGTTCATAAATTACAAGATTCCTAGTATCCAAAAATTTCACTATTGCAAACATGAGTCATGAGAACATAGGTGAACGAGAACATATTTTTAAGTTGTAGCTTCCCAAAATTGGGATGGAATTACACAATATAGTTCCTTGCAATAGAAGACATTAGAGCTAAATGATCCACGGGCTGCTGGGAGGTGCTTCAGTAAGGACTCTTGAGGTCCTTTTAAAGCAAGTTTTACCTCTTGTCTGGCCTGCAGGCTTTCCTTACCTGAAAACTAGGGCAGAAGGGGAATTTCTGAAGGGGAGAGAAAGAGCTGCAGTGTACCTGCAACCATTAACTTGAAAGCACTCCCAGATCCAGTAATATAGAGATAGCCATTTAATGCTTTTCTGGTTCTATATGCTGTGTTCTCACGTTGCTAAAGGAAGACATTTCCAAGCATGCCAGCTATTTTAAACGAACTCTTTAAGTACCAATGTGGTGAGTTGAGAGGGCACTCTGCTGTGTTGTTAACACCTCTGTTGTTAAAAGGTAAGGTTATATTTCTAATTGTGACTTTAATGGCCACTTCTTACTCTGTGTTTCTGTTCACTGTATGCTCTTCTCTTATATCTGCTGCTTTAATGACTACAGCAAATTTTCACCGTGACCATTAGCATGGCAGAACACATGCAGTGGCAGAAACACTACTGAATTCTTTCTCGATTCATGTAGCACCACAAAATTTGTTACTTGTTTTCTTATTACTGAGACCATATCATTCAGCCAGAAAGCATAATTTCCAGTTTCCAGCTTGCTTTTATTTTATCTCAGAAATTCTGCTGACCTAGTCAAAATGTCAATTGCCACAGCAATGGGCAAGAAAGCAGGAAGCATGAGGCCACCTTTCAAAGTCATAGACTTTTACTTTTTTATTATTGTTTTGCTTGATTAGGAGTTAAGTTGAGAAAGAGGAAAATAGATTTTTTTTTTTTTTACTCTGTTAAAGAGAGTCAAAAAGTAAGGGGCATTTCCTTTCTTTGTGTGTGTGTGTGTTTTCTATTATTGTAGTCATTGATTTTAAGATTGTTTACTTTCATTGAGTTTTCCTTTGCCTCCCAATCTGCTCACACTGAATTCAGATTCATATACTCTAAGGATGGAAAGACCATTATGATTATCTATTCCAACCAACTGTGTAACAGGCCATAAAATCTGGACCAATAATTCATGCATCAAGTTCATATCTTCTGCTTGAGGGACAATATATCTTTTAGATAGACATTCAGCTTTGATTTAAAGTCTTGATTCTCTCTGACTATGTTAACACCTTTCTAAGCCATCTAGCAGGCCTGAAAAGGGGCTATAGGGAAACGGTATCCTGACATTCTTCCTTCATATCAGAATTGATAATTTAAAATTGACTTTTGCAGTATTTCTTCCCACTACTCAAAAAAAAAAAAAAAAAAAAGAATATTTAATCATATATCATCTACTCATATATGTTTCTTCATAGACATAACTTCCATAACTTCAGTAAAGATTTAATGAAGGACATGATTTGGAAAATCAAATCACTTTCAGGAACTTCACATTAACAAAAGAAAGAAAAACTTTAAGAAAGTGACGATGTCTGCACAAAACAGAATATATGTCATATTTTAAATAATCAATTCCCATTGGACTTTTTGAAAACAAACAAACAAAAAAAATAAAAAGCCTTTACGTTACAATTCCAGCTCCTACAGAGACAAAGACTGGCTGACGAATTATAAGGGAAAGCTGGTCAGACAGCCCACCCTGATCTTTGTCCAGTTTCCATGGATTTCTAAATTGTGTGAAGTAGATAAACACTTCCATCAGTCGCGCTAATCTTCTACAAGATTGTATTTACATAGTTTTTGTGAATAATCAAAGGAAACATCTGCAAACTTTATGAAAGTGAACTTTTCAGTGTTCACTAAAGGGGACTGCAGGGGCTTATGAGTAGATTTCTGTTCTTAAAGATAAAATAATTTACATTAAAGAAAAACAAACATACAAACAAAAACTAAAATAAACTAAATTAATTTGAAAAAAAAATCAGTTTGCCTCATGATGAACCTTATTTTGGAAAACATACTTCTTTTCAGATCAAAGGAAGAACAAAGCTTGTTTTCATTCAGAATGAAATAAAACCTTTTACATTCAACAGTCTTACTAAAATTTTTTTGAAGAATCATTTTTTGTCTCTAACTACAATCTGATGAGATATTATATACCCATTTTCTTCACCTATTTAAGAAAATGGGGCAATAGAGAATGATTAGTCCTAGAAAATTTTGCTAGAAGAATCTAGCCCATTCCTCAGTCAAAAGCAGGATCAGCTATCAGTATGTCATTCCTGAATGATGCTTCCTCAGTCTGATCTCAAATACTTCCAAAGGCAGGGTGCTTACAAGATCCCTGGGAAATCTGTTCCAATACTTCACTGTCCTTACTGTTGTAAAACATTTTCTACATATCTGAGCTACTGTTCAGTTCCTACAGTTGTCTCTCCTTCTGACTTGCTGGGCACTTTTCTGGCCACAGCATTTCAGCTAAGGTTTGAACAGTGCTGAGTAAGCAGAAGGATTACTGGATATGTTTTGCAGAGGATGCTCTGCCTGTACATAGCAGTCTGATATTTGCTTTCTTTGTGACAACATGACACAGTTGACTCATGCTCTGTTAGCAATCCTTTATAATTCCCTGATCATCCCCATTTGGCCAGTTGTTTCCCATCTTATATTTGTGCAGCTGATGGTTTGTACATATGTGGAGTACTTTTCACTTGTCCTTTAATCTTGTTATATTGCATCAAACTCAAATCATCAGATGTTGCATTCAGTGTTTCTTAGTGACAGCTACTTGAAGAAATATGGCTGGATGTGGATTAATTTTCTGTGGGAAGTTATTTTCTGACATCAGAATTGCACAGCATTATATCTGTATCAACTTCTTCCTTTTCTTGCGCTAAGTAGGTCTTGGCTTCTAAAACAGTGAGTTCCACAGATTTGCTTTATAATGAGTGGCATATATCTTTCTAATTCTTATTATTAGGCCACAGAAATGCCTAAGAAGGTCTTTTTCATTCTTCTCTACTGCCATATATTTACAGCATACTTAGCTGGTTAACAAAAAGACATGGACAGGTCTGACAATCGTGCTACTGTTTACAAGCTCTTTTAAAGTCACAAGATGAGATACAATTGCAGGACTAGGATCCCTGTCAGGAAGTATGTGGTGTTTTTAGTCACCACTTCATTTCTGTCTGCTTCAAAACTATTACTACCCAAGTACACAAATGCTGAGTGAAAGAATCAAAATTTCACTGTCCCATACCCCTGGGATCATTGCAACAGAATTGTGTGCAGCACAATCCAAGGGGTTTATTTGTACACCATATTGAATATTATACTTGGCTGTATCCAGATATACATATGCTATAAGTAAAAATAAATTATTACAATGCATATATGACCAAATAATGTTTTACCCTAGCCAGCTAGTTCTCAATATAGCTTTGATATCAATGTGCTTTCCATTAACCTGTGAAGAATTCAACAACTGTTGACTACATTAACAACAACAAAAAAAATACATTGTTGCCCATTAAATTTGAACCATTTTATTTTCCAACATCTATACAATTTTATACTTTATATATTTTATATTTATATTTTATATCTATTTATATACATAGTTTTATCATTGCAATAAATATGCTAAAATAAAATCTTTGGAAGACTAGATGATCCACCGAAATCCAAGGAGTGTATATTTAAGATAATAATAATGATAATATAATGACATTTCTTACAGAATGTCTCATTTCTCACAAAAATGTCAAGGTGCATCAGTAAACTTAGTAAAAGATCAAATCTTCATGATGTGAGGAAAATATGAATGTGAAGCCGAAGGATTAACTGTTCTGTCAAGGATGGTGCTGCAGTTCTGAATTATTTACAAAATATGGAATTCAAAACAGTAAAATTCAGGCTTTCAGAGTCACAGTTTGTAAACTGCACATTAGAGGAATATGCTTCTTGATGCTTCCCAAGTTTGGGGCCAAAGTTAAACGCAAGTCATTTCTCCTGTCATGAATTCTCCTATTGATTTTGGACTCCAAGTGAAAGAAAACTCAGCTGAGGTCACAAAGTTTCTAGTGTGGCAGCCACAGTGCAAGTGATTAAAACCCTGTCTCTCACCTTAAGTGTTCCAATTCAGCCTTGTGAAGTTTAACACCTCACCTCAAGTCTCAGCCAAGTCTCAAGGGACTTTGAATTGACATTGCAAACACACCTCCAAGTTTAACAAAGAAGCCAAAAAAGACAAACAAGGAAAAGAAATACTTATGTGCCAGGAGGAGATATTCCATAGAGATTCAATCCAAAGGAAAGCTGGAATAAAACACTGCAAAAGCACATTTTTTTTCTTTCTTTCAAGGTCTGTAACTAGTACACGCTCCTCCTATAGCAGGGCTCAAGAGTGTCCAGATAAAACACTCTCATCTTTTACCTTAATGAACTCCAAACTGACAAGTCTTTTATGACAAATTTGGTGTTCTAGCAGTAGTTTCAAAACTATATAAGACTTGGAGTCCCATTTAAAGCCATATCTGGTCTGTTTCGCCTCTGTGACAAGTTCTGTCAGTTCTCATTTGGATCATTAAATGGAGATCCCATGATAGGGAAAACTGACGTCCCATTCATCTTGCTTTGCATGAGTGCTTCGTCTGTCAGAAAAAACACATAACAATGTTAGTTTTATACAGCCTCAAAAAATGCAGCCCCAAATTGGTTGCCAAAAACCAAGCAGAAACAGGCGCAGATGTAAGAATATAGCAAGATGAGGGAACAAATTGAAAATTTAGATGACTACAAATAAAAAAAACAAAAGGGTGGTTGTCGTGCTTCTTCTTCTTTTTTTTTTTTTTTTTTTTGAACCAGAAAGATGAATTGCCTTCTTTTTCCCACATGCTAGTCAAAACCAGCTGCATGAAACATGTCATAGAGTTTGAGTTCAGAAAGGATGATTTGATCATTTAAATTCATCCTCCCCATAGGCTCTTATATCTGATCCAATACTCTTACACTGCGCTCAGTGGCCTCGGTTAAGATTAGGCATCCCCTTTAGCACCTCAGAACAATTGATATAGGTCTCCATTTCAGGTGAATGTGAAAAAAAGTGAAACACATCTAGGATAGATCTGATCACTCCAGCACAGAGTGTTCTGTGCTGAAGACTGAAGAATTCTTTAGACCCTGGCATATGCAGGGCTGAGGTAGTGGTGTGTGTGATTTGACTATAATTTTTCATTATTCAAAATGGTATGTGTTAGGATCCTGTTAGGACAGTGCTTTAGTTCTCCAAAGCCCTTCAAAAAAAGGAAGTGAACCACAATGTTTAGGAAGTCACAGATTTTAGGGCCAGAAGAGGCCACCAGACACTGTGCAAAGTTCAAGCTCGGCAGAATAAGAGCTGAGCTAAAAATGGCTGTCAATGGAAATCATCATTAAAGGGGGAGGTTGCAACTGGCACTCAACAGATGCTGAAGCTCATGGTTTTATTTTGTTTTGTTTTGTTGTTGTTTTTCACAAATGAAGTAAATATATAATTAAATCTAAAATATGTGAATGACACAAATGAGTAGAGTGGTAAATTATGTTGAGCATAAGCAGTCATACAGAGTTATTTAAAAAAATTAAGTTGGGGTCACTAAGTGTGTATACATGTCTGACAATACTTCATTTTCAATAATGATCTCAATATAGTAAATGGGTTTATTTAGGAAATAGGAATGAATTCCCACTGAAAAGAGGAAGTTGTTACTTTGAAAAGGACTAAGAACTGTCAACAAAAAGGTAACTCAAATGAGCTCTCAAAGGCAGAAAGAGTAATATGGAGTTTGGGTCTATAAATTGGAGGAGCAATACTACTGCGAGCAGGACTGAGACAATAATGTGTCTTTTTCAGTGTTGTTTGGCAGGTGTAATCTTAAAGATAATGAGTAAAGTTTTGATGAGGTTCTTCTTGAAAGAACCATTCAAAGCCTTGTGAGGCTGTAAAAATGAATTCCTGAGGAACAAGAACAACAACAACAAAAATAAAATGGTTTACTGTGGAAATATTCAATCATCTGTTTAGTTTATCAAAAAGAAAATGGATAGGTGGTTTGATTATAGTGTTTATATATCTTCATGGAAAGAAGAAGCAGCAGCTATTAAAATGCTCCTTCACCTATTATTATTCATACATATTTGTGTTTACTTTTGTTACCATGTTACTATGTAACATTATCAGTCTAGAACAGTCATGAAAGAAACACAGGAGACTGTAGACAGACATCTAAAGTAGACATTACCTTTCTAACATGAAACATATTGCATTAAGCTATGAAAAGAATAAGCAAATCTTTTTGCAGTATCATCACACTGGGACTGTACAATCATTTGGAATATTTGCTTTTAGCCACATAGAAATTATGTGAATAAACAAGTTAGGAAAATCTCCATAGTTTATGATATCCAGCATGTTGAACAGGAAATTACTGTGAAGCCTTTACCTTTAATTTCTCTGCATGTATCCATGAAAAAGAAATTAAGTAAGAAGATACTGAAAAAAAAAAAAAAAGATCATTTGTGCAACAACTGAACTTTCAATTATAGTCATTTTAACTCTTGTTAGAGTAGAGAGGGTAGAGAGGGAAGAGATGAGAGCAGGAGAGAAAAGCCTTTTTTGCTATTAATCAAGATAAAATAGATTTTCATCTGAAGGCTATATAATTCTTTCTCCTGTTGCATTATGATAATGAAAAGGAGAATTGATTTTATTTGCATTTGCTTGAAGTATCTAGAGGGCACTAAAATAAAACACTTCAAATTTTTGGCTACTTTGGCAAGATTTGACAACATTTCATCCAAGATAAAGTGTATGGTTTACTGTGGAACATTTAGAAGATCTCATGCAATTCTTAATAAACAATATGTTGCTTTAACTAATGTCTAAGTGATGTGCAAGTCAAATTAAAGATGGCATTTGTCATCCATACATGTAAAGTGACTCATGCACAAAATTAAAAGGAAAAAAAAAAAAAGAAATCTTGTCATCACAAAGTCTCTTATTTGTTGCTTCATCTTCATATAGCGCATGAGAAAAGAAGGTTAGAAATGCTTTAAACCACAGTGAAGTCTGAAACTTAATAAACAGATTATAAACCAAATCTAGTCAGCTGTAAATGCTTATTAAAGATGAGTTTAAAAGGAATCATAAAGTTACTAGGCTCAAAGATAACCAGCAGAAATAACATTAATTGAAAGGGATGGATAAATGACAGGCTTCACTTTACAGTCAAAATAAATACAGAGACAGACTTCACATTTTGAAAGCTTATATTTGCAATATTTTAGTATATTTTTGACTGAGGTCTACCCCAACTTACTTATCATTGCAATTCTTTCTAATTCTTTGACCATCATAATACTTATATCTGTAAAGCAAATTCTACACAACAGATTCTTTCTTTCACATGAACAGACGTTACATTTTCACTCTATTTGTGTAAAGCCCAGTAGAAAAATTTAATTGTTATTCCATAGTACCTCATATACCAAAATAAAATACATAAATAAAACCAGCCTTGCCGACTTCTCTTGAAAGCAGTGAAAATGTATTTCAAAATTGAGCATTTGAAACTAATTGACTTTAGATGAAATGCAGGTAAAACTATAATCTTTCAGTAATCTGATTATAAGCATCATAAATAGCATGGTTAGGGGCCAGTCATCAACGTACAAAATACAAAAATGTTCCAAGATTTTTCATATCTAAAGTATCTGGGATTCCCAAGAGAGTGCTGTTTTCAGCCCTGTATGTTTAGAAGGATGTGGCATCTCCTAGTGAACTCAGTATGAACTGTCCTGTTGAAATGCTTGAGTTCCTTTCATGTTTTCCAGTTGTCATTATAATGGTGATATCACAGTGTTGTGTAAGTCAGAAAGACAGCAGTATTGTTACAGCTAGTGTCATCAAATATTAACAGTGGGTCATTTACAGTTACATACTTCATACCATCCAAATATTCCAGTGTTTTTCTGGTCTGGACTGTATTTTGGGGCTAAGATACTTTTTGTTTGGTTGGTTGATTGGTCTTTTTTTTTTTTTTTTTTTTTTTTTTTTTTGNTTTTTTTTTTTTTTCTGTTGTGAGGACTTCCAGAACACGCATCATACACTGAGTTTTTTCTGTTTTTAGTCATATCAGTGTATTTCTAAGCATACCATTTAATCTGTAGATTTAATTCACGTAATACTGCAGATGTAAAGAAACATCCCTTTCCTTAACTCATTCTAGTCTTGAAAAGAAAGCAAATTTAAAATAAAATCTCACAAACCCCACAGGTTTCCATAACAATCCTGCAATAGCAGCACACAAAAGAATTGCATGTGCAATCTGATAGCCTCATTGCAATCAACTCTTAGAATCTCCAGTAGGAAAATGTGGAAAGTGTTAGGATAATAGGACCTGATATCTTCATCATTGTCATCATCATCATCATCATGTATATTTGTATAAACATTTTCATGAAAATGAACCTTTGCCTGATATATAAATAACAGAAATTTGTGTTATGTATTGTATTGTTTGTAAAGTGGGGCATAAATTGTAGAATAGTAAATAACAGTGGGTTGATTAAAGTCAATAAACTGATTGAAGGATGTGAGAAATTGGGGTAAAAAAAAAAAACAGCTGAAATATGAATCGTTTATTTGATAGGATTTTGGAGTGGTTGGAATAGTGACTTTTCTGTTAGTTTTGCTGTGACTGTCATGAAAACAAATGTGTGTGTTTGTTTAAATGTTTGCCAAGGGCATGGAGAATGACAAATAGGATTCCCTTAGTTATGTTAACATTATGAATGACTATAGCTGTTAATGTAAGCCCCAAATTAATTGCACTGAAGCCTGAAAGTCAAAACTTATTGGAAGTATGAGTGAAGACAGTATTTTATGTCCAATGGTTCGTTCTTGAATGCAACTCATAAATTTGTTTTCATTTTATTCCAATTCATTTTTTGTCTGTGTTTTACTTTAGTCACTCTGCAGGAAAGTAGTAGAGAGACTCCCTGATCTGGCATCTTATGGTAATATGTTGACCTGAAACTCCATAGTAATAATTCTGCTGAATGTTAAAGAAATTGCTTTCAAAGGTATAATGCCTCTAGGCACTTTGCTCAAGGCCCGTGCTTCCTCCCTCTGTCTCTCGAAGGGGCCCTCGGCTCTTAAGAGCTACAGCTGGTCCCTCTCTGCATGATAAGTAGAAGTATATATCATACCAGGGTATCATAAGTACATAATACAACTGAACCATGCAGTTTATAACGTTTACTGAATGCTTCCACAGTTTTTAGGCACAGTATGCAATCTTTATGCTTCATGCCTTCTAGAGTATCTTCCTTAGGTTAGCTACGATATTCCAATGTCTCAGTATTTTCCAAAAGCTGATGTTATTTGTTGTATTTTTAAACACCCTCCCCAAAATATTACAGTTGTTTCTCTGAATACAGAATACTACTTTTTTTTTACTGACTCTATACAATATCAATCTAAACTAGAAATGAATGATGAATTTAGGGTTTCATGTTTTCCATTAAGGCTTTAAAAGGAGCTTCATGTGGGGATGTGGGGATTTCCACCCTTCAGGTAGTGTTCAGAGTTTTTTTACTTTTGACAAGAGTTTTGAAATTAAGTTCCAGATTTTTTTTAAAGCATTGTGGCTCCCTTAAACTTCATATACTTTGTCTTGAGATAAATGAATGCAGAGTTTTAGAGAGGAGGGGAGGGAAAAAAAATAAATAAAAGAAACAATTGTAACTTACAATTAACCTTTTTAATGACCCAAAATATTTTTCAGAATGGTTTTCAGGGGACATGATGATGTAAATATGGTTATGTTAGTAATGGTTACCCAGAAGACTGTAATTCTTTTACGGCTTCACTGTCAGTTAATAATGTTGATAACATTTTTTTAAACTGTTGATAACATTTTTTACCTGAACATCCTTTCTGAAAGTTTGAAGCTTACAGCAAAATATGAATTTATTGGTTATGCAATCTACCACAGTGACAATTCTGGAAAGAGTAGTCATTTTATCTACAGGATAGGTACAGAACATCTGCAGACTTCTTGCCAATGTTCCTTAGTCTTGACCTCAGGTAGCTACGTCTTTAAAGTAGAAAGAATCCCTGCTCTTGCAGCATTTTTCCTTTGCTGAGACAGCTGTTGAAATGCCAGTTACTTTATAAATATGAAGTGTCTTCAGAAAACTATAATTCTAAAATAGATCTGAAACTCTTGGGCCAGAATTGTCCAATGAACAAAGCCAGTGAAGGCAAAGAAGCAAAGGAATCACACAAGGTATGAACACAGTTCATTACCTTTTAGTAGATTTTAGCTCTTTAACTTTGGTAAAAACATGGAGGCATACCATACAATCTTTCTTTCTGTTTCTGAATAATATACATTTTATGTTTTCCATGATAGCATCTTCAAAGTCAAACTCATTTGGAACGGTAATAAATAAAACATTATGAAACTGTATAGCTATAGACAGACATCCTACAACCACACATGCAAACTTTGTCATGCAAGTCCAAACAAACCAAACAAGATTTACCTGACACCCAGACAGGTCACTGTGTATTTTTTCTTCAAGCAAAGAAAAGCAAAAAATTCCTTGGCTTCCTGCATTCTATTTATTTCTCAAGTTTCAATGTAGGATTTATTTACATGTTGCACATTATATATTTACTTACTAACTGACTTGTGTACTTTGATGAGTTAAATTTGTCTTGTGAACTGGACACAGCAGTCCTGCTTTTTTGTTGTTGTTGTTCAGTGGAACTAGTATTTATTTAGGATCTGCTCAGTGGAGTAAACAGTAATGTCTATGCTCTAACTTGATTCTGTCTGATTTGTAAGTTACAGCAGCTTTAAGACTGCTTTGGTTTATTTTTGGCAAGCAAAACTTTGTTAGTATTAGGAAGTTGTGGATTTTTATGGCACAAGCACTACAGTCATTCACTGCAAACTTTCAGGCCTGTTTTAAACATAGTAAGATTTAAAACCTAGCAGGATGGAATTAGGTATTCCAGACATAGTTACCATGGTAAATACAGAACTCTGCCCTAAATAGGGTAGAGCTCTCCTTGGGCTGTTCTACAGGTCATTGTATTTAGACAATAGCAGCAACTAAGACTTTGGTTTAAATTAAACTTGTGAAGTGGAAGATCACTGCTAATGAAAAAAGCAAATGCAATGTGAAGTAGGGACCTGACAGAAAGTGCAAAGAGCAAGTAAAAATGGCTGCTCATTTTCTGACATCATTTTGACTTCTACCCACTCTATGTAGATGAAATGGGGTAATACAATATTCTGAATAGAAATGTTGGCCTTCTATTTTTGCATCTTCTGAATATAAAAGACAATAACAAAAGAAGTTGCACTACAGGTGACAGGTTAAACTGCTGTCTATCACCACTGCAGGGACATCTCTGTAGAAAATAACAGAAAGCAAAATAATGGAACTGAATCTTCATTTCAGTGCCATGTTAAGATCTGTAGCAATTATCATTATCATTTTTTTTTTCTCCTGAATCCTAGCCAAAGGCAACCATGCTGCTCTGCAAGCATGCGGAATGAAGGATTATGCGATACTGTCTTTTCCAGAATACTTGCAGCCAATAGACAACAGATAAAACTGACCTGATGAAAGAAAAAATAGGTAAAAAAATGTAGCTTCTGCCTTTTAAAGCTTTACTAGATGTATTAAACATTCTTATTCTCAAGTTGGCAAGCATTATTTGTTGATAATTCATAATATCTTTCATTTACTCTTCATGTTTTTGTGAATCAGTTTTAGAATCTTCATGCATCTGTTAGCTTTTTCTTCATTTCATAACTTCTGATACATTATATTAGCTGTACCTCTAGGTACTGATAATTATGTGTATTCTTTGTCTATTAAGTAGGAGTTTAAAAACATCTATGTTCATATGATTTCATTATGAAATAATTTAATAATTTTGTAAAGTATTTTGTTTAATAATTTTGTAAAGTAGGTTTTGTAAAGTAGGTTACACATACCTACCTATGCAAAATAATTTATTCTGGACTTAAAACCAGGCACAATTATTATTAACGAGATCCTCAATAGTTATACCTGAATGGGAAAAGTCAGCATACAATTTGCTTTCTCCTGTTATGTATCTAATTTTCCAATATTGCCATTTGACTACTTTATACTTCTACATCCAAGCTTGGGTGCCTATCATTAGATAACTAAAGCCACACTAAACATTAAGCTGTAGGCAATCAACTATGAAAATATAAACCCTTGATTAATGTGTTTCAGCTACACCCTAGCTCTTATTTTACCATTTCCTTGGTCAAAATTCTATCTGTGTGTGGGAAACCTATTTTGGATAAAATCTTCTGCTACTGTTTTGCTTGCTTTCCCATAATTGCTCACCTCCTGGCTTTTGGTCAAAACCTGGTTCCATTGAATCAGTGGGAATACAGCTAATGATGACATCAGCAGGACCCAGATTTGGCATCTTCTTCATTTATACTGTTTGATCAACTTTATTCAAAAGAAACACATTCTGAATCAAATAAGAGGCCTGGCCAATTCTATCTGAGCAAAACTGTGACTTGCAAAACCTTCTAAGGAAGGACCGTATCAACATATAAGTCTGCAATAAATCCTTACTAGACATTTTAATCTGGAACATACACTGGCACAGACACTAAGTTCCAATTGTGCAATACCTTGTAAGCTGAACCCCAGTAATTTCACTGAAATCAAAAAGAACATCAATGGGATTATTTATTATAGTCTTGCTGTGACAGAAAGTCCCTGCTGCTACTGTCCTTGCTGGCAGCCTTGGCTGCAGTGATCATGCCGTGGTGGATTTCATGGTCCTGAAGAGTACCAGCCAGGTGAAGAGTAAATAGACTAAAGTAGAATAGAATAATTTCAGTTGGAAGGGACCTACAAAGATCACCGAGTCCAATTGTCAGACTACCTAGGAGCTGACCCAAAGTTAAAACATATAATTAAGACAAATGTTTCTTAAACATGGACAGGCACAGGGCACCAACTACATGTCTAGGAAGCCTGTTCCGGTGTCTAACTACCCTCTTGGTAAAGAAATTTTTCCTAATGTCTAGTCTGAACCTCCCTTGATGCAGCTTTGAGCCATTCTCACGTGTCCTGTCACTAGATACCAGGGAGAAAAGATGAGCACCTTCCTCTCCACTTTCCCTCCTCAGAAGTTGGAGAGAGCAATAAGGTCACCCCTCAACCTCCTTTTCTCCAAGCTTAACAAACTCAGTGTCCTCAGCCACTCCTCATAGTACATGCCTTCAGCCCTTTAACCAGCTTTGTTGCCTGCCTCTGGACTCATTCAAGTATCTTAGTATTTTTTTTTTTTTTTTAAATTGTGAGACCCTGAATTTTAGGAGAGCGAGCTTTCAGTTGTTTAAGGAATTAGTGGATGGGAGTCCCTGGGAAACTGCCCTCAGGGATAAAGTACTATAACAGAGCTGGCAGCTCTTAAGATATTTGTCTTAGAGCACAAGAGTTCTTGATTCCAATGTGTAAGAAATGGAAGGCAGGATATCAGCATGGCTGAATAAGGACCTTCTAGTCAAACTGAAGTGTAAAAAGGAAATGCATAGGCAGTGGAATGAGCGACATAAATCCTGGGAAGAATATAGGGATGCGACCCAGATATACAGGGATGGGATCAAGAAAACTAAGGCATAGTTGGAGGTGAATATGAAGTTGGCAAGGAATGTGAAGAATGATAAGAAGGGCTTCAACAGGTACATTGGTCAGAAAAAGAAGAATAAAGAAAATGTACTGCCCCTAATAAATAAACAGGACAACTAATGACAACTGGTGTGGAAAAAGTTGAGGTACTCAACTTTTTTGCCTCAGTCTCCTCCCATATCCCACAAGTCCCTGAATCTCAAGGCAGGAACTGGGAAAATGAAGTCCCTCCAATTGCCAGGGAAGACCAGGTTCAAGACCACCTGATGAACCTGGACATATACAAGTCCATGGGACCCAAACAGATGCATCCCAGGGTCCTGAGGGAATTGGCTGATGTAATTGCTAAGCTGCTCTTCATCATATTTGAAAAGTCATGGCTGTCATGTGAAGTCCCCAGTGACTGGGGAAAAGGGAATTGCACCTGTTTTTAAAAAGGATAATAAGAAAGACCCTGGTAACTGCTGACCAGTCAGCCTCACCTCCATGCCCAGTAATATCATGGAACAGATCATCCTGGAAGTTATGTTGAAACATATGGAACACTGGGAGGTGTTTAGAGAAATCCAACATGGCTTCACCAAGGGCAAATCATGCCTGACTAATCAAGTGACCTTCTATAATGGAGTGACTGCATCAGTGGACAAGGGAAGAGCTACTGATGTTATGTACCTGGACTTCTGTAAGGCCTTTGATACAACATTCTTGCCACTATATTGAAGACATATGGTGGACTGTTAGATAGATGGATGGACTGTTAGATGGATTAAGAATTGGCTGGGTGGCGGTGTCCAAAGGGTTGTAGTCAACGAGTTATAGTCAATGGCTCAATGTCCAAGTGGAAACCAGTAACAAGTGGTTTCTCTCAAGTGTCCATACTGGGACTAATACTATTTAATATCTTCACCAATGACATAGGTAGTAGGATTGATTGCACCTTCAGCAAGTTTGCAGATGACACCAAGCTGAGTGGTGGAATCGATATGCTAGAGAGAACGGCTGCCATCCAGAGGGACCTGGGCAGGCTTGAAAGGTGGAACTGTATGAACATCATAAAATTCAACAAGGCCAAGTGCAAGGTGCTGCACCTGGGTCAGGGCAAGCCCCAGTATCAGTACAGACTGGGTGATGAATTCATTTACAGCAGCTCTGTACAGAAGGACTTGGGGACGCTGGTAGATGAATGATCTGGCAATGTCTGCTTGCAGCTCAAAAATCCAATTGTATCTGGGCTGCATCAAAACGTGGACAGCAGGAGGTGATTCTCCCCTTCTATTCTGCTCTCATGAGACCTCACCTGGAATACTGCATTCAGCTCTGGGGGCCCCAGTACAAGAAAGACATGGACCTGTTAAAGTGGGTGCAGAGGAGGACCACAAAAACGATCAGAGGGCTGGAACACCTCTCCTTTGAAGAAAATTGGAGAGAGTTGGGGCTGTTCATC
>VXAA01006715.1:20301-66504 GCA_013399115.1 Anseranas semipalmata | reverse complement strand
GGTGAGACAGAGGAACAGGTTGCCTAGAGAAGTTGTGGATGCCCCATCATTGGAAGTGTTCAAAGTTGGGTTGGATCTAATGAAAGATGTCCATGGCATCCATGTCCAAGTCCATGGCAGGGGGGTTGGACTAGATAATCTTTAAGGGTCCCTTCCAACCCAAACCATTCTGATTGATTCTATGATTCTATGGTTCTATGATTCTACTGTTTATGCAGCGAAGATAAGCCTTGATTTTCCATATAAATTGTCTATTGGTGTCCAGTTTAATTCAGAACATCCTTCTGTAATCTGACATAGTCTGATAGAAAAAATTTTAGTCTTGTGGAAGTCAATGGCAATAATCCCACTGACATCAGTTCAACCATGATTTGTCAGAGACAAGGTCTTGTGTTCATTATGTCATCATAGTGATATTTAATTTTAATATTCTTCTCTGGATGTTACTGTGTAGTGAATAGTACAAAATTATCCAGAAGAACTGGTATCAGAACTAAAAAAGCATATTTTACTATTTCTTAGTATAGGGAAAAACTCTTATCATGAACATCTGTGTTTTCACCAAAACCAACCAACCAAACAAAAAACACAAAGAATTCAGAGGGCTCATAGCATCATTCTCTGCAGACTGGTAATACACTAATTCTATGATTCTATGACACTAATCTATTGTAAAGTATGTATAATAACAAAGTAGTACTATTTAACAGAAGAAAAAACAGCCAAATAGGGTGTCGCTATATTGACATATCAGGGTTGCCTTGTTTTGGGGGAAAATAAATAGTTGCACAAGGAGAATGGACACTATTTATTTCATTTAATTTTAGGCACCATTAAGTCATCTAAACCTAAGCTGGTAATCAGAGGGTCCCTATATACAGTCAGTGGAGGGATACTGACATCTCCAGAGGGTGATTTTAGAAACTTCTCTTAGAAGAGAATGCAGGCACCTATTTCTCAGCCAAGAAAGGGAAATGAGATGACTAGCACAGACAAAGATAATTACTTTTTAGATGTCTGAAGGTATGTGAGATGAATCCCATTCTATGAAGTTAATTAAAACACCTTACAAAATGTGAGGCTATCAAACTACTGTTTTCATACACATTTCCTCCATCATCCTGTCTTCTAAGGATCTGTCTTCACTCTTGAGAAGAAAACAAGGAAGCAAAGGAAAAGTTGTGTTTATTATAGTCTCAGGAAAGCATGAGTAAGATGAGAATACCCTCAAAACCGGGCATTCTGCCTTTATTCTGAAGTAAACTTGTCCAAATCAGTTTAAGGTACAGTAAAAGGCTGATCTCAAAGTGCTTACAAGTCCTTAAACTTCCCATCTGTCTTAAAGGGGGCTGGCAGGTTTTATACTTGTGAGACTTTTAATTATTACCACAATCATTTCAATATTCATTACACCCTGTAGTAGGACAATTTCCTTTTGATTACATCTTTCAAAATGTCTGTATGAACATGTGAATCAAACAGATTTCCTAGCCAATTCAGCCATATCTCTCCTGTGAATATTTACATGGTTTCAGGAAAATACCTTTGTTGGTAGTGCAAAGAGCTACCTCTTTGGCATGTTAACAGTGGGGACAGGCTAAGGCTCTGTCCTTTGGCCTTTAGTTAACCTCACTGCATACATGCAGATGCATTACTGCTCTGCTAGTCAAGCTGGTTTCTTTTAATGATTTAATTTTATAAATTGATAGATCCTAAGGCCTGAGGTGACATTTATGATGCTCTAATCTGACTGTATAACACAGGGTGAATATTCAAATTGAAGATCAGTGATTTTACATGGGCATCCCCCCTCCCCACCCCTTTTGTCCAAAAGTCATTTGACTTCACAATCTCAAGAGATTGTAATTTCATAATACAGCAAGATGTTATGAAGTTCTGCCATGTTCATTTCAGAAAATTCAGAATTCAGTTCTGCTGAGCTATGTAAACAACTTCTCCACTGGTATTCTAGTAGGAGCCTTTATTTTAATATATCACAAACACTAAAATAACAACATTCCTCTGATTCAGCACTTGATTTTTGTAAATTCTAATGTGCAATTTTATTTATGGCAATTGAAATGATGAAGCTCCATCTCCTTAAACAAACATCCCTAATACCTAAATTACTAAAGATTAATCTTTCAAGGGCCTTATTACTAATTATATCTTTAGTTAATGATTATCTTATATTGTCAGAATATGTTATGAAAAATGCAATATATGTAGAATTTGTATTCTTTCAACCAAAGGTGTTGCACTTTTTTTTTTTCTTGCAGCTTAGAAATAAGTATGATAAACTCCATGATTTTTACACCAAATCTGAGTTAGTTATTAGAAATTCTAAGTGTCTCATTTTAGTGGAAATCCTCTCTGTTTACACAGGCAAATAATGGAAAACAGAACCTGACTATGTATTTCTCTCCCTATTTTCTGAATCTCCGTAATGAAAACAATATTTGGTTTATGTACTTGTCCACCTTCTTTATGATTCTCCCTAATTGAGATTATACCACTTTTAAAAGTGTTCATAGTCCTTTTTTTTTTTTTTCATTAAAAAATAAGTTTAAAGTTAAATCAAGGAAAGAGAAACAGAGTCATAGATACCTGCAAAAGTGAAATACAGAGAGAAACTCCAAAATACCACAATACAGCTTGCCACCAGCACTAATTAGAGCTATCAAACCCGTTCTATATCACAGTTATAAGAAAACAACAGGAAGAAAAACTGTTAAGGCTGTGTTGTTGCTAGTGTGATAATTCAGCCACCTTCTGGAGCCTTTATGAGAAAAGTACTTGAGTCACCCAGCAATTCTATCATAGTTTGAAAAAAGACAGTTTTCATAGTGTCTCATAACTTACTATTAGTCCATACCATTACGGACTAATAATCATCAAATCTGCCTTGGAAGATCATTCAAGCCTACCCGTCATGTTAAATCAAAATTTTCAAGCTTGGAATGCAGCTTCAAGTAGTATTGCTGCATGCCTTTCAATCAAGGTGATAAATTAATAAAAAAAAAAAAAAAAAAAGTTATTTTTACAAAATACAACTAGATGTCATCTAGATGTCATACTGAAAATGGTTGGTCCCTTCTATATGGCTAGAAGTTGAACTATTTTTTGTTTTATAACACAGTCCTGGATCAAAACAAACAAAAACAAACAAACAAAAAGACCACCAAACCAAACCAAACCAAACCAAACCAAACCAAACCAAACCAAACCAAACCAAACAGAACAACAGATAACCACTTAACAGTGGTTATAGGTATAGATATCTATATAGCTATAGATATATCTATCTATAGATAAATACACACCATGTGTATCTATCACATAAAACAGCAGCCAAAATGAATAATTTCTCTTCGCCAAACTCTTATATATGTATATAAAACAAAAATCTTTTTCAGCTCATTTCAAATATAGAGTATTTGCGTGGTATCAAGTAATATACCAAAAAAAAATCATTTTTTTTTAAATGAAATATTATTATATACATTTCTGATGTAACCCTGTGGCCACTGTCTTGTCCTCCTTCAACTACAGAACACTTATGCAGTATTCAGAGAAAATATTATGGTTTGTTTTATTTATGACTCATTCTTTTCCTCCTATATTTCAGCTGGATTATATGTAGATGTATATACAGCAGATATATGTAGATAAAGAAGAAACTGCAAGAAAGCAACACAGACGAGGTTGACAAGTGTTACAGTAAATGATTAAAAAATGAAAACTGGTCCTTGAAAAAAAAGAAAAAAAAAGGAAAAAACAATAAGGAGATTAAACAGGGGAGCTTAATATTGTACAACAACAGATGGAAGGCTTTGTCTACAACGTGAAGGAAATAAGGTAGTACACCAATAATACTTTTAATATGTAACTGCATTTACATGAAGCTAGCTTTATTGCTGATGGCCTGGGGATAAACATCTATGTTCTCTGTGCCAATATTATTACCTTTAGCATTTATATAAGGGATGAATTATCTGTAAAAGTAGAGAGATTAGGTATTGCTAGGCATCTGCTTGTTTGGCCTTGAGTGTTTTGTTTGTTTGTTTGTTTGTTTGTTTTTTTAAGATAAACTTTTATTTGTTGATATTATTTTTAACTTTCTTTAATTAGCTTTTTGACAATATAACAGAGGTATTTTAATGATCCTTTTGTCTCTAGAAGAGATAAACACAGTAAGACAGAGAAAGGAGATAATAACAGTAGCTTAGCAGCCTGTTTTCTGTATTTGTGAAGAAGAACCCAAATATTTCTGTGGTAACAGCTGAAAAAGAATGGAGTTATGCATGTGTGTATGTGTGACTGTGTGTGCTTGTGTGAGTGAGAGGAAATTACAAGATAAATCATTCCATGACACATGCTAGCTGAGGTAGTCTGGTATATGTGTACGTGGCTAGATTATTGGCATTGCTTTGAACCTATAGAAAATAACAGCAAGAAAACCTTTCTTGCTTTCTCCACAGTGCTGTGTATTGACTTCAATTTTGCATTTGAAAATCAACTATTTTCAAATGCAAAATTGAAGTCAACACAATTTGCTTATAAGTAACTTTTAACACATCCCCTAGTACATGAAATCCTTCATGGCTGAAGACTCCAAATCATATTCCATTGACTGTACCTGTTAAATTGACAGGTTGCACTGAGAAGCCCATTAAGGAAAGAAAACAAAACAAAACAAAACAAACAAACAAACAAAAAAAAAACAAACACAAAACATCAGGATCAAAACCCTTCAGATATCTCTGTGCAATCACTCAGTATTCAGAAATCAGGTTTTCAGACCTTCCAAAAACCACGTTGGTGGCTTAACAATCTGAGATATAAGAAATGCTGAATGCTGACAACTTTGATTTACCTTTATCATCCCACTTGTGAGCAGTATTTATTTTTTCTCCTGAAAACTCAATAATTATGATCTTAATAGAGAAGACCAAAAGTATCTGTGGGGAGAGAGAAGCAGCTGCTGAGGGGCAAAAATGTGCTAAGGAAATCAAGAGATCTAATTAGAAGGCATGCAAAGAAAGATTGTGCTATATGGGGAACAGGAGCTGTTGCAAAGATATTTTGAAAATGGTTTTGGGCATGTCAATTGATGGAGAGAAACGGATAATGCTAACCCACAGGAATTCTTCCAAAGCTTCTCTCACTATGCTTACTTCCCCACGATCCCAGTATTGACAACACTCAGGAATCTCTCGCAAATTACCTGATATCGGGAGGGTGAGGGTGGGGTGGGGGAGATCTTACAAGGCAATTTTTCAGAATGGCTGTTCTCACTCAGTGGCAAAAGCCCTGATAAAGAAACTCACTAATTGTCTCACTGTTATAGGACATTGGTAAGGGGGCAAAAGACAGGTAGGGAGCTTTGAAGTTGTTTTGCTTTTATTTCTTCTTGTCTTGGAAAATGGCAAGAACCACAAGAAAAGCAGAGGCACGGCTACAAGGAGGCAGGGCAATTTGAAAAGTAGCACTAGGCAGGCAGAAAGGTTTAACGAGCAGAGTAGATGTGAATTTTGGAAAACAAAATAGATTTGGAGACTGGGACAGAATAAACTGATAGAAAGGATATGGGCTAAAGAAAAATGTAAACATTGTTTTTCCTCCAGAGGGCTAAAATCACCTTTCCTAATATTGGTGAGAAAGTGGACAAGTCTGTTTGTCTCATGAACATGCACAGGCCCAGAAATTTTTCAGAGAGCTAAAATGAGATAATAGAGATATAATATCTCTGTAAGCATTATTTAAGCAACCAAACTCATCATTTATCATCTATTAAGATTCATATCACTGTTTTCTCTTCTTTCCTCCCCGCTCCTCAATGCAATCACCAATGGAAACTGATCTCTATCTCTCAAACCTGTTGAGACTTCTTGGAAAAACCTTGTAAGGGAATTCAAGTCTCAATAATATACTTTCCACTAGGACTAACTCTCCCTCGTGTTTTCAAATCTGACATTTAGAGCTACGTGCAAATTATTTGTGACTGAACAAATTAGCTAATTAAATAATTGGCTTAAGGCTTCATAAAATTTGGCTGCCATGGAAATGAGGCTGTCTGCTATCTTACAAGCTTCATCTAAGTGTTAAAAGTACTTCATGTCTCTACTCCAGCTGAAATTGCAATAGTAGAGGATTTGTTTTCAAATTGGTTGTTTATAGAGTTGTTCTTGCATAGTTTCCAAATCAATGTGCAATGGAATCCTTCTCCTGAGAGGCACTGTACCCCAATAAGACTGCAGTCTGCACTCCCCATATCATAAGTTTGCAAAACAGTAAGTTTATACAACAGTATGCTTAAACAACAAGCTCAATTGGTATTTAAAATCACATCTCCATTTTTAAGCATTTGATGTACTATATTGAGATTTGAGTCTCTAGACAATGCAGAACAACAACAACAAAATTAAGGAGTAAGTTTTATTTGAAATGATACATGATAAAGATAACCCCATTCCACTCATCTCAAAGTACCAGACCAAAGCAAGAGTTTAGAACAAATTCAAGGTGATTTCACTTTACCTAGCACTTCAGCCATCTGCCCTTCATCACTTTTCTAAGTTATAAATAAAAGTATTACTGCTGTACACAAAAATGATATTTCATACACAAAAATAAAAATATTTTACTGTTGCCAAGATCCAGCCCAACAAAGATCCCATGTGCCTTCATGTCTGTTATTGTGCATGTAAAGCACCACGTGTTTCCTGACACCGCTGAACAACTCAGAGCCTTTGCCCACTGAATTTCTCAGATTGGTATGTGTGGATGAATTAATGTTGCCTGTTTTCCAAGACACAGTTACTTCTAACCAGCTTACAACATGGCAGAGAAGGCAAGTAGCCATCTGCATCTCTATGGGGAAATACTCCATATATTTTTAATATGATTTGTCTGTTCTGAGATGTTTTTATATCTGTCCACTTGGAATACTGACACTGCACATATAAATCATTTTGTATTGTTTGCTTTCTTTCAGTATTTTGGCTTTTGCTTACTCAGCATCTACAATATGTAGGACTCAACTAAATTTCAATTTCTAGCTACAGCAGCTGTGAATTTATGAATACCATATTGTAAACAGAGTCATCTTGGACATTTTAGATTTCCTCACTTATTTTGACTGAACAATCAAAATCTTCTCAGTCTCCTGCATTGCTGAACTTCACAGTGAGACTGGAAGAAGATAAATAGTTTGGAATGAGATGGAGCCCAATCCAATACTCCATGAATCACAGAGCTAGCTGTATCTTTGATTTTTATGAACAAGGAGTGAGATAAAAGGTACTTGTATAGATGGAAAATACAGAACCTTTCAGGACTAATAACTGAAATTAACTTTTCTTGGTTGTATAAGATTTACTAAAAGAAAAAGGATAACATTTTCTCTTCTTCTTGTGGATATACCTGTAGCCCAGTAAATATGATTTGTGCAATTACTAGTAAAAGGCCACAGGAGCTGTATTGACCTGACACTGCGGGGTCTCAGCAGTTATCTGGACTTGTCTTTGTCTGAGCTGATTTTAGCTATTCCAGCAATTGTCTAATGGTCAAGTGACTACCTGACTATTGGTTAAGCTATTTTCGCTTAACTCTTTAAATACCACATATTGTAGGGATCTGACAAACCCAGACAGTCATAGTATAACAAGCAATGGCTTTCTTTATACTGGTCCTTTATCTTTAACTGAGGCTACTGTCTGATTTTCAAACTTCATTTGTGAGCCAATGAAAATAATAGCAACATTAAGAAAACACATAAAGACAACCCTAAGAAGACCCCAAGAGTGAGAAAGAAGGGTTCACAACTATCAGTATTGATGCATCCCAGAAACAGTGTGCTGGTGACAGGTCATAATGCTCCCTTACATTTTATTGAGGAAACCTCCCACTGTTGACCCACTGGGAAACACTGGGAAAGGTTTCAGAGGAAGTAGGTCAACAGTAAGAATTTAATGTATAACACTTTCACTGGACCATTCATGAGGTAGTGATTAGATAATTTGGACTATAATTGTTAGTGTCCATTGTAATTGGACTCATAATAACAATTTGTGTTTTGGTTACATGGCTAAGGCTTTAACAACACTAACAATAAAATCTTGGCTACATGGTGTTTTGCTTTTTACCCATAGCAAGATTTTGAGGAAGAACTTCTGATGCCCTTAGTTAGTTTTAACTTGTTGAAAAATAAAGCTATGTTCTTACCTTTGATTAAATGCTAACACGTTCATAGTGACCTTTTGAAATAGGCTATTTTGTTGTTCAAGTATAAAGCATTTTGTTCTATCTACACCCTCACAGACTACTTTTTCATTATTACTTTTTTATTATTATTATTTAGTGAAGACTAGTTTCTCTGTTGCTTCAAACAATTTTAAGCTATAAATTTAATATATGAAAAATAGCTATTTCCCCTCTAAATTGTTTACTTTAAAACCTTACCTATCTTCTTTCAGGCTACAGCAAGATAATAGAATACCTTCCCTATGGGGAATGAGTAATCTAATACTGTTATAAGTTGTAAAATGAGTCTAGAACAACTATTTTTTACTAAGCCCTATTACATTTATTGATTTATCATGTATACATTTTAATGTGACAAGCAAGTTAAGATCACCAGATTGCATTGCAGTACTGGATTGAATATAATCTATTGATTTCAGGAATCACTTCACAAAAACCTGAGGTATATGACTGTGGCGTCATGATAAGGAGAGATGCAATCTAGTAGGTCTAAAATAACTGCTTGTATTCCCTATATGCTTAATATCCATAGGATCCCTCTGAGGACCTGGAGGGGGAGATCCAGTATACCCCAATTATTTGCCTCCCTCTTCATATCGATTATCTAAAGATCTTTCCTTCTAACTGATACATTAGTCCACATATGCTAGTGACCAAAACTTGATCAATTCTAAGAGGTAAATATTCTACTTCTCTGATACTGATGTTACTAGTCTGTTTGGGTCATCTACATCACAGTTTAGGGAGCTGGGATGCTATTTGCTCTGTATTTTTAAATTTCCATTTTAGCCAATATACAAAACTGCATTTCCACCCAACAGTTATGACAGCACCTTATGTTACTTTTGTATTTTATACTGGGTGTTTTGTTTGTTTGTTTGTTTGTTTGTTTTTCAGTCCTAGATGTAGGATCTATTCACTTCAAAGGTGGGCCATTTATACTAACTACCCATCAGAGAAAGGAGCTAAAGCATGACACTATGTAAGCTTTAAAGGACTTCTAAGGGTCAATGGCAGAATGAACATATGCCTTGTTTTTCTCTCTTCCTTCTGCCCAAGCAACTAACATTTCTACTGTTCATTAAAATGTATAAAATGATTTGCTAGTCCAAAATCTGAAATAAAAGCAAAACAAACAAACAAACAAAACAAAACAAAACAAAACAAACAAAAAAACCCACCCTTGATAGTCTCCAAAAGCTCAGTTCTAAAATCTTCTGTATTTAGGACTGATCAAGTCTTCTCAGCTAGGAGTGGAAGTTCTTCTATCTTCCTTCTTACACTGTGTATTTGGTGTGTTCCAGGTAAAGCCTGCTTGATGACATGGGAACATCAATTTGCTTGTAGGTGCAAAAAGTGTGTCCTTTCCTGAAGTGTGAGTGAAGCCCATAAGATGCTTATTTGTCTTTTCCAGAAGTGAAGTTAAGCAGCAGGAAATTTTCTCTGTGGTCACAATGCCTCTTTGCTAATGTGCTACGTGCAGAAAGCAAACTAGAGGGAAGCATTGCTACTAGATGCCTCATGTATGTACTTATTTTCTAGAATACTCTGTGGATATGGAAAGGTCTGATTCTTCTAATCCTCTCATGAGTTCAGCACCTGTGTGTGTTATGGGCACAATGTCAAACATGGGAATGTATCTGAACACTGAGCACTGGAAATAAGCTTTGATGTTTCTAGGCCTTTTTTCAGAATCCAGCAGAAATTATTGGGGCCCTTAGAAATGGCTGAGTCCAAGCAAGAAAAATTAATATTATTACCTAGGTTGTAAACTGAATGAGGCACCAGCATCTTAGTTAGCAATGTGAAACAAACAAACAAACAAAAACAAAACAAAATTAAAACAAAACAGAACAAAACAAAAGTCTTCCTGACTAGTTCAGGTAATGTAATGCAAACAACTGACCCTTTTCCTGAACCGAGACTACCTGTCGATTCTGGATAGAGCTTTGTGCTGATCTTCAAGTCATGTAATTGATGGCTGTGGTACTGAGTAATTTTAACCAAATCAGCCCTTTACATAAATTAGGCTTTCCCTTTTAATGTAACAAATTTTATATATCAGTGGGGTTTAGTACAAGTTTAGATTGGGTGTCAGTGTCAAGGTCTTGATAGTGGGGGAGGTTGCAGGGCTCCTCTGTGAGGAGAGGCCGGGGCTTCCCTGTGCCGGACACAGCCGGTTCCAGCCAGCTCCAACAGCCCCACTGCAGGGCCTGGCTGGGCCCGGCAGCCAGGATGGTGGCACCTTGTGGAAAATGTATTCAAGAAGGAGCAGAAAACATCACACAGGCAGAGAAGGAGGGGAATAAAAAAATTGAGAAACAGCAAAGGGAACAGCAAGGTCACAGAGGGAAGAGGAGGAGGAGGTGACCCATGGAGGAGCAGACAATTCCTGCAGCCTGTGGAGAGCCCACACAAGAGCACATTTTGCTGAGGCACCCACACTGGAGCAGGGGGAAAGTGTGAAGAGAAGGGAACGGCAGAGAGGAGCTGTTACAGACTGACCACAACCCCTCATTCTCCATCTCTCTGTGTTGCTGGGGGCCGGATAGAGATGTCTGGAACAAGGGATTGAATTTCAGCCTGGGAAAGTGAGAGGAATGGTGGGGTTTGTAGAATCATAGAATGGTTTGGGTTGGAAGGGACCTTAAAGATCGTTGAGTTCCAACTCCTCTACTATGGGCAGACACCTTCCACTAGACCAGGTTGCCCACGACCCATCTAACCCTGCTTTGAACACTTCCAGGGGTGAGGCATCCATAATTTCTCCGGGCAACCTGTTCCAGTGCCTCACACCCTCATAGTAAAGAATTTCTTCCTTATATATAATTTAAACCTGCCTTATTTTAGTTTAAAACCATAACCCCTTGTCCTGTCACTGCAGTCCCTTACAAAAAGTCTCTCCCCATCTTTCCTCTAGGCCCCCTTTAAGTACTGGAAGGCACCTAGAAAGTCTACCTGGAGCCTTCTCTTCTCTAGGCTAAATAACCCCAACTCTCTCATCCTGTCTTCATGGGAGAGATGCTCCAGCTCTCTGATCATCTTCATGGCTCTCCTCTGGACCCACTCTAACAGGTACATGTCTTTCTTATGCTGTGGGCCCCAGAGCTACACACAGTACTACAAGTGGGGTCTCATGAGAGCAAAGCAGCAGAGGAGAACCACCTCCTTTGACGTGCTAGCTACACTTCTTTTGATGCATTCAAGGATATGGTTGGCTTTCTGGGCTGCAAACACACATTGCCAGCTCATGTTGAGCTTTTCGTCCACCAGTATCCCTAAGTCTTTCTCCACAGGGCTGTTCTCAATCCACTTGTCACCCAGCCTATATTCATGTTTGTGCTTACCCCCAGATGTTGTTATTTTACTATTTGTCTTTTTGTTTCACTTCTGTTTCATGCTACCCAACATACTTACTTTACTTAGCAATAAGTTAAATTATTTTTCCCCAAGTCGAGTCTATCTTGCCCATGACAGTATTGGTAAGCAATTTCCCAGTCACTGCCTTGTCCCACAAGCTTTCTCATTCCGGTTCCTCTTATTTTCTCTCCTTGTCCAGCAGGAGGATGGGGGAGTGACTGAACAACTGTGTGGGAGTTTGACAATTTGACTGCTAGTCAAGGGTAACCCACCACAAAAATATTAGGAAGTTTGTTATTAGGATGACATATTAGGTTCTCCTTGCATATGGGATGACTTAAAACACAAAGGAAGTTGAAGACATTTGTGTGAGAATTCATATCTGTTTTGTGAATAATATATGGAAAAAGTTTTCTAGTCAAATACATAACAGAGAGCAAGGACTGCTGTTCCTTTTAAAAGAAAGAGAATAATGGCTTCAATTTAAATGCGTAGTTTAAGAACACTGAATTACCCAGTTTGGATTAAGGCTGTGTATGTAATGCACAAAATCTTCCTTAATTCTGATTTGCTCCATTTTTACCCTACCCCCCAATATTACTCCATATGTGAATACATTTTAGGACAGCAGGGAGAGATGGAAATAACATTAAGTGTCTTCAGAGAGAATAGGACTGATGGTGTTTTTAATTATTTTGCTAACATCATTGGAGCCATTACCTCATAATAAAAAGTGCTGAATGGTCACCTTTTCCCGACCTTTCTTACCACTTATCATCAAAAAGCAAAGCGTAATGGGCAACAGCTGTTTCTGTTATGCCATGGATTTAGCTACACTCCCTTAAGTGAGCAGTTTAGTTCACCAACATTCATTTCTCCGTAAGTCCATAATTACAAAACCAAAGTTAATCTGCAAAACATTAGTATCTATTTTTAAGACAGATGAAGGGAGGCTTTTAGTTTTCATTATGATAATTTACATTTCTTGTTTGGCCTTTCTCTTTCTTTCTTTTGTCTCATTTTGAAATTCCACTCCTACATCTTTGCACTTTTAAACTTTCAGCCTTATTACAATTCTTCCAGCCTTTTCTTTTCCACATCTTTAAAGTTAGAAAGCTACAATTTTGTGTGTTTGCTAGCTTTGCATCTTTGTATTTCTACTTTTATTTTGTTTGATATTTTTTTCCAGTTTGTTTTGTTTCTTTCCCTTGATTTCTGAGACAGTGCCAGTGTCTGGGTGAAATGATAAACAAAGTCTAGAGAACATGTACAAAGTCAAGGAAACTTTTACAGTAGAAAACTTTACAGAAGGAAAAGTTATTATATAATAATAATGTAATGAATATAGTAATTGAAATGTTTTCAGTCTACAGGGGCAGAGCATACTGTTGAGTTTGTGGTTTATTAAGGAAAATCTTTTTTGTTCAAGAAATTTTTGAGTTCAGGATGAATTTTGCAGGGAAGGTTTTTCTTAAACGATGGCTGAAATTAGGCTCCCTAAATTCACCATAAATATTCATATTTCTCTTATGTGTAAGTACCTAAACAAGATTATCTCACTTTTCCTTCTTCATCTAGCAGCCTATTTTTTTAGAATTCCCTCTGACTAACTTTGGCAGTTTGCCCTGTTTGTTTTACTGAAAAAAAAAGAAGGATGTTGGATTTTACCCATTTTTGGCATAAGTCATAAGTCAAAATTATTAATTGGATGCACTAAAAATCCTCATCTTCAAAAGTTTACTTAAGAATCCCATTTCACTACAGGGCCTATGTTCTGACTTCACTATAGAGATACTACATTGTGTATCCTGCAGTCCTGGTTCAGAGAAGTCTGCAGCTGCCTTCTCTCTTTCAACCCATGTGGTTTCCTTTTCCTGGAAACTGAGGTGCAGAATGTGATCTGGCTATATCTTAAATCCATGTCAATAGTCCGTCCACGTACCCAAGATAGATAACCAGTCATCTATTTAACCGTACAATAATTGCCTTTGGATTGAGTTCCTAAGACAGAGACAGCTAGAATCACTCATGTCATGGTTTTGGCTGGGACAGAGTTAATTTTCTTCATAGGGGCTCACACAGAGCTGTATTTGTGCCAGGTCCTGCACTTGGGGCACAACAACCCCAAGCAGCGCTACAGGCTGGGGGATGAGTGGCTGGAAAGCTGCCTGGCAGAGAAGGACCTGGGAGTTTTGGTGGATAGCTGGCTGAATAGGAGCCAGCAGTGTGCTCAGGTGGCCAAGAAGGCCAACGGCATCCTGGCTTATATCAGGAACAGTGTGGCCAGCAGGACTAGGGAAGTGATTGTCCCCCTGTACTCGGCTCTGGTGAGCCCGCATCTGGAGTCCNCTCTACAGGTACCTTAAAGGAGGCTATAGCGAGGTGGGGATTGGTCTCTTCTCCCACGTGCCAGGTGATAGGACGAGGGGGAATGGGCTAAAGTTGTGCCAGGGGAGGTTTAGGTTGGATATTAGGAGAAATTTCTTCACTGAAAGGGTTGTGAGGCATTGGAACAGGCTGCCCAGGGAAGTGGTTGAGTCACCATCCCTGGATGTATTTAAAAGACTAGATGTAGAGCTTAGTGACATGGTTTAGTGGAGGACTTGTTAGTGTTAGGTCTTACTTTGGACTAGGTGATCTTGAAGGTCTCTTCCAACCTAAAGGATTCTGTGATTCTGTGATTCTGTGATTTTGGATTTTTAATGAAAATAGTGGTGATAACACACTGATGTTTTTAGTTGTTGCAGAAAACTGTTTGCATAGAGCAAAGGATTTTTCTGCTTCTTATGCTGCCCTGCCAGCAAGGGTGTGCAAGAAGCTGGGAGGGGACACAGCCAGGACAGCTGACCCGGACTGGCCAAAGGGATATCCCATACCATATGGCGTCAGGCTGAACAATAAAAGCAGGGTTATAGAAGGAGGAAGGAGGGGGATGTTCAGAGTTATGGCGTTTGGTCTTCCCAAGAAACCATTACACGTGATGAGCCCTGCTTTCCTGGAAGTGGCTGAACAGCTGCCTGCCAATGGGAAGTAGTGAATGAATTCCTTGTTTTGCTTTGCTTGTGTGTGCAGCTTTTGCTTTACCTAGTAAACTGTCCTTATCTCAGCCCATGAGTCCTTGCACTTTTACCTTTCTGATTGTCACCTCCATCCTACTTGGGGAGAGCAAGTAAAAGGCTGTGTGGTCATGAGCTGCCTGCTGGGGTTAAACCACAACAACTCATCACTGCTGATTGTCTTTTTAATATGGTAACTCACTAAATCTCATTACTCAAAAGAAAAACAATGGATACATGTCATTATTTCTTGAACAAGATTAGTATTTCTTATTTAATTGTTCCATACACTGGTCTGTTTCCAAATACATAAATACCATAGTCACAAAAATCATTGTAAATCTGGGAAAACAAAACAAAACAAAACATGCTCTTTACAATATAGACATATTCAAGATCTTTTCTTTTTAGAGAAGACAGGTTTCTAGTTAAAGAACAGTTAAAATATGGTTCTTTCTAGTCTGTCAGAACTTTAATGGAAAAGTGGGAATAATGCAGATTTTTGGAAGTGTAGGTTGATGAACATTCCTGGGCCAGCATTTTGTTGATGAGTACTTTCAGGATATGTCAGGTCTGTCACTAAAGTTCAGAGTGGACTCTTTCAGAGTCCACAAAATAGCTGTTGCTTGCATAAACTGCTTTTCAAAGCTCATTAAATTATCAGAGCTAGTTTTACATAGTTTTTTTTTTTTTTTTTTTTTTTTGACTGTACTCAGCATTGAGGTCTATTTAAACTAAAATACAGCTCAATGACTAAAGGCTTTTTATAATCTTCTGTCCCATTTGGAAGACAAAGTTGTATCATTTGTAGGCAGCCTAATAAAGACTCACACTATTACTTAAAGTGATATACAAGTCAGATGCTTTTTATGCTTATGTCATTTATGAGAGCCTTTGCTGATCTTTATGTTCCTCATCTGACTGCTAGAGCTTGCATCCTTGCCTGTCAGATACAGTGCAATGAAGGACTGTACCAATGAAAACACTGACCTATATCTAGGATGCAGAGGATTGCTTTTCAGATGTACTACAAATTTCTATGTCACTTTGGGCAAGTTCTTTTATATTTATAAAGCTTAAACCTGTAGCTATGAAATTCAAATGAACATTGCCCTTCCAAAGTGAAGAATCGGACAACTAGTATAGCACTCATACTCACTAGTGATAGGTGTGGTATGTGAGGGTTGTTTGTTCATTGTAACCTGTAAATATCAGGGATGTTTTGTCCATTGTAACCTGTAAATATAAGTAGTCTGAGCTCTAAGAAAAATAACAGTTATAATGTTGAGACATTCCGTTGAGATAGGATGTCCTTGGAGGCTAAGCGATCGGGGAACTTGTATAAACAAAGTTGCAGCTGGACAGCCTACCAAATAAGGAGGGAATTAAGTCAACATGCAGAGGAAGACTGCGGCCTTCATCCCTGCGACCACCAGAGGGAAGAAAAACGACCCCCTAGCAACAATTGGCGCAGTCGCAGAACCAGAGGAAGCTACGTAACCTGGGAGAAACGATAAAAAGAGACTGCGGGAAGGGGTGGGCGCGCGCCGCTTGCGGAGCAGAGACTCCCCGGCCGCCCAGTGCTGTTTTGCTTGCTGTGCTTACTAAATAAATTCATTATTTTAATTGATGCAGAACTCTCTGAAACTCTTATAGAGAGACAATTTATAACAATAGGTATGCGGCAAGTCATAATAAAACAACATTTTTTTTTAAGTCTACAGTTTAACTTGATGTAGGAGTATGACAGTGAGCTTCTAGTTGTTGGTTCTGTAAGATAATTTGGCATCTTTCTGGAGCATATGTGTGAACTGAGAAAGGGTCTAATCCTATTCCCTGGAAATCAGTAGGAATCATGGTAACTTCAGTGACATCCTGGACCAGGTTCCACTTGGTTTAGTTTTTAAAAAATGGGGGATGAGTGCTCCTGTTTGGTTACTTACTAATACTCAACAGAGATCAATATGCTCGGATTTGTATCTATTTTATCTCACAGGGTTAGAAAATAAAGGCTATTGTTAATTTTTTAAGAAAAAAAATATATAATTTTTTACACTGTTGACTTCCCTGACACTTAATTACTGTCACTTTCTTCGGTATTTCTGGGATAAGGTGCAGAAACATTGTTATGGTTAAATGCTTCAATTGATTTTTTTGATATATTGCATCATAATGTTTATTTTTCTCACGGAACATGCTAAGTCCTCTAAGGAATACCATTATCAACCAGATTCCCCTGTCTAGACTGGGAGGATAATCCATTCTTTGTATGGCTATCTGGATTTTTCAGCTGAAAAATGTTCTAACTTTCAGCATGGCTAATCCACTACTAATCCTTAGAAACCTTTTACCATGAAGCTGCAAGGGGAGACAAAAATATATATTACTCATTGTATACCCAATACCCATATGCTAATTTCAGTTTTCTTACCTTTCATTTTGAGGAACAGATAACCTCTCCAAAGATGGGTTAATAGTTCTGGTTCTTAATTATGGTAAAGAATTATGGAGAAGATAATTATCCTATTTTCTTACTGCAGAATAGAAAAGACGAATCTGCTCACACTGCAGGTGAAATTTAAAAGACATCCTACTTTGTAGAATTCTTATATCAATTTGGAGCAGAAAACTGGAGATTTGAAAATATATCATTTTGAAAAATGCCCATTCAGTGTTTGCTACATAAAATCAAAAAGATCTCTCAATAGTGAAAGCTTGTGATTTTCTACGTTCTTCCTATATAAATCTATCTTTTTTCCTTTATTTATTTATTTATTTTTAATTCCACACCTCTTAGCCTTCTTTAATGATGGGAAATATAATGTTTTTCTTCACAAACACAAACCTTACGACCTTGACTTTTTCAAAATGAAAAAAAAAAAAAAAAGTCCGATTTTTTTAAGACTTTTTTTTCTTTTTCCTGAGGGAAGTTTCTGCATTATGAAGCAGAGCTGAGTGAAGAGAACTCAACTTCATGCATACAACACATATATTAGTTGTATGAAATAAACAGTGACATAATTTCAATTCAAAAGCACACAGCCATTTTCCTGAATTATTTTTTTCTTTAACTTCTCCATCTGTGGTGATGTGTTTTTTCTGTTTATATTTCACTATATATTAACTGGAACTTAGATAGGGTCATCCACAGTAGAGGTTTGCATTCGAGCCCGATTAACTTATAAGCTTCTGATCTCAAGTTTACGGTGTAGAAAAATGGAGGACACTGGAAGAAAGACCAAAAAAATAATTTCTTCACTTATATGAGAAACAAAACAAAAAGTGTTCAAACATAGATGGTCAAAGGCATGCAGTCATGAAAAAAAAAAAAAAAAAAAGGTAAGAAATTGCTTGTCTCTAAAAACATTTATAAAATCATATCTCAGCAAGCACAGAGGATTACTTTTGGAAAGGGGTACAAAAAATTAGAACTTGAGCATGGGCAGAGAATTATCTGTATCAATTTATTAGGGTAATTATACTTCATAAGGGCTCTTGGCTGGAATTGTTTACACATTGTCACTTCTTCTCAAATATCCATGTCTCCAGCCCATGGGAACTCTTAAATGGCTTATGGAATTGACTAGACTGTCATAACAGAATACAACACACAACATCCTTTAATAAGGAAACAGTTTATTTTTACAAGCATGGATGCTTTTCATTTTGTAGCACAGCAGTTGGTAGATGAAACATGGTGATGGCAGTCAAACTGGTGAGATCCTCCCTGACCCAGAAGATGCAAAAAAACAGCAGACAAAACCAGAGCAAGGCACCCATGCCAATAACAATGTTGACTTTCAAGACAAGAAACCATATCTAAGCCTGGAAGCAATGAATGTAAGAATTAAATCTCATCATAGAACTGTCAATGAGAATAGGGAAGAGAAGAACTGAGTGAGAATAAAATTCTGAAACATTCAAGCAGCTGATAAAGTAATTTCAAGAGTATTTCTCTTCCTGAGATCATTTCAGAGATTTAAGTTTTTGTTATTATTATTTTATTCAATTGAAGAAGCCAACCAGAATTAGCTCTCAAATTACAGATTTAGAACTCTAGAATTCTGTTATATTCTACTATGTTCTGAACAAAGAATTAATGGTTGAACATCTGATGTCACTGTGACAGGACAGATCCTTTTCTCACAACAATCTAGTACTAAATAAAACATACAAATAGCAAGGGCATCTAAAACAAACAGGTAAAAATACAACACTAATGCAGACAAACACTCAGACTGAAAGCATAAGATTCTGGAACAAGGCAGAGGGCACAAGAAAGCAGAAAACTTGATCCAGAGTTTATTGTGAATTAAGTACTCATTAAGAAAAAATGAATTCTGTGGACAGAATGCAGGCTGTTATTATTATTTTATTTATAACAATGACAAATACAGCTATTGTATATTCAAATAATACAACTACTCAAGATAGATGCAGTGACCAGTGGAATTAATTCAGTGAGGCATCAAATTGATGTAATCTGGTTTTCTGTCCTATATGCTCCATGCATTCTCAGTGTAATAGCCCAAATCCCACACAGGTTTCTTCTGTGTATTCATCACATTTTATTTTGTTTCTCCTTTTCTACTCTGATTCTCTGTAGTCAACAATAAAATAATTTCATATATTCCCCATGTTTCCAAATACTCTTTCCTCCATCTCTGTTTTCCCCAAATGTTCCAAGAGCAGTTTCTAAAGTAGTTTCCCTAGCTTCCTCCCATGTCTCCAATTGCTAATGTGTGCTTTCTGGTCCAGAGATGCGTATGTGTGAACACCTAACTATCTGCAGAACGCTTCCAGCTATTCAACAGACTTGCAGCTATACTTTCAGAGAAATAGTCAGTTTGACTGTAACTAAATTGTGGAGCCAATTTCATAATAACCCCAGCTGTGCTGCTGAGCAACAATATTAGCTTAGAGGAATGTGAATAAGTATTAGTGATGTACAGTAAAACTGTTGTGAGGGCAATATAAGCAGCTACAGGCAATACATAAGAAAGAAGAAAGAATATTGCATCAGATTTGTAGCAGTTAATATACAGAAGTTTCATACAATACTTAAGAAAACTTGAATGATAAGCAGAAGTCATTAAGCTGAAGTATTGTGAAACCCCATATAGAGGTGATCAGAACCATATCAAACCACCAAATCCAGCCATCAGCCAATCACACAAAGCCATGGCAGAAAATAAGAGCATGTATTGCAGCAGAATATGTCATGCCTTAAAATTGTCTTACCTTGAGGAAAGATGGAGCAAAGTGATGAGGTTTGTAGGGAATACTGTGGACCAACAGAATAACAGCAACCAGCAGAGGAAAGAAAAAGAAAAACAAAGAAAGAATAAAACAAGCTGAAAGTCCCAGATCAATGAAGGTAACTGAAATAAGATAAGGAGGATTGATCAATACACTTGAAAAATACAGAAGTTTAAGTGTAGATAGAAGTGAAAGGTACGTGATTTTTTTTTTTAATCAGCTCAATTAAAATCCTGTTGCCATCTTTCTTTTGTTAAATGTCTTGTTCTAAATCACACCTTCACTTATGTTAGTATGTTAAAAGCTTTGTTCTATCAAAAAAAAATAGATTCTGTAGATTCCATCACTTGTCTAAGCTGATATTTGTCCATTATATTTAGGAGAATTTTTGTCTTGGAGAAAAATATAATGTTACATTGAGACTCCTCTCATGATAGTTCTTAGAATCTTCTAGTTAAGTGCAGTAAAAAGAGGAAGAAAGATAAGTGAGGTGATCCAGACAAATATATAGGATTCTGTTTTTCATCATACTGCAAAGTATGTATGATTATTAGATACAGTTTAATCTTAAGATCATTTCCCTAATCTTTTGTCTGGTCATCAGTATTCCTCTTTCTGATGAGCAGATTTAGGAACAGTTTTGAAGAGTTTCCAGAAGTAACAACAGGTAACCTGAAAGACTTCAATATTGTTTATTCATAGCCCTCAAAAATATCCTATTTTGGCTCCATGCCACTACTTCATCAAAAAGAAATTATAAAGATTCATTCATTTGAGCCAAGACAGCCCTCAAAAATGCATGTGAATTTTCCCACTTAAATCAATGGGAAAGGTGTATGAGTGTCTGAAAGCAAAATTTGGCTCTGTGACTACAAGCCAACAAAGGAGTTGATCTTGAAGTTAAGGTGCATTATAGAATAGCTCTGTCATGCTACAGAGCTGCTGCCCTACTTTAAATAGAATTGTAATTTTTAAATGGGACTTTTTTCATACACTTCAGGTCCTCTATTGCTTTTTGAAAAAAAAAGATGATCTATTATTAGGATGTACAACTGAGCTCATTTATCATAAGTGATTATGTCTTAGAAACCCTTGGACTGTAGATACTTTATCCTGTGTTATGACTTAAATTTTCCTAAAGGATTGAGAAATTAATATATTTCTTTTTTTTAAAAAAAGCAAATCTAGGAAGAATTGATAATGTGTCATCAAGCTAGGGAACAAACGAGAAGTAAAACATCAAATTAAAAATCACTAGAAAAATAAAATGAAAAAAAGAGGAAACCAGCAACGACATTTTGTGTAAGACATTCCAACTGAGTTTTTTTAAGATTAAAAAAAAAAAAAGGCAACCATAAATGAGATGTAATACGACAAGGCTGTTAATAAGCTGTCAAATATAGGAAATGTCTTTAGTAGTTCAGATTTTTACGTCATTTTTAATGCACTGAACAATATTTAACAGGAGCAACACTCTTTAAATCTTATTACTTTTGTCAAGATTTTTTTTTAATGAAGAGGTCACTATTACAGTGTTTTTCATTTCTCTTCCTCTTCACTGATTTTACTGTTTACTTATTCTCTGCAATTGGTGATTGCTCAATTGTGGTATTCTTTAAACTCTTAGCTAAACGGAAAAGGTATCATATCACTATTTCCCTCTCTCTTTTAGGGTACTGAAAAGAGACTAGAACACAACCTAAGCTTTTGTGTAAACTATGTCCATGCTTCTGCTGTAGCTCATTTTGAAATCTTCAGGTTTTGGTAATGTATGTTAGGAGATTATGTGTTTTCTTCAAGCCCCAACAATTTATCCAGCTAGTCCATTTTTATTCATTTGGGTATTTTTATGAAAAGACAAGTTGTCTATAAGACAGTGTCACCCTGAGTCAAGTCATCCCACTTGGGTCAGAAGTCTGCTTTTCAGGGAAGGAAATGTCAAAGTGAAGTGTGAGAAAACAGTCCGTAGTGAATATTCATTTAACCATCCTATAGGGAATTCGAGGGCTCCCAGCTATTCTGTTGATAGATTGTCTGTCAATATACTTGAGCTACCTCGGTATCCCTCTTTTTTTTTTTTTTTTTCAGTAGTGGAAAGCACCATAAAAATTAATAGAAATGATCCATGAACTGAGCAGTTTGAACAGAGATTTGAAGTGTGACTTACTGAGAAATAAACAAGGCAAGTGGCAAAAGCTGTGACAGAATGGGTGGGACATCAAAGTGCGGTAATTTGGTTACTCATCTAGAGCTAGAACTCTGACGTAACGTCTTAACAAATATATTTTTAAAAACATAATGAAAGAACTTGCTGCCTTACTTAGCTAATACTTTACAGTGCTGCAGAAAATGGGATTTCAAGGAATTGAAAGAGATCTTTAACTCATATTCCATTGAAAGAGGTCTACAGACATTCTGCTGAAGTTGGCATGTGAGGTATTGAAGTGGTTATCAGTGGTGGCAGGTGTAAGAGAGAATCAGAGATATGGTCCAACAAACAGAAAGACTGGTTAGAGGAAGGACTTGTAGATCTGGATCAGAATGATGAATTCAGTGCACTGAGGTTTCAAATGGCTCAAGAGCTACAAATCGAACAGGATTTAGATGTTCCTACATGGGATTATTCCAAACCAGAAAGATCCTTGAAACAGTCTGGCTAAGAATTCTTTCCTTATTTAAGTCACAAATTAAGTTGCACTTAATTTTGTTGTCCATGTTTTATGAATACCCTGTTGAGTTATTTTCCCAGCTTAGCTTTTAAGGGAGACTAGCTTGTAATCCTCACCCTGGAGAAGCAGTGATAGCATCAACTGTCTCCAGTTCTGGGACTTGTCCTTTTTGAATAGCTCTTCCATAAGTTCAAATTCTCATTTCTAGCACTGTAAAGTTCATTGGAAAGGTAAAACCTCCTCTAAGCATAAATACAGTTCATCCCGATGTGTATGAAATGGAAAAAAAGTGAGATATTTTCTTTGCCTCAGTTTTTGCTTGCAAAGGCTAGTCTCAGGCCTCCCAGGTTCCTGTTCTCAGCTGTACACTTTAGGGAAGAGAGTAGTAGCATTAATAGAAGAATATCTAGTGAGGATTCTTAAGAAAACTTGACATACACAAGTCCATGCGAAGGGATGAGATATATTCAAGGGTGCTGAGGAAGATGACCAACATTGCAGGGAACCCATCTTTGAAAAATTGGCATAATTGAGGAGAGGCCTTCTTGCCTGCAAAAATGCTTACATCACCACCATCTTCAAAAAGGGCACTAGAAGGACTTAGAGGGCCCTGATTGGTGATGAATTATCTGGACAAGGAGAGAACAATGGATGTTCTTTACCTTCACTTTAGCAAGACATTTGATATTTTGCTCTTACATCTTGGTAGCTAAGGTGAGGAAGTATGGACTTTCACCCAAAGTGGGAGAAAAACTAGCTCTGCTCAAACTGTAGAAGTCACCTGTTCCAAGTCTCATTGTCAGCCAGTTGTGAGTGGTGTTCCCTAGGGTCAGCTGTAGGCCTCGTACTGTCTAGCATCTTCACCAGGGTAACTGTCACAGAAAACCAGGCACTTCAGGGAATTAATTGTCCGAAGACACCAAACTAGAGGGAGCAACCAGAAAGCCAGAGATCAGGGTCCAAGATTCAGAGGGATCTTGACAGGCTGGGGAAATGGAAAGAAGGAACATTATGTAGTTCAGCAAAGACCAATACAAATTCCTGCATTTATGACAGAATAACACCTTGCAACTGAACAAGATAGGCGTCAATTATCTAGAAAGCAGCTTTGCAGCAAAGGATAGGGGCCTGGGTGTCTGATGGACAACAAAGTGAAAAATGTTCAGTGGACAGCAACCATCAATGTGTTCTTGTGGTGATGAAGACTAAACCACACTCTGGTTGCATTAGTACAGCCAACAGTATGAAGGAATTGATTATTCTTCTCTTCCCAACCTTTCTGAGATTATATCTGGAATCTTGTGCCCAATCTGGGGCTTGCCAGAGTAAGAGAGAGAGTGACAAAACAGAGTCCAGATGAGGGTACGAAGACGGCTAGGGGGCCGGAGCACGTGGGGTATGGCTTCAAGCTAAGGAAGTCTGGAGCAGGCATTCTGGGGGGAGAGGAGGGAAGGAGATTCAAATTGCTGTCTTCAACGAGCTAAAGGATGGCTATAGAGAAGTGAAAGCGAGAGTCTTTTGTGGAGATGCACTGCAAAAAAGGCAACAGTCAGAAGCTGCTGCAATGTCAATTATGACTGAATATAATGGAAACAATTGTCACAGTGAAGGTGGTTGAGCATAGGAACAGGTTGTCCACAGAGGCTGTGGAATCTCCCCCTTTCAGCACTCAAAGACCCTGAGCAACCTGACCTAACTTTAATGTTGGACTTGCTTTGGAGATTGACCTGGTAAGGTGACTTCCAAAAGTGATGATGTACTTCAGACTGCCTAAAGTTTAAGTTTTACTATATAGTAATTTTAAGATGCAGTGTTCAGTAGATATTAATCAACCAAGTGGAGTACACTGTCCATTAACCAGTAAGAATCACTGACCACTATGTGACGGATAGTGACAGTCTCTGGCTGGTGTACTGTGTGCTAAATGTGAGAAGTTGTAAACAGCAAAAAATGGATGAATACATGGGAGCTACTTGCTAGACCATGTTCTCATTCTGCTTTGCCCTTCACTCTCATTTTCCATTTGCACCAATACAAAATAGGTGGAAAAGGATCATAAATCATAATAGCAACATTTTACAGTTCCTTTGAAGAATAAGTCATTACCATTAAAGTCCCAGAGATTATCATTCTCTATTATGGCAGTTTTATGTTGGCAAATCTGTTTATTTCAACAGATTTCCTTATTCATATCATTTGGTGTAAAGGAGTGAAGAATCAAATATGTCTTCATGGAGGTAGCCGTTAGGCATACAGATATGTATATTCATCACCAGCTTGTGGAAAGAAGCTAATTTCAAAACTTTCCATAATAAAGCCTTATCCCACTGGAAAACAACAGATATGCAAATAAATTAATTCTTTTATTCTTAAAAAAGAAAAAAAAAAAGGAAAAGAAGCTGAGAAAAAGTTATGCTTTCCAAAGTCAATGTGAATTCTCCTGTTTACTACAGTGAGAGATAAATCAGCTCTAAAGTAGTTTGCATAGTTCCATAATATGAAAAGCAACACAAATGTCCTTTTTAAAGTATTTATTTCATTTTACTGATCAGTTGCTTGCTCCCTACTGGCTTTTCTCAGTCTTCATAAGGAGCTTCACATCTTTGGGTCAGAAAGATAAATTACTTAGATGACAAGTGTTCAAAAAAATGAGCTACTTGACCTAGTAGCAGGCTACAGTCTTCCTGGCTTTCTTTTCCCTTTTAATGATGCTAGTCTGTCATTCTGGTTGTGCAATGTGATAAAAAGTAATTTTGAAGGCAATGTTAGACTGTTAATCAGTGTTTTGAAACCTAGATGGTGCATCAGACAATGATTTAACTAGACACTAAGCTTATACTTCCTGACTTCTATCCAGAAAACTTAGCTGGTTATAGTAGTACTAGCTGCATAAATCATTGAAAACAAAACAGGCATCCAACAAGCTCGAGTTTTTTTTTCCAACATTATATTAGTTAGTCCTAGATTTGTACATTTAATCACACTTGTTACTGGTGCCATGCAGCAGCACCCCTGTGAATACTTGAGTTCCTAAGACAAGTACTGTGCACCCTTTGCCACCTACATTTTGCAGCATGAGAACTGTTTAGAGCACTCCCGCTGGAGCTGTATGCCTCTTAGGGACATGGCATATGCTACATAGCATGCCCTCTAGACTTAATTTTGCTTTATTGATAGACACAGTGTGATAGTACTAAAATAGAGCCTGAGAATGCATCAACATACAGGTCACGTAACTGACTGGGACTAGGATTAAGTAGAGAATATATCAAATAAGCATGTCAGCATGCAAACAGAAGTATCACTAGTCATAACCATGCTGAATATGAGTTTGTCAGGAGTTTTCAAGCATTAGTGATTTCTGGGGGACACAGATCACTTTAGGAATGTGTTTCATTTGCTGTGGAAGATATGTGAACTTGGTCTTCCCAGTCATTCATCTTAGATCCCTTAGAAGCATCTCCAGAACCACTGTATGATAATTGACCACAAGTAGAAAACTCTGATAAACACAGTTGAAAACATTACTTCCTCCTACATGGATTCTAGTGTAGGGCAGCAATGAGAATAGGATGACTAATGACATCACATTCCTGTTATTTTTTTTTTCCCCTGGCCCAATTCATTAGGTTATGGAAACTGGCAAAATTAGAAGTCTGCCTGTGCATCTGTACTAAGTCAACACCTTCTCATAATTGATGCTTTTCTAGTTGATATTAAAAGGTGTGAATTTCCTCTCAATTACTCTTATGCAAGGAAAGAATATTTCTGCTGAGACCAGAGATATACGTGAAACAACATTCAAATTTACTGGCTGAGGACCTCAGTGTTTTCTACCGAGCATCTTCTATAGTTTTTCAAAGAAATTCAAAGACATTATGAAATGGTACATTTGTCCTTGGTAATGTTTTATACTGACCTACACAATAATAAGTGATTACAGCAAAAAGCTTGGGTCTGAGATGCATTAAAACCACTTTATTTCTTTTTGGCTGTGAAAAGTGGCCTTGAAGAATATATGAAATGTAATTGCACTACCTGACAAGTGTAAAGGTACTCCACTGTAACTGTGAGGCTTAACATACAAGGCCATGGAAAATCAAAGTCTTCCAGCTAAAGTTTGTACTCCGGATCTCTGAGTAGAAAGATCCCATTAATGTTTTAGTAAAGCTTAAAAGCTTCATTTTCTGTTGGGAAAACTTATTATAGCATTAAAAAAATACTCAAATAGGCTTTTCACAGGGAAAATGAAGTTTTAATGCTTCAAAAATTGCCATGGGGACTTCCTGTTTTGAGAAGGACTTCCAGCACAGCTACCCACTATTGCTTTAAACAAGATTTTTCTAAACATTAAAAAAAGAAATATAATAAATTGCCTTTTCAGTTAAGTTGGGAGAAGCATTAATTATGTAAATTTAAGGTAATATAAATACACTGTAAGCTTCTGTAGTTAAAACCTTTTTCTTGGTGTTATTAAAACTATATTGATCTCAGAGGGTGTAGGTACTAGCTGTGCTGGTATCCAGTACTGCAGTGGAGAACAAGAGGCATTTTTAGGTTGTGATTCATCTGACCTATTTTAGTCATCTGCTTTAAGATGAACCAAATTGCTTCTAAAAACATTCTGCATCTCTGCATTGATTGTAAAGCCCTCATAAGGTGATCCCACTGTATACATCTGTACTTAGTCAAATGAATCTACCCATCTTAGAGACTGACATAGCAGTAATTCAAGTTTAAACAAGGTTTACTGCACATTCATTAAAAGACATGGAAGCCAGTTAAATTTTGCCTGAATAAACTGTTTATCCCCTTCTCTCCATTCCAGAGTATTCCAAGGTTTCTAGAGCCAAAAAGAGTTTGTATTTTATTTCTTTTGTATCCAGCAGTAAACAACTCTCTATCCCTGCAAATTTCTCTGATAACAGATATGCCAATATAACTTTCTTATAGCCTCAAAATTGTTACAGAAACGTATACATTGAAGGATTTATGATGCATTAGCATCTATAGGTAAATTTTATGCATTACTGACTTTAAATGTCTAGACTTCTATCAACATGAGAAGTTGTCAATTAGCTGAGGTTATGAGAATACTTATCAGACTGACAAAAAGATCACATCTGTAATGGTAGATCCCAAGTAGCTAATGAGGAGTGAAACCTTGCTGAGTCTAGATAAAATTTAAATCATCCTTAGTTCCTGCATAGTAGATTAATATTTTCCTCTGTTTTTCATATTCTGTATCTTCTACCCTTCTTTATTTCTTGCAATACTAATTTTTTCTTTCTCTTTCTCTTTCTTTCTCTTTCTCTTTCTCTTTCTCTTTCTCTTTCTCTTTCTCTTTCTCTTTCTCTTTCTCTTTCTCTTTCTCTTTCTCTTTCTGTTTCTCTCTTTCTCTTTCTTTCTTTCTTCCTTTCTTTCTTACTTTCTTTCTTTCTTTTGAGGAAGGAGTCTTGCCAAAGAATCATTTCATCGTTGGAGAGCTGCAATGCTAACTGTCAAAGAAGCACTCTGCCAGTAACTTAATTTTCAGTTGGTAGCATTTCATAACCTCTTTGTGGAAATGGAAGTTGCCAACTGTGATGCAGAAGACAGGAGAATCAGGTCTCCTGAGAAACAGATTTGAAGTCTTTTTAAATTGATACATAAATGGCAATATCAGCGCTTGCTAATGAAAGGAGACAAAATCTAACAAGTACAATCTGCCTACAGGAGAAAAATAAAAATACTTTTAAACAAACAAAAAACTGTTCCACAAGCCAAGCTCAACTCTTGTATGGAGTTTGTCTTGGCAAAGGAATTGAAGGAAAGCAAAGGTAGCTTTATGAAACCTTTGTGTCTGGATGCTCATCTGTCCTTTGATGCATGTCAGAAGCAGATAGACTAGGAATGTACATAGGGCTGCTGTAGCCTTTTTCTCCCTCCCTTAGTAGCAAGCCAAGAGGGAGAAAATGAAACGAGAGAAGACAAGCCTGTGAAGTTTACTTTCACTTCTGCTGATGAAAAATTCTGAGGTACAACTTTCATGCTAGTTTTGCATTCAAACCCTACTTTTCCTCTCTCATATTTTACTGACTTTTCATACTGAATAAGCTAACAATCCTGGAAGGTCCTGAAATACTCAAACTTACAAAGAAAAAAAAATCACAAATCATTTGTCAACATAAATATGAACACAGTTGCCTCAGAGTTACAAGAAATTCATGGAACACCACTTGGGTGAGCTGCCAACATTAGAGCAAGCTGAAAGTGTCTTGACAACAGAAAAATGTAGGTCTCCTGCCTAAATCCACTTTATAGTAATGGCAAAAAGAATTCCTGTGATATTGAGAAAATCTATAGGCTTTTTGCAATTTGAAAAATAGTCTGAATCACTATCAAGTCTCAAATTGTCCAGTCAGTTTAGACTGGTCATTAGAAAGAATTTTGTCATGGAAAGAATGGTTAAGTATTGGAACAGGCTGCCCAGGGAAGTGGTGGGGCCCCCATCTCTGGAGGTATTTAAGAGGTGTATGGACATGGCACTGAGGGACACGGTTTAGTGATGAGACTCTGTAGGACCAGTTGATGGTTGAACTTTATGATCTTGAAGGACCTAGATGGTTCTGTGATTCTATAATTCTTTAATTAACCTCAGTAGTTTATTTGATTTAAATTCATAACATTGTATTATTATTGGAAGGGGGAATTGGGATACATGTTCTATGATTTCATGAGTGTCCATTCTTCTTTGAGTAATTTTACTGGTTAGTTGCTGTTTTTCTACATCCTCTTTTCTCGCTAGATATTAAATATAAATCTGGATGAGCAGTGGACATGCTTAAATTCTGTATGTGTGTCTGTAGGCAGATATATACACAATAGATCCAATGATCAAAAAACTTACAGCCATTACAAAGTAAAATTATAACAGTTAAAACAGGGGACAGAACAGGACTGAACAGGGCAGAGGCTGAAATATTGCTGCCATTGTAAAGAGGAACGTGAAGATGAAAGACTAACATATGTTTTGATTTGCCTGAGAAAATACAAAAACCTTGTGGCTTTTTTTTCCCTTTGTTTTTAGTTTACTATTCATTCCTCCGGGCTAAATGTGATTTGAGATGCCTCATCTTGACTTTATCAGGCCAGTAGAAGGGTCATTTTGTCAGAAGAAAGTCTAATTTGAGGATTTGAACATCTTCAGACTTGACTGAGGCACTAAATTTGTCTGCTTTTCCACTGTAGCTGCAGTTTAGGACACTCAACATAAAGGCAGCTAGGGAACTTTATTGCTATCCCTTGTAGTCTATAAGGATCATGTTCTTGGAATTAAGCACCTATGTTCCAACTAAGTCTCACTGCAGGCATTTATCTTGGATCAAAGCCAGGGTTTTTATGTGCATTGTTTGAAGCAAAACTAGCAATTCAATGCTTTTGCCACATTTTCTCTTTTAGAATATTTTTCCCTAACATTGCTAAACTTTCAAGAGTTTAGGCTGACATTCTCTGGTGAGCTGCCGACTGATTTGGGGAACCATTAATGAAAATGCTTCAGATCCTTCCAAAAAATAAATTGGTAAAATACACTGTCTATAAAAAATCTGCACTAAATTGTATGATAATGCAAAAACCAACCAACGAACCAACCAAAAACCTGTAACCCATACAGAAAACAGTTACTTGAGAAGCTATAAACAGCTCTTGTCTTGGAAGGGAGATTTGGTATTTGGAAGGTGAAGATTAGTATGCTTTTTGTGTTTTCCAGGAAAAGAAGTGTTTACATTTTTAAGTATGCCTCTTTGCTACCCACTTGCTCAACTGCTAGACAGTTTTCCAAATATTTCTATGTACTGTACATGTACTCCATTATAGAAACAACGTCTGACTGGGATATGAGGAGTATTACAGCTTGACTGAAGAGCCACTGAAGGTAGCTGCCTTAAAATCTAACTGAGGTGTTTCTTACCATTGCTCTCTTCTGCTTGTACAGGGGGTGGGGGAGGCAGGGGGAAGTGCTGAAAAAGTGGAAATAAAGATTTTAGTTTTCTGTGAATATTTCATCCTCAAGCCTTAGATTGTTCTTTACCTTGTCAAGTCTTGCTTTCAAAAGGTTAAGGCTCCTTTTACTACTCTAAATCAATGTCTTGGTTTTGTAATGGGCCCAGTACTGTACTTCTTTTTTTTTATATATATATTTCTTCCTGAATTCTTTGCAGGACAACCAATTGAAGACCTTTCCTTTTAACACTTAACTATTTTTCTGCAGTTATTACAAGGGATTTTTTGGATAAAGAGAGAGCAAGGTTTTGACTATCAAATCTTACTAAATATCTACTTGGAGGAGTGAAAACTTCACTCACTTTCCTCTATCTTACCAGCAATACAAAGCATTTCTTGTAATTCTGACTGTTAGAAAGAGCTTTGATTAATTATACCAAGAAAATCTAGACAAAGACAAAATCACTAGTAGCTGGAACAGATTCAATTTACTTCAAAAATGTTTTACCTCTTTGCACTGGTGCTAATTAAACGCTACTTAAATCAGGACCTAGATTTCTCATCAAGCAGTTGATAACAGTGGAATTAAGGAAATAATACTATTTCCCTTTAATAATGGCTTTTAGATTACTGATAGAAACTACAGTATTACATCTGACTGCCAACAAGGAGTGCATCCATTACACATCTGGGTTCCCAATGTTCTGGAATCAATGAAGGAAAAAAGCACAGCTGCAAAGCTAAGTCTCTGTCTCATGTCTGATTGCTTGGCACTGTGGAATTGCACCGGAGAAATCCCTCCATGCAAAAGTTCATTCGACTTTGAGTGGAGTGGCCAGAAATTCTGAAAGAGAACAAAGGTAAATGTTCATGTCTGACTAGGTCACTCTGGGTCCCTTCATAATCAATGCAGAGCAATGTAGAGCAATGTAGAGCACAATTCATCTCAGGTTAAAGTTGGTATCTACTTTAAGCCTTAAACATCGGTGATTTCCCTGATGAATACTCTGATGTCTGACAGCAGTTTCTACGGGTCATAGCTCAGGTGCTGTAGAAAGCATCTGCAAAAGGGTAGGACAGTGAAATAGTAGTCGACATGCAGACAGGTCCTCATATGGACATTGTGTGGTGGGGTCAAGGTATTACACAAAGATATAACTTAGTATTCCTTTCCGTGACAGATGTTACTTTATTATCTTATTACATATTGGTAAAAATATCTTTTTTTTTTGTCTAAAATCATCCCTAACTTTGAAAGTAAAGAAAACCCTCTTAATCTAGATAAAGAATTAAACAGCAGAGCATTTTTATAAATCCGTATTTACAGTATGTTCAAGATGGGCAGTTATCTTTATGCTATTTGACAAAACCTCACAGATTGGTAAGTATAAACTCAATACTTGATAAATTGCTAGAACAATTAATAAAGCAGATAATTTGTAAGCACCTCGAGGAAAGTAACTTGTAAATAGGAAACATGGGCTCATCAAAAACAAATCATGCTGAACTAACCTCATTTCATTCACTGATAGGATAACAAGCTTAGAGGATAAAGGAAATGCTGTGGACATAGTATGTCTTGATTTTAATAAAGAATTTGATACAGTTCCACATGACATTCTCATAAGAAAACTAGAGAAATGTTGATTAAATGCAGTCACTGCTAAATAAATACAATGCTGGGGAAAAAAAATCAACCAAAAAAAAAAAAAAAGTACAACCCACAGAGCAATTATTAATGGTTCAGTGTCAGGTTAGGAAGAAGTATCAAGTGTGGTCCACAGAGGTCTGTTCTGGGTCATGAGTCCAATTCTATTTAATATTTTCTCTGTGTGCTTGGAAAACAAAGTAGAAAGCATGCTAATCAAAAAAAAAAAAAAAAAAGGCAAAAGATATAAAACACAAACAAGTTACATTTCCTTGGATACCTACAAATACTGCAAGAAAGGTTTTAAAACAAAACAGAAAACAGCACAAATCCCTGCAAAAGTTTTATCCACTCTGAATTGTCAGCAATGCTATAAGAAAGAAAGTTTATTTTCCCTGGACTGGGTAAGTTAGGATAGCTTACTTCCACATAGGAGAATCTTCTTTACTAATCAAGAATATTTCACATACAAAGTTTGGGTTGGATCTGCAACTCAAAGGGCTTTTTGTGAAGCAATGAGTTTCATATTGAAGTAGATGCTAGGATGCAATCAGATCAGGATCAACTCCCATAAAGCTTCTGGGGTACAGAATGCATGGTACAGATGCACCTGTTTTTCTGACCTCATGAGTGCTGCTAGGATTGGAGATGGGTCCCCAGAAATCTGAAATGATGGATTTTAATCATTAGTTATGTCAAATTGAAATTGTTTTAGGTAAGCAAGGAAAATGATAATAAGTAAAAATGATATAATTTGATCATCAGTATCAATGATTAATTAAATATAAGTATATTCAATAACATCACAAAACTATGAATAATGTATGTACAATAAGCAAGTAATTAGCCAGTTCTGCTTGACAGTGGTCAGGCTTCAGACAGAGTATTGCATTCAGTTTTTGTTCTTGTTTTTTAGGAAAGAAAAGAAAGTAATGGAAAAAGATCAGGGGGAACAACCATTATTGTCTAGAAATATATAAAGAAATATTAGAACAGAGGGCATTTACTCTCATTAATTGATAAAGATAAAATAAAATTAATGGGCTAAATCAACAGTGAAAGATCAGAATAAATATTAGACAAAACAGAATACACAAAGCTTCAATTATATAAACTTATTAATTGCTTCAATTATTTAAATTTATCTACTATATACAATTTAGTTCTTCAAATCTTCAGCTCTTCGATTATACGAATTTATTTCAATTAAGGTAGGTGTTTAATCCTTGTATGATCTCCTTGCAGGCAGAGGAGATCTTTACAAACTTTTTGTGAGGAAGAAAAAGCAACAAGTCCTTTTTTTCTTTCTTTTTTTTTTTTTTTTTCCCCTGTTTTGCAAAGGGGTTGTGAGAGGGGGCAAATATTTTAACTTTAATGGAGTCCTTTTACATAAAAAAAAAAAAAAACATTTTTCAGGGCTAGTATTGGTCAATAAGGGGGAAACAGAGAGCAAAAATTTGCATATGTGTACTTGTGTGCAGGTGATTAAGAGACAATGTTGTTCTTGGCTAGAAAAGAGGTATGGAAGAAGATTAAATACTCTGTGAATGACAGATGAGCAAGCCTGACAATGAAGAAGGAATTAAAAAAAAAAAAAAGAGAGAAAAATCTAAAAGGGGTGGAAGTTAGGAAGGAAAGAATAAAAGGACAATGAAAAACACATGCTAGAAATAGAGAAAAAAGGGACTGGAAAGAATGGAAAAGTAGTGAAAATTGAAATGCTGCAAAGAAACAAATTTATTAATGTAGGTTATAACTACATGCGTACACTTAGTTTTGGTATGTTGCTGATAGATGTTGTTAAATTAGGAATCTCTGTTGAATCACAGCTGCTTCTGCTGAGGTATTTCCTTTTGACTAACATTGTCTAGCATGGCTGGGATAATCTTTATATGAACCATAAAGCCCTTCTGTCAGGTGGATGAGAAAAAGACTTCATATTTACCATAGACTGCCTGGGGGACTTGCAGAAGATAAATATTTACATCAGCATGTTCCAAAATCTATTTTTAAAGCAAACCTATACATTGCACTAGATTCTTTCTGATGCTTCTCTTCACTAAATTTCGTTAAAGCACTGGCCATTAGAGGAGATGCAGTACAATAATAGGCAGATATATTAGAAAACTGTCTGCCTTATACAAATCCAAAAATTCTAAACAGGAATCAAACAGAGCTGCATAATACTGAAATACTGAAGAATTAGTCCAGTATTAGTTTGTACAAAAAAAAAAAAAAAAAAAAAAAAAAAAAAGGTTTCTAGTTTTTGATAAAAACAGTATTTGTCTGTTTTAAGACTGTCTTATAAAACAGTCTTAGCTATAAGGCTGCTAGCAGGGTACCTTATAATGTAATTTTGTGTGACATATTGTTTCACTTTTTATGTGTGCATTTCAGTAAGTCTGCATTTACAGTTTACTTTCCCATTTTTATTCACTTTAGTCATTAATTTTACTTTAAGTTATTTAGCTCTACAGTGATATGTCTTCAGCACCATTTTTTACCAGCTATATAAAAGAGTACAGGAAGATTCTTCTCTGTCCTCAATCATACAGTTTTAGTAAGAGGAAGATGACAGTATAATCTTCTAATGATAACTCACTTAGAAACATTTTCACAGTCTTAGAAGTGAAGTGTCTTTGTTACAGAGTCAGTAAATGAGGAGATGTGTAGAAGTCAGGTGTGAGTGAAGCAGGTCTGGGCTTTTCTCTTTCTGCCAGTTGTTCTGCAGGTTTCAGTATTGCCTCTTTAGTGTACATCACTGCAGAATTAGTTATATTAATTAATTAATTTATTAATTAATCAATCATTTTTTTCTCAAGCTACTATAACAGAGGCTGTTTTTCTGTGTGTATATGGTTTTATTTCATTAAAGACTCATCCCTCATGCATACTCATTATTGGTTACAGGTATAGAACAATTCTCTGAAAAATAAATAAAAGGAAAATGTCCACAGAAGGAAGCATATTTGGACATATGAGGATCACAAACACTCTAATATTCAGAAAGCCAAAAGAAATGCATGTATGTGTTAGCTGTTGCCATATCCTTGCTACTATGTCCACTCTTATGGGATGCCACATAGCAAAAGCATTTCTCCCAGAGAAAAACTGCTTTGACAGTGCTGGCTGCCAACATGAGAAAAAAGCTATTTTTTTGTTGTTGTTGTTGTTGTTGTTTTAAAAACAGAAAGATTTTATCTCATTTCCTTCCATGCTACCGTCACATCATCCAATTCCACATAATGACTACATTCAAATCTGTTAACTCAAATTTCCTCGCCACTGTGAGAAATCAGATCTATATACATTTTCAAACTATACCTGAATATGTATTTTTGTTGTTTCTGCATCTTAGATACTATACCATAAAAAAAAAAAAAAAAGATTACAGAAGAGAAGAGGATTTTTGAGACTAAATTGAACCATGATCTTTACATATAGCCTTCCTAGATCTCTCCCAGTGAATCCTATAAGCCTCAAGAAAGGCTGAAAATTACATTAATTTTCTGGATATTTTTTGTTTAACAAGACTGAAAATCTAGTCTTTAGTGTACTACTGAGATAATATATTTTAATATGTATGTCTGAAAACTGGGCACAAATGCCTTAACACCCTGTGAACTTAGAATGTGTGAACCCAAGCTCTTACTGTTTCTAGTGGTGAAAAAACAACATCATAAAGTTGGTTTCTCAGGTAACAAGGCACAAAATCATTTAAAGATTTCTAGGTCAGAATCAACACCTACCTGTTAACCAAAAGTCTTTTAGCTGCTTCTGCATGTCAGTGAAGTAGTTATTCCTATCTCTGGGAGCAACTCCCATTGTTAATGAGCAGCTGAAGTTTGCCATTGGAACAATGCTATTCTTAGTCGCATAGCAAAGACTGTCTTTATACTGAAACTGTATATTCTAATACCACTTTGGCAAACTATGCTGAATTTGCTATTTCACAAATACAAAAGAGCACTTGTAGACCCACCACAAGAATCCCTGGAAATACAAGGTTCAAGTTGTGGCCATTTGTGACAAACTGTATGATGGCCTTAGGTTGATCTATGTGGAAAAACTTGGTAAGTTTGAAATTAGCTCTTGAACATTGAATATAGTGAATTAAAACAGCTTAGTTCTTGGTGGTGGTGATTTGGGGGGTGGGGGAGCTGGCCTATTTATAGGGAATGTGGAGGTAAGAAACAATGAAGAGAAATCCCAAATAAATTTGGTTTTTAGTCAGAACACCTTAAAAATGACCTGTCAAGTCCTAATCAAGTGTGTATGTTCTCTCCAGTTTAGAACTGAGGCATATAAAAATCTTGATGGAAGTGAAAATACTATGTGGGATACTGTAATATCAGGCTACAGATCAGATAGGAGTGATAGGTCAGACTGTACTGGCCAGTGCATACCTTACATTATGGAAATAGAGATATATCTTTGTCAAACAGCCAAGCTCTCAAGTTCACTGAAGAGTTTCTGTGCTCTTCATGTACACTGTCAACTGCCCAGATGTGTTTTTCAAGTGAAACAAACAGTAGCCTCTGGTTTTATATTAAATCCAAGTGTATGAGAATACATTTCCTCCAAGGATATGTTGATGTCTCCACCCAAACTATATTGTCTTCTAACGCCCCTTCTGATGTATTGTTGCATAGCCATAATACTATATCAGGTACTTTGAACTCAAAAAATGTGCACAAAAATAAAAATTGCATCTTGAGACCAGAGCACAGGCACCAGAAGAGTCCTGGGCCAAGTAGTAAACCTTGTGAACATATGCATTTTGCTCTAAAGAGGACTAAATTTAAGCAGTGTGGTCCCAGTCCTCTCTGCATATCCTGACTTGAATCCCAAGGTTCTTTACTGCTTTAGGTGCAGATAAAATCAAGCAAGGCAAACAAGAAACAAGAAACATTCCCTCTGATTTGAATATTTTGTGTCTAAATAGAATGAATATTGTAGGAAATGTGTTATTAATCACCTGAATAAGATAGGTATATTGACTGGGACACGCTAAGGGAGATGAGAGAGATTACAATGGCAGAAAACTCAGTAATAATGAAGAACTCAATTATTCCCATGAAGATTGGTAAAAAGTAATTTTGGGACATTTGCTGAAAACTAATTTTAGATACTATAATGATTGCCTCTTGAAGCAGCTATTTTTTACATAATTCTGAGCAGAGCATAAGAACTTACTGAAATTTTCACTACTGAAGAGCCATTCTGAAATCCTGACTACAGTACACTCAAATTCCTCTTCCCTATAGGAGTTAAAAAGCAAATATATACATTATATAAAAAAAAATATAAAACGGGGCAACTTTATAAATATAAGCAGTACTTGAAAGACAAGAAAAGAAATTAAAAGGAGAAGCTTAAAGGATAAAATTCTTGAATATGTCATGGAAATTTTGTAAAGTTCATTGTAATCATTCTGGTACTGATAAACAGCAGAATAAATAAACTCTTAGAATTAAAAGCTTACTGTCAGAAAGTGGAAGTTATATCCATTTAAGGATGATCAGAATATCATGAACTCTGGAAAGTTTAATGTAGAAGCAAGCTAAGATCAAAACAAGGCTAAGAAAGGCATGTGAAAGGCATGAAAACTAACAATAAGCCTTTTTTCCAACCCATGAGAAGCAGAAAGTCTGCCAAAGAGTCTGCAGAGCTGATAGATGATGGAGGTGTAATAGGAGAACTCAAAGGAGATAAGACCACAGCAGAAAAATTAAATGAGTTCTTCACATTGATACTCACCACTGAGGAGTTTTGGGAGGTTCCCACAGCAGCTGTTTTCTTTGCAAAGGATGAACTGGAGGAACTATCTCAAATTAAAGTGTCAATAGAAGTGATTTTAGACCAAAGAGATAAATGAATATTGCCAAGACAATATGGTATTCACCCAGGGGTTCTTAAATAACTCAAGTTAAGTCAGCTTCCATATGACAAGTATAGAGGTTAGGAAATTTTATGCCATTTTTTTGAAGGGTTTTTAGAGAAACTTGGCAGGGGAGATGCAGAAAACTGAGAAGTGGTATATCTGATTCTTTATGGGTAGGTTGGTAGGATAAGATTCATAGACACATAGATAAATATAATAAAACGGGGAGGAATCAAAATAATTTTTGTAGAGAAAATTCTTTCTTAACAGGCTTTTTAAAGTTCTTAGAAAGAACATACTTACAGGGGTGATTTTTATCTTCCTGATACACTGTGCCTGGATTTTCAAAAAAACTTTTTACAAGATCCTATATAAAAGTCCCTTCAAAAAACTAAACTGTCATGGATTATAAAAAGGAGTCTCCTCTTGTGGAATTATAAATACCAAAAGGACAGGGCATTAATACCTAAGGGATAGGAAACAATAACAGGAGTATATGATCAGTTTTAACAGTGAAAGTCCCACTCTTTGTGAAAGGTTGCAAAAGCTTTTGCAGTAGTAGCTGGGTGATAAAAAGGCAGATGCAATACATACAGAGTCATGCATAAGGCAAAAATACAAACAAAACTTTTCACTGTTCATAAAATATAAAAGGTTCTGAACTAGATGTTGCTAACCCAGAAAATGTATTTGGAGCTGCTCCTATGATACACCTATGAAAATATCAGTTCAATATTCACTGACAATCATCAAAAAAAAAAAAGGGGGAAGAAAAAAATAGAATGACACACTCAAATAATTACCAGTGCCATTAGATGAAATTTTCAGGTAATAGGTTTAAAATAATGAAAAGGATATTTTTTTTCCATGTAGAATATGACTGAACTTTGTAACTCACTGTCACAGGATAGTTTGCATGCCAAAATTTTGAGTTCAAAACCCAATTAGACAAATAAATGGAAAGCTCGTCAAGGGCTGTTAAACACTGAGATACTGCTTGACGAACCTGATCTCCTTCTATGACCAAGTGACGTGCTTAGTGGACGAGGGAAAGGCTGTGGATGTGGTCTACCTCGATTTCAGTAAGGCTTTTGACACCGTTTCCCACAGCATTCTCCTCAAGAAACTGGCTGCTCGTGGCTTGGACTGGCGTACCCTTCGTTGGGTTAGAAACTGGCTGGGTGGCCGGGCCCAAAGAGTCGTGGTTAATGGAGTCAAGTCCAGTTGGAGGCCGGTCACTAGTGGCGTCCCCCAGGGCTCAGTACTGGGGCCGGTCCTCTTTAATATCTTTATAGATGATCTGGACGAGGGGATCAAGTGCACCCTCAGTAAGTTTGCAGACGACACCAAGTTAGGTGCGTGTGTCGATCTGCTCGAGGGTAGGAAGGCTCTGCAGGAGGATCTGGATAGGCTGGACCGATGGGCTGAGGCCAACTGTATGAAGTTTAACAAGGCCAAGTGCCGGGTCCTGCACCTGGGGCACAACAACCCCAGGCAGAGCTACAGGCTGGGGGATGAGTGGCTGGAAAGCTGCCTGGCAGAGAAGGACCTGGGTGTGCTGGTTGACAGTCGGCTGAATATGAGCCAGCAGTGTGCTCAGGTGGCCAAGAAGGCCAACGGCATCCTGGCTTGTATCAGGAACAGTGTGGCCAGCAGGACTAGGGAGGTGATTGTCCCCCTGTACTCGGCTCTGGTGAGGCCGCACCTCGAGTACTGTGTTCAGTTTTGGGCCCCTCACTACAAGAAGGACATGGAGGTGCTCGAGAGAGTCCAGAGAAGGGCAACGAAGCTGGTGAGGGGTCTGGAGAACAAGTCTTACGAGGTACGGCTGAGGGAGCTGGGGTTGTTCAGCCTGGAGAAGAGGAGGCTCAGGGGTGACCTTATCGCTCTCTACAGGTACCTTAAAGGAGGCTGTAGTGAGGTAGGGATTGGTCTCTTCTCCCACGTGCCTGGTGACAGGACGAGGGGGAATGGGCTCAAGTTGCGTCAGGGGAGGTTTAGGTTGAATATTAGGAAAAACTTCTTTACCGAAAGGGTAGTTAGGCATTGGAATGGGCTGCCCAGGGAAGTGGTTGAGTCACCATCCCTGGAGGTCTTTAAAAGACGTTTAGATGTTGAGCTTAGAGATATGGTTTAGTGTGGGCCTTGTTAGAGTTAGGTCAGAGGTTGGACTAGGTGATCTTGGAGGTCTCTTCCAACCTGAACGATTCTGTGATTCTGTGAAAAGCTCTAGTGTAGGAATACCCCAAGCCACATGAAGCTGGAAAAGTATCCTGACAGCATGCTACTCTGTGCTTGTTCTTTTTATTAAGAATTATTTTAAATATTTTATTTTTTTCCTTAAGTAGACACCATTTACCTTAGAGAAAGGACTGGGTTTGGACCTTTGATCCAATCAAGAAGTGCCACTCTTCTCAGATCTTCTGTTCCTGGGACACCAGAACATTAAAAAATTGTCATTCTTCCAATATGTGGGGTCAGCTGTTCAGGCAGCATAAATTGGTACAGTACTGAAGAACTTAATTTGTCATCTTAGTTTAATCTATGTATAGATCTGACCAAAGTTCCTTATTTTTCTGGAACAGGCTGCCCAGGGAGGTTGTGGAGTCTCCTTCTCTGGAGATATTCAAGACCCGTCTAGACGCCTACCTGTGCAGCCTGCTCTAGGGAACCTGCTGTGGCAGGGGGGTTGGACCCGATGGTCTCTGGAGGTCCCTTCCAACCCCTACAATTCTGTGAATCTGTGAATCTGTGAATTTGAGGCATATACTTTTCCATAGCAAATCTCTTGATTTGTACTTCAGACAGTGTGTAAATGCATATAAACACAGATAAAAAGAATGATATTAATGTAAATGTAAATAGTGTAAATCTAAACACAAATATAAACATAAACATAAATACAAATATCAAAATCAGTTATTTCATGTTTCATGACTTGAACAAATATATGAAGAACCTAAGGAATGATTCAACGGTCGTTATGAAACCACACGCTCAGAGAAACCATGTTTCTGCCCTGTAGATATAGAATGACTGTGCATAAACAGGCTTAGTGTTGATGCTCACAAATACTTATAGTATTGCCAGTACTTATAGTAATAAGCCAATTACTGCTACTTTTTAGGCCAATGGGCTAAGGGAAAAAAGTTTTAACTAGAATTAAACAGAACAGATTTAAGAAACAATAACTTACTTTAATTTACTTGTCTGATGAAACCTATTTTAAAGCTATAGTTGCTGTAAGCAACATAAACACAATTAGTAGGTAAATACAAACTTAATATAATGAATAATGTCAACTAGGCAGAAATAAGTAGAGCCAATTGAATGAAGCTTATCATGCATTTGTATTAGATATGGGGTTCTTTATTTTACTTTATAGAATTAAATATATTGAGCAAAACCAGAACTCTTCAGGGTCCAGCTCATTTGACAAAATAATAATAATAATAATAAAAATCTCAGGCTGCTAGAGAAGAATGTCCCCAGAAACATGGTACAAAGGTAGGCTATGGGAAATAAGATGATGGTAGGATGTTAATATTTACTTTTATAAGGTTATTATTTGCTTCTGGGATAATTTTCTGGTTAATGAAAGACTTCCCATAGGTTCTTAGGCTACAGCTCTTCATGCTGGTCTCCACAGACTGCAAGTCCAAAGCACCTTTCATTCTCCAGATATAAGACATCCCTGAAAAAGAATTTGGGAAGTTCTGACGTGGAGCTCTGTTGGCTCAAAGGTAGTTTGCATGTGTTGGAAGAAATGTTTTCATTCTTTAAAGAGGTATACTCAATGGGAATATTTCAACCTTTCAAGGGGCATATGCAAGGTAAAAGGACTTCAGGGACCTGAAGAGTACACAAACCTTACTAGAAACCAAGTGACCCAACTCCCCAACACTGAAATGGTAAACAGGTTTTGAGTTAGTCATAACTGCAGCTTCTATCAATAGTGATGACAGTTTTTTTCTGAGTGGGAAAATCCGTATCTTTTCATACAACAATTTTGCCTTATAGCTTGGACAGATATACTGTTAGCTGGGTAAAAAACTGACTGGATGGCCAGGCCCAAAGGGTCATTGTGAATGGAGTTAAATACAGTTTGTGGCTGGTCACAAGTTGTATTCCCTCAGAATTGGGGCCAGTCTTGTTTAATGTCTTTATCAGTGATATTGATGAGAGGATTGAGTGCACCCTCAGTAAGTTTGCAGACAACACAGAAGTTGGATGAGAGTGTTGATCTGCTTGAGGGTAGGAAGTCTCTGCAGAGCGATCTGGATAGGCTGGATTGATGGGCTACATCCAATCACATGACATTCAACAAGGACGGGTGCTGCACGTGGGTCATAACAACCCCATGCAGTGGTATAGGCTTGGGGAAGAGTGTCTGGAAAGTTGCCTGGCAAAAAAGGACCTGGGGGTGCTGTTTGACAGCTGGCTGAACATAAGCCCTCAGTGTGCCCCAATGGCCAAAAAGGCCAATGCCATCCTGGCATGTGTCAGAAATAGTGTGGCCAGCAGGACTAGGAAAGTTTTTGTCCTTCTGTACACAGCACTGGTGAGACCACGCCTTGAGTACTGTGTTCAGTTTTGGGCCCCTCACTACAAGAAGGATATTGAGTTGCTTGAGCGTGTGCAGAGAAGAGCAACAAAGATAGCAAAGGGACTAGAAAACAAGACATACGAGGAGTGGGTGAGGGAACTGAGACTGTTTAGTCTGAAGAAAGGGAGGCTGAGGGGAGACCACATCACTCCCTACAACTACCTGAAAAGAGGTTGCAGCGAGGAGTGTGTCAGTCTCTTCTCTTAGGTGAGAAGTGATAGCACATGTGACAATGGCCTGAGGTTGCTCCCAGGGAAGTCAAGATTAGATATCAGGAAGAACTTCTTCATGGAAAGAGAGTGGTTAGGCATTGGAACAGGCCATCCAGGGAGGTGGTGGAGTCACCATCCCTTGAGGTACTTAAGAGATGTGTGAATGTGGCACTGATGGATATGGTTTAGTGGTGGACTTGTAGTGTTAGGTGGATGGTTGGACTGGTTGATCTTAAAGGTATTTTCCAATCTAAATAATTCTATGATTCTATCTGATGCTTACCATACAATAAGGGGTATGTGGAGGCAGAATTTGCAAAATGATACATACTTCCAAGCTCTCTTTGGAACATTCTTCCAAACTCCTTTTTGTTCCCTGTTTTCTTCCTAAATTATCAGGATATCACTGAGGTGTTGCAATGGAAAAGGGATTAGAAATGTCTAGAAAGACACTGATTAGTTTGCTACAACATTATGAAAATATGACAAATATTTAAATTAGGTATGAACCTTGCCATAATTATTCATACCTTTGTGACTCACAGACTGGACTACGATAATGATGGATGTCTCAGAGGGTTCAGTACATACAATATTTACCAAGATGCTTGGCAGGACTGGACAAAAGAAACAATTTCAGCCCATGAACTTCCTATTAATTTCTGGCTGTAGTTGAAGATGGTGATACTGACCTTTAAAGTTCTGTGTAATTTGAATCCTGGCTAGCTCAGACATCATTTCTGTTCGTGAACACAGCTCAAAGAGTTGAAATCAGCAAGTTCATACCTGCCAGCATATTTGCACATGTAGGAAATAGAGTTAGGCCTTAGAGAATGACTATTGACTCAGGGCAAAGGGCTGCTGGTGCTAGAATTTAGTCCTCCACTTGTACAGGAACCACTGATTTTAACTCAGTCAAAGCATAGAGTAAGGCCCAGTATCTTGCCTTAACTTTTTATAATATAAACAAGTAAAATATATTCATATGTGTGAGGAATCTGGGTTTCTGCTTAAACTCCTTATTTGTAACTTTTTAAAGTAACTGTTGTGCCAATTTAATTCTAGGGCAAACAGATACAGAAACTTAATGTGCATACATTTTAGGAAGAATAAAATATCTTGTCTACCAGAAAAATACAGTTTCTGCAGAGTAAGAGCTTTAAAAAATATATATCCTATTTGAGAAAAGAAGTGGCAAGCAGAGCTTCTCAGAACAGATCTTTTATAAAGAAAATAATTTTAAACTTCATATATTTTAAACCACATCACACATTTAAAAACACTTAAATTGCATATTTCATGAAGATTTTACTCCCTCAACTACCAAAATACCTAGCTGCACAGCATTTGTTTCATCTAAACATGATTATTGCCATTTCTTATGCTCTTCAAAAGATAGCACTGTTGCTTGACAAAACAGCACATTAGACTAAGGATGTAGAAATCACTGTTTTAGTTACATAGATTAAGAATGAATTGCTTATGGCACCAGTTATTGGGCAGCAGGTGTCAGAAAGCCATATAAATGTGCAAATGAAAATTGAGCTGCTCAGAGCTTCAGGAGTGGGTTTCAGAAGGTTATAAAGATATGGTGAGGCTTAAATCCTAGATATCATCTTATAAGTGTCTCACAATTAAATTACATTTCTCAGAATTATCTGTGCTGAGTGCCTAGCAATACGTGATTTCACATGATATAGCAGACCACTAACACACAAAATACATGCACAATACAACCTTCAGCTTGAAAATCTACTGAGGCAAGGTATTTAGTGTTGCGCTAGGAACTCACTGCATGAATCTATCTGTAGCCAACAAGCTAACTGCATGTGTGATGAATTAATTACTGTAATTTCACTTTAGATAAGGTTCAGGGCAGGGTGGGGGGAAGGTAGAGGCAGACAATCACAGGGCCTAGGAAAAGATTGTGAGGAAAAACATGCTCAGACATAAACAGAGCATCAGTAAAGAGACACTGGAAAGTGTTCTTTTTAGTCTGATTGCATGAGAATTAGGCTGGACTGAGAACAGAATATTTTTATTTACTGCACATATGTGTCATATCTCTCCCATTGGGATAAACCCATATCTTCAGTTTCTTTTAGCCTGCCTCTCCTGTTTATTTCTGTGCTCACATCAGTGGTGACGCTTCACTGCTCATCTGAGAGCCTCCATCTGCCTATGAACAAGAAATCTTTCTTAAAACATTTAAAGTTCATTTCTTCTTCTTTCCAGGTGATATATTGTTTTTCTGTAAGCACAAATATATGGTAAAGCTTAGAAATCAGAAGCACCTATGGCACGCTGGGATCTGCAACTTTATTCTCTGATGTATGGTAATAGGACTTTGATTTGATTCACATGCAGTTTTAGGCAGCTTAGCAATTCAGTCTTTCTTATCATTTATTTTGAACTACAAACATAAAGGAGTAGTAATACTTTCAATTTTAGTTCTGGTTGAATAAAAATAACAGACATATGGGATAAATTAGTTGTGTCTTCAATCATGTGTTGATGACAGTTTAAGACTTTTCTCAGATTAGTGTCCTGCCAAATGCATCAAGGAAAACTTTGTTGTACAGACTTATTTATTTATTTATTTAATCTGTAGAGGGGGAAAAATAAGAGCAGATGAGGATAAATCTGATCATCCTTAAGGCAGCTGATAATGTGCCTAAAGGACATCAAGGAAAACCTGAAGCATTACTAAACTAATGTGTGTTGTACACCCCACTTCATTTATTCAACTTATATGTTTTGCATACATTATGCATTTGTGCATTTATTCACTTTGTATTCAAATATGATGAAGTAAAACAAATCTAAAATCCAAAATTGTTTTCCTCTTTTAGAGGGTTATTTCTAAAGAAGTACAGCAGTGGCTAATTAATTATTTGCATAATTTGCTCTTTCTTTTCTAATAGGCTGTGGTTGGCATGGAATTTATTTTTATTTTGTCAATTTCCTGATGAAAAACATAGGTAATCAAGACCATTTGATCTCTAATTATACTGTACAGAATTGGCTTATTCTTTTGTCTTCTGAGGTGGAGTGTAGGACAGGGCAGTAAACAGTCTTCTAATCTTTTATCATACACTGACCTATTACTGAAGAAAAAAGATTCTTGATTTGAATGCTTGAATGTATTTCTGTACTGTAAACACATGCACACATATGCACACCTATAATTACTGACTCTTTTTTGTTATTATGTTTTTTTTTTTCCTGGTTAAGAATTAACAGATGCTGCTGACCCACTGT
>VXAA01006715.1:0-16352 GCA_013399115.1 Anseranas semipalmata | reverse complement strand
AAAAAAAAAAAAAAGAATTTTGCAAGGAAGAGGAAAGAAAAGTGTAAATGTCACTGAAAGAAAGCCACAGTACTTCACAAAACTGTAGTACTTTCTCTTTATTCCTTCCTACTATCACACAAAGAATTCAGCTGATCTTCCTTAACGCCATAGTAAGTGCTAAGCACCAATAAAATACAGAACCAAACAGATTCCTCATATATACAGTTATGATCTTTCAAAGGGATTTGAAGATGAATGTTTTCCTTTTACACACAACAAATATTCATTTGATTGTAAATGCTATTTTACCTTCATTTCTTTAATACATCTCACTGTACCTGGAAAAAAAAAAAAAAAAGTGGCGTGAGGGAAAGATTTGAGAGGTGTGTACAGTTTAGATGCCAAGATCCAAGCTAGATACTGTCTGCTCTAAAATCACAGCTCTTCCAAATAAGCTAATGAAGTACTGTAACTCCACTAGCTCAGTCTGACAGCCATTACTCCCAGGTCTGCAAACACTGCATTAAATCTCTGTGTATCCTTGGTGACTTTTATTAGTAGGCCTGGGTGTATTTCACCAGACATTTGGAATTCAGCTAAAAAGATTCTCAATCTGAACCAAGCCATAATAGAACATATTACAATCACTCTCTTTCTCAAAAGAAAGCAGTAGAGGGAGTGACTATTTCTGCCTCAAATTGTTTGATTTGGTAACCAAAAAATTGCTAAAAGAGCAACATACCCCCCAACATACAAGTGCCCCCCAGCAGCATGCAGTTTTCCTGTATGTTTGGGCATCTGCTGATGCATGAGAACTGCAATTCACATAAGTGCTCAGATCCTCTAAATCATCCACCCACCTCTTCCAATATCTGAAGTCTAACAAGGCACTGCTTACACCTTTAAGGACAACAGTCAGCTCTTACCTACTTTGACCAACATAAATTCACATCTGTAAGAATGCAAGAATTCTCCTTTATCTTAATGTTACTTATGTTCCCATTCTTAGTTAAGAGGAAATATTTTCTAGACTTGTCTATCCTTCGATTAGAGAGGAATTCCAGAGAAACTGGACTCTGATCTCAGCTGAGCACCTGAAATTAAATGGAATTGAGAAGTACTAACATCCTTTGAAGTTTTGGATTGCACTGCCTCAGTATCTAACTCAAACTTCTTAATGTCTTTCATGTCATTTCATTTTCAAAGTAGTGCAATCCTGGGTAAAAGTAGGTAAATAGAATTTACTTCCTTTATTTTGCAAGAAATATTAACATACAGAATTAACCAATGTCTCCTATAAAGTACCACATTTCTGTATCAATGCTTTTACTTATGCTTAAGCCAATACTATTTTTTTTTTCCAATAGTAAAACAGAGATTTTTTTTTCACTTATTTGAGTCTTCAGTTGAAATCAGAGATAAATAACAACTCCAGACTTCTGCACATTCTATTCTATCTTTGTTCACACTTTCAGATATATCCATGAGATGAATTCTGGCTCAAATAAGGAGTTCCCAGCTTTCCAGTTGCTGGTTACAGGGAGAGGATTTTTGAATGGTTTCACCATAAAAATACCTTGTCATTATGGTCTTCCATTAGCATCTTTTATTTCCCACCATTTAAAACAAGATATTGGGCTAGACAGAGTACCAGTGTAACCCTATATATACTACTTATTTTCTTTTGTTCCTGTATGACTTATTCAGGAGCTGATCCTGCCTCCAGTGAAACCACTGTCAAAACTCAGTTTGACTTCTGTGAAATCAGAATACGCTTTTAAGTGTCTATTAATTCCATTACTGCATGTAAGATTATTTCCAGGACATCTGGAGTACCATGTAAAAACTACTTCCTGCTTATTCATAAAATAAAAATAAATAAGTAAATTCCTTTTTCAGTAACATTGCTGTAATTATGAAACACTTCCAATGACAATAATGATAAATAAATGTGGTTAGAATTAGTACTTTACACCTCAATTTTGTCCTTCTTAGAAAGGGTGCAAAAGAAAGCTTATGCGTTTCTTTATGAGTGGAGAGAACCAGAACTTCTCTTTTTAACTTTTACATGTAAAAGATGTTACAGGTGTTACAGATGTTTTTCTTTTGCCCGCAGTAGTTTCAGTTATCTAACTGATTTGGGATTCTTTTTTTTTTTTTTCCCCCGTTAGTGATGGATAGAATTAGATGACTATCATGCCGCAACTGGCACATCTTTAGATGAAATTCTCTAGAGAAAAATCAAAGGCAGATGTGAAGAAATGTTACATTTGACTCTGGCCAGAGCTCTGTGTAAAGAGCTGTGGCTGATCAATACTAGCCCTATTAATTCTGATCCTGGACAGATGATCATTGCTTCTGTTCCCTCCTCAGAGCTAAATTACTTTGAAACAGCACAAAAACTGCTCACAGGAGTTAGTCTGAAGACATACAAAAATATTTTCTTCCACACTGCCAAGTATAACTCAAATCTTCACAAACTGAATAGAAGATAATTTGGTTTTATATCACACCCTTCATCTGCTCCAAGTACCCCCAACGCAGTTTGCAAATTTCAATTATGGGAAGCACTGACTGTGCACTGAGTATGTAGGCAATAGCTCAACATTGCTACACAGAATCCTATGTATTAGAACCCATTTTGCTGAGGTATGGAAAAACTGGGCAGCCTTCCTTCTGGGATTCTGCACTTCTACCTGCATTGCTAACTAGTGATGGGTTGCAGGTGGTTCGTTTAAAGGTTTCATTGAATGGCACAGCACATCCTTTATGCAGCAGTGCCCACATTAGGCATGACTGCACATGCCAGTGAGCATGACAAAGGAACGACATTATAGTAAATCTTTAGGTAAATATAAAGAACTAGAGCTTCAGCTGGTGAAAATTGGCATTGCTCCACTGAACCCAACATAGTGCTGTTGATCTCCACCAGCTAAAGAACTGGCTGGAAGTATTTTGACACTGAGCCAGGCCTCTTTCACAATTGTGTTAAGTCATTAAGCTTTATACTTGAGTGTACAGTCCTATCAATTGCATGTAAATAGCAAATTTATCAATTCTTTGGGAGCTCAGTTCTGTGAAGATATTTAGGTAGGATTTTCCTCATAGTTCAGCTTTCAAGCAAGCAGAGAAGAAAGGTAAAGAAGGGAAGCCACATTCAGTTACAATCACTTTTATTTTTAATTCAGAAATCAAAATGAAGTGAAAAGCAGCACCGAACACACATTCATAAGAAAAATATGCTATCAAATTCTAGTGTCTATCTTACTCTTATTTTTATTATCATTCCTCATAAATATTCATCACTAATGGCAATGCATATCTGGAGGATTGCTTACAACCCCAGAATCCAATCATACCTATAAGGTACTGTCATGCCATTGCAGTTAGTGGAAAACAATGTTCCTAGAACACCTTCAACCAGCTCACACCTTTCTCCCAGGCTCAACTTCACCAACTCATTCCCAACTTCTTACCTCCTCCCCTGCACCCTAGGGATGGGGAATGGGGGGCTGTGGTCAGTCCGTAACAGTTGCTCTCTGCTACTCCTTCCTCCTCACGCTTTTCCCCATCTCCAACGTGGGGTCTTTCCCATGGGCTGCAGTTCTTGCCAGAAAACCTGCTCCTGCATGGGCTCCTCTCCATGGGCTGCAGCTTCCTTTAGGGCATATCCACCTGCTTCAGTGTGGAGTCCTCCACATGCTGCAGTGTGGAGATCGGCTCTGATGCGATCTTCCACAGGTTGCAAGGGAATCTCTGCTCCTGCGCCTGGAGCACTTCCTCCCCATCCTTCTTGTCTGACCTCGGTGTCTGTAGGGTTGTTTCTCACTTTTTTTTCCTCATTCCTCATACTGATGCACAACATTTTGCTCTTCCTTAAACACTTTCTCCCTGAGGTGCCACCATCTTGGCTGCTGGGCTCAGCTGTGTTCTTCAGTGGAGCCAGCTGCAACCAGTTGTGCCCTGCATGGGGCAGCCTCTGGCCTCTCAGAGAGGCCACCCCTGCAGCCCCACTCTGCTACTAAACCCTGGGTTTGTAAACCTAACACTGAGGGAAAACTTGCATTTCAGGCGCTAATAATATATGAATCTTGATAAGGAAGGGAGTAACAGCTGTCCTTTCTTCTCTAAGATAAAAATCATAAAGGAATTTGTATCCACTTGATAAAGGACAATCTGATCCAGAATAAAAATTATTTAACCAATCTTTGTAGCTGTTCAAATAATTCAGAAACAAACAAAAATTTCCACACAAGTGTTAACATCAGATCCAGAAAAAAAAAAAAAAGGTACTGAAAGTGGTGGAATTTCTCTCATCGAACTTTAGACATCTGCAGATGACACCTACAGCTGAGCTGATCACTCCAGGTACCCTTTACTGTTCACAGAGATAGGTTCTTTTCTGGTGAAATTCTGACCAAATATAAATGGCCACTAAAAGTCTTCCACTAAAAGTGCTTATTTCTGTCTGACAATAAAGATAGCTTAGCTGCCTATGTTTGGTCAGATAAACTCCACCTTAGGTGTTTTATGATCAGATTTCTTCTTATATGGATGCTTAATAAAGACCGTAAGCTTGATGTGTTAAGAGATGCTGAGCAAGCGGAACTGCCTCCTCAGTACGAAATGATGAATTTAGTCATAGGCTGGTGGTAATTAGTAAGCTAGAGTGAGAGTGAATGAGATTCCAATCCTTGTTCCATAAATATTGCAAAAAAAAATTATATAAGCAGAATATTTTAAAAACAGATGAACTTGAGACGACCTGGTTTGAATACCAAATAGCCTATTGGTTAACAGATGTTTCTGGTGATATAGGTTCAGCTCCCTGTGGCAGACTGAAAACTCAAACTGGGTCTTCCAAGGGCATAGGTGAATGCTCTAACCAGTAACCTACTATGTAAAAATTGGAAAAGGCAGAAGGGAGTACAACATCTTCCACCAGTAATTTCTGTGAGGTCCGCCCCAACAGGCATGGTTTGAGAAGTCAGATCAGTCTCAAATGGTAAAAGAGAGGAAAATATCTAACTGTTATATTGACAGAGCTGAGATATATACCAGGGTCTTACCTGTTCAGTGCTCTCTAGATCTAGGCCATTTTGACTAGACCAAGGATCCAAGCAACTTTAAAATGTAAACGTAGGTATTTCTAATGTTAGGCAACAGGTTTTGAATCTGAAGCTGTAGTACTTAAATTGGCATTTAAAATTTTTAGCATATATATTCTCATTTCTGATGTGAAGATGCGTTAGAGCTTTCCTGTGTAGTATATGGTCTCTTTTTTAATAGAAAACTTATGATTAAATAAGGTGAGGAAAATTTAGGAACCTAGAGTTTCTAGCAAACAAAATTTGCGGGTCATTACAGAGGAAACTATTCGTGGTTGTCTAGCATTGAACTGTATTGCGATCCAAATACATTATGTAACTATACCCTTTCCTGGAATTGCTTTCATTTCACAAGCAGCGGTGTATTGGTCTGTGCCATTTCAGTGTGATGTGTGTTGACAAGGTGAAGCCCTGAGTATTGTTCTGTGCACCCTGTACTCTCAGAGTCCCCAGGTTACTTCCTTACTTCATGTGGCCAATTGTTAAGCAGAGCTTTGGGCAGAGACTCAGGGTGTTCAGTAAGCCACGATAATATGGCATCCTCAGCACGTCAAATATGGTGCAGAGCTCAGAGTTCCCCTTATATGTATCGCTTCTGCTGCTGTTCTCATTTATAATTTTTACAGTGCCCAAAAGAGTATTCCTAGGCAGGAGTAATTCAGCAGCACGGCAGTTTCATTAGTGCAGAGTCAGGCTCTTGTGTTCAACACATTTTACCTTGCTCTTGCAACACTGTGCACTTCTTTGGGCAGGAAGAAGGCTTATATGTACAGAAGGAAACGTGTTCCCTTTTTTAAACATTTCCTGCCCCTTATTTCCATAATTCCTCACTGTAAACAGACTTAACTCATACCAAAAACTAACAAAAGCTCCTAAGCTCTAAGGCAAGATGACTTTAACCTCCCATATCAATAACATCTATAAACTATTTTCCAAGTTGTTGTACTCGAGTATAGGAGCAGGAGTCTCTCCTTAGAGATTACAACAATCACTATTCCTTTGCTACATGGATAAAAATGCATGTCAGACTTGAAGTATTTCAGATGCAGAAACTTTATCATTCCCTTTTGCAAACACAGCTTCCCTTGGAAGATGTACTCATAGCTCTTTAGCACATGCCAGAGTATAACTGTAGACACTTCCTCTTTCAGTTCTGGGTTTGCATTGGTTTGTTTGAAGATTTGATTTTGCGGTTATTTTTAAAATAATTCCCCACTTTCTTTTTTGTAACTTTTACTGGTAGCATCTTCAAAAACTATCCTCTCCCAACGTGTCCTTTCCAGTGTTCTATATATAAATGCAAAAACAAAGAAATGCATATTAATAAGTAAAGAAGCACAGGTGTGCCTTGCAGACAGTAAGTTTTTAAAAGTCCTTCCTGAGTTCTTGTATCATTATTCCTGCATAATTTATACTTTGTTACTGTGTGCAAACACTGTACCTGGCCCACAAAGAAGAGATGTGAGCTGTTTCAAAAACAGACCTTGGATTTTCACATTAGAGGGCATAAGCTATTTATTTATGTATCAAATAATTATGAAAATTTCTGGCCATATTTTCTAATCAAAGGAATCTGAAAGAAAGGCAAAAGATATGTAGTTCATTATTGCCTTTCTATCCCTCTTGCTCAGAGCCAGGGATGCTGGGATGCTGATACTACAATGATTGAGCACTGAGTCTTCTTCATTGTCCTTATCCTCCAGCGCTGCTAAGACTTTCCATATGGAGGAAAAAAGAGGGAAGGATATGTGTTAAACTGGGTGCCAGCTTCATGTACTAAAAAAAAAAAAAAAAAAAGGATTGCACAGGATTGTACACAGCTTGGTCCTGAGCACAGATACATAGAACATAAATATATTTTACAGGACAGCTCCGGAGGAGTGACAAAAATCCCAAATGCCTTAGGATGCAACATTGCTCCACTCTGTTCCCCATGTTGGGAATGCACTCTGCATAATATCTGAACTTTATTCGAGTTAGTTAAATGCATCACTGTAAACTAAACTTCCAGTAATTTTTCCTTTCAGATAGGACTGTATATATATACATACATATATATGTTTGTGCATATATATATTTGTATTTTTTTCTTGAAGAGAAATGAACCCTCGAAATAGCCCTCTGTGGTGAGTTAGTCCTGGCTAACAGCCAAATGCCCACCCATCTGCACACTTACTCCCTCTCCTCAACAGGACTGGGAGAGAAAATAAGATTAGAAAGCTTGTGGGTCAAGATAAAGACAGGGAGATGGCTTACCAGTTACTGTCATGAGAAAAACAGACTTGGCTTGGGGAAAAATAATTTAATTTATTGCCAAGTAAAATAGATTTGTGTAGTGACAAAGACAAACACTTAAAAACACCTTTCCTCCCTGCTCTTCCAGGCTCCTTCTTTCTGCCCTCCTTCTTTCCAGCCTCCTCTATCTATGCCCCCACCTCAAGTGGTGCAGGCAGACGGGGAATGAGGGCTGTGGTCAGTCCATAACAGCTCGTCTCTGCCGCTCCCTCCTCCTTGCATTTTTCCCCTGTTCTGGTGAGGGTCCTTCCCACAGGCTGCAGACAACCTCTGCAGCACCTCCTCCTTCTTCTCTGACCTCAGTGTTTCCTATGCTGTTTCTCATTCTTTTTCCTCTCCTCCTCCTACTGTCTGGCATTTTCTATCCTTTCTTAAAGACATTTTCCCTGAGGTGATGCCATCTTGGCTGCTGGGCCCAGCCATGCCCTGCGGTGGGGCCCTTGGAGCCGGCTGGAACCGGCTGTGTCCAGCATGGGGCAGCCCTGCAGCCCTGCCCCCACCTGCCTCAAATCTTGCCATATATACCCAATACACTCAGCAGGTACTGTATTTATTATTATTATCCTTAGATGAATATAAGAAAATAATTGGGTTGAAAAAGAGAATTTTGTGAAGATTTCACAGAGGTAAAATGACCACTAAAGTCATGCTTGTCAAATGGAAATATTTTGTTTGAACTGGAACAAACCGGTTTTATTTTGCAGTTTTTAAGAAGCTTTATCTTTTTTGATCCTCTTTATCTGGTGCAATTTTAAAAGAGAGTAATGACATTTCGAAACAAAATGTTGAAAAATATTATTTTAAGAATGTTGAGATTTTTAACACTATTGATTTGAAGCATTCCATTTTGGAAATGTCAAAATGAAATCTGTATGACTTTTCTCTTCTTTACTATTTTTATCCCAGACTATGTTGGAGTGTAGGGGGAAATTTCTAGAGATTTTTCTCCTCTGCTACATGGAAATGACTCATTCTGTGTTTTTCAGAATAGTAAAAGATTTAAGCATCTGTCTAAAGTCCACACTGTGACATTGCCTTTCAGCTATAGAGAATCCTTTTCACCTGAAAGCTGAGAAGAATAGCTGTGAGGAAACCAGAGAGGTTTCTACTGGATACAACTCCGTTGGTGAAGATTTCAGTTTTGATGAATCAACATTTTCATTGAAGATTGATTTTGCTCTACAATTTTTCAACTAAGTTTATTGTTAATTCATGTCACATCATGGCTATAGCTTCATTAACGCTGCTTAGTAAAGATAATTTACCTTTTTACATGATGGAAGCTTATAGTTTGATAGTCATGCATAAAGTATCCAGCAGTGAAATGAAGTCAAGTCTAGGCTTGTTTGCTTTTTCAGTAAGTTATTTTCAATAAGAGTTTATGAGTTGGGGGAATGTGTTGAATGTCAGCATTGTAAAATGGTTTCTACAACTTCCACAGTTTAAAATCCTTTGTTGACCATCCCAGTTCAGATGCTGATGAACAAATAGGAATGAAGACTGTCCTCTGACTCAAAGATGTGGTAGCAGTGGAGTCAGATATGCATCTTAATTGTAAGTGTGTGAAATGTGCATGTATTTTGCTAAATGCTGGCTCTACTAGTCCAGCTATTTGCATGATCAGATAATTCAATTTTCTCGTTCTTTTTCTTTTTTTTTTTTTTTTTCCCGGCAGACTAAAGAGAGAGAGAGAGGAAAAAAAAAAAAGTAGAGTTCATGGTACAGGCATACTCATTCAGTATATTTTTATTTCTGAAATAACTATCAAAATCATGATCAGGTTGCTAGATTAACTCCATTTTTCTTGGCACAAAAAATTTGGTCTTAACTTGTGATTTAGAATGCTCATCATCAACTCTCTTCATCATCTCACTTTTAAGTTTTATTTTTTTCCTCTGAAATCTGTCTGGATATTTTGTATCTCATCCAACTTTTCTTTATCCACTACTCCTCTTTTACATACAAAGTCTTTTTATGTCTCCAACATGTCAGAATTAAGTGGGAGTAGGAAAATGGAATATGAGAGTATAGGAGTATTCAACTATTTCGTTTAAGCTTTTGAATGCATAGATACGTATTTGTTTGCTTTCAGACAGTTTTCGTTGTAGTAGTCTGAAGTGCACCACTTTAATAATCATTGACTGTTTTTCATCCATTGCCTGTTCTGGGATGGAATAGCAATGAGCATTTCAGCTTTTCCTAGTGGGCTCCGGGAAGCTTGCTCACTGTGTAAATAAGTCATCAATAGTCCACTGCAGGTATAGCCAGAATACTTTGTCAGGTGGATAGTTTCCTAGATGCAAACCAAATTATTTTATGCTTGGTTAGTTACACGGTATATTTCTACATTTACTTGTATTGTTATGCTGCATTTAGCTGACTAATGACTCAAGAACTTTATTTGCTAACTTCATCTACAGCACCTGCTCAAGTATTGCAATGATATAAATAATTTCTATGGAATTAACAAAGGAAAGAACCACTTTCAGCCAAAGTTCAATACTGCTTACAAAACACACCATGATTGCTTAATAAAATCACTGTAAAGATCTGGCCAGAAGATTGGTCATTAGGGAAAGCAGGACATATTGATCTACATCTCTCAGTGACACTTCAGGACAGATTTCCTGAGGTGAAGGTAAGATTCTGGGGCTGTAACCAACCCACCAACATGTCATTGGGCAGTATGCAAAGATATGATGTGGCAGTAACCTTACAACTGTGCAGTTGTGCTGACCATATTGAAATTGGATCCAATCCTGATGTTATCAATGGATAGATACTGTGGGTTGGTTTTCCCCAGTCTCATTATGATTAAATTTAAGCATATATTTAAGTCTTTTGACTTAAGGCCTACACCACTCAGTAACAATGCAAAACAAGAGCTGTTTTCCAATAGCACATGTTGGGAGTTATATTAGTATAAATCATTTGTAAATTTCTACCTTATTACAAATTTGTGCCAAATGGAAAACCTTAATCTTCTCATTTTCAGTCTTGATCATGTTTAGTTTGTGTGATAATCTATTCTTAAAATGTAAACAAACAATTTTATGTAGTGATAGTTAACAGTAGGAAGGAAGACAGAATCCCAGGGTGTTCTCTTGCACAGAAGTGTTGACCAAGGCTGTAAGACAGAATGGAAAAAAATCCAGATATATTTCTTAGAGGAATGAGAAAGTACTTGTAACCATTCTAGTTTCAAGAAAACATACAATATATTATTATGACACCATTTACTGGACAAACAAATGTATATATGTGTTCACAGACAGCGAAGACCACAAAAAATGTCCTGTCTTCAGAAGGTGGTATTTTTTAATTAAAATTTCATGTGTGTCAGGCAACTTTTAGGAGCTAAACTTACTATAAGCTTTTCACACACACAAAAAATGTCAAGAGCACTTTTAACTGAAAACTATCTATGTTAAAATGGTGAACTAATCTTACAGAATTCATAAAAATAGCAAGTGAAGAAGGAAAGCAAAGAATGTAAAGCTGCATGATTCTCTACCTGATGACTTTAATGCTGTGTTAGTACTTCATCTGTGCAGAGCAACAGCCATGGTAGGTTGATGCAACTGGAAAAGAAAATGAATCTTATGCAGTCCAACTTCAGCTGGCATAAATTAAAATACATTATTTGATCTTAATTCTCTAATATAAATTAGCTGAACTTTGTGATTCATATTTGAGGGATAGGACTCTGCAACAAGATTTAAAACCACAGCAAATGGTCCTATGTGGAAACAAGTTGACTTGACCAGAGAGCAGTTGACATATACTAATATAAAATAAGTTGTCAAATTTAATGAATGCCTTTGAAAGTGACGTTCATTGCCTCTGATTGGACTTAAACACAAAACAGAAGGAGGTATCACATAAAATAAAAAGCTATGTATAATGTGCTTTCATCATTGATGAGTTCTGCAAGGAAAGAACACCCAGGGCCCAGTCAAGTGATAGAGAAAATGAGCTTTCGCATGGGAATATGAAAAACATGCACTTGACAGTTTTCAAGAGCTGTTTTCAGAACAGCCACAGGTTTAAAAAGTTAGCTGGGGTTTGTCTGAAACCCGACCAGAGCATTCTAAAGGAAATAAAATTGCTGGGGTTTCTCAAGGGACCCTAAAATGTGCTGACATTTTTTTCCTTAAGTGATCGGCCCTGTTCACAACCACTAAAGTCCTGTACAAAGTAAGAACAGACTAGAAGATGTCCTGATCTTGAAGTTATGTTTGAGGGAATAATATCAGTGAACACAAAGTAAGATTCTTTTTGAGTCAGGAAAGTAAAATCAGTCCTTCATTTATTAACCCAAGTCTGTGTTTATTATTCTGTGTTTCCATGTGAGAAAGTGATTTTTTAGTCCAAAGCTTCCCTACTATTTACAGTTCTAACAAAATCTACTTTTTATTTGAATAGAAGTTATCGCCTTATCTGCACTGCAGGGAACACATAACTGAAGGGTTATGTGTATTGTTATCAATTTAAGTCAAACAGATACCAGTTGGGGACATTTGCATGGAGACTCACATAAGACACAGCTTAAATCATTTAAAAGCATTCTAACCTATCTGTTCCTCGGGGTTCCACTCCACTTCTTTACATTTTCATTGCTGAGAACTAATCCCTCTCTTGCTTTCATATTCCTTTGGATAGATAATGGATTGGATAAAATATCACAAAATGGCTAGCTTTTACAAAACTCACTCCTAAAGGAGTAAAGAAAAAGTATTCTGAAAAGAAGACCAGCAGAATTTCCATGTATAAATGCTGAAGAGAATGTTCAAAAAAATGTATTATTTCAACGTTGGACTACTGGGAGCAGAATTAGATTACATCTATATGCTTTTAAATGTATGCTGTATTATTCATTATTGATATTATAGGTCCCATATCAAAACTAAAAGCATACTAAATTTTGAAAAATGCTCTTAGAGCTACAGTGTTGTTTTCAATGTAGATCTAGTTTCTAGAAGTCTGAAAACATTTTCTCTGTTATGGATGTACGCAGATAAACAAAGGTTTTAATTCATTTTATTTTTTCTTAATATTTACAGTTTGTCCTTATTTTTTGCCTGTACTGATGCATATGTTAATCCATTAGATAGTATGTCTCTTTCCACTACAAACAGTGCAGCTTTCTGAGAAGTATAACTAATAGAGTAGGATGCAGCTGCTTGGACTGTAATCAGTACAAAATGGATTGACCACATTCCATTAAATCTTCGTTCATCAGCTTGTGTCAACCCTAAAGTTTTCTGACGGATGTATGAAAAACTATGAAATCTCTTGGATTCTTTGACCCTTTGTATTTCAGAATTCTAGATGAAATCATCAAAGAAAGCTTTCATGATACTTGCTTTAGGAAGCAGCTTTTCAGCATGTTTCTGTCTAAATAGAATACCTTGCTATGGGATAGGAGAAATGCATTTTACTTTTTACTTGCAAATCATACTGCTTTACTCTATTTCTTATATTTGGAATTCGATTGGCATTTAGTTTCCTACTAACTAAAGAACTAAACTAATTGTCTGCCAGTTCTTTTTACTGAAGAATTAAAAGTTCAAATGTTAAGACTACTGAACTGCAGGGAGATTTTAATTTTGTTTTTAAGTTGAAACAAAATTTCAGGACTGAGTCACAGGTGTGAATGTCCTAACATTTGAAGGTGTCTAAAATCTCTCTATGATTTTAAATCCTGTGACCTAAATTTATATCCGCCTATTTTTCTTAGTCTCCCCTATACATATGTATATTTAACATTTAAACATACACAAACAAAAACATTGTCCTACTAATACACCAGTACCATATTTTGGCTTTCTGTTTTAATGAGAATATTCTCCCTTTTGAATGTAAATTTTGGAATTCTATGAATACAGTATGAACTCCTATAACAGAGACAGAGATCTATCTACTTCAGGTATTTTGCATTGCTTTATAGCATGTATTACACATTAGCCTGTGCTAAGATTACCTAGGCTAAAGCTAGAGCATATAGAGTGTCTCTGACTTAGTTTCAAAGCAGCCTATGACAACAAAACATATTATAAAAGTCAAGCTACTATATGGCCTACTTCTGGGGAAAAGACTTATATGTATGTGAGTGTGTGTATAGGTGTGTATGTATATGTATGTTTTCACAGTAATCAGTAATTTTTGCTCTCATTACACAGTAATCTTTTGCTCTCATTTAAGTTCCATAAGTAGTATGTGAGTTTCCTTTGAATTTGCAGCTAGAAATTGAATAGTAATATGACATTGTTATTTTATATTTACGTGATGTCCCTACTTTAACTTCTATGTCCTGTGATTACAATATCTGTAACAGAAGGTCCTTCACACAAAAGTTTGTAATCTATGAGGAGATAAATGAAACAATATTAATCCCTTTTCACAGGTGGAAATTGAAAGAAAGCAGAAGTAAAGGGGGAGAATTACCAGCAGTCATCTACTCTGATTTATAAGTTTAAGCATAAATTGATTATTCAGATCCATCAGAAAGTATGTCTGGAGCTCCAGTTCTGTATCTTCATACCATAAACAACTGAAGCATCATATAAAAAGCAAATAGCATCTGACTACCATCTCAAAGAAAGCTAGACATGACCATACAATGACTTTGCAGGCAACTCTAAAGACTGAGGAAGAAATTAGGTATCTTGGATATTTAACTTGATTCTCAGTGGATCTCAGTGGATGTACAAGCATTGCTTAAAAAAACATCTACAGAAGAAGACACCTAATAAGTCTATGCACTTGTATGTCAGATTGCCAAAGCAATTAAGAAACTTGTCTGGGACAGGTGAGTTTCAGTTGGGTAAGGCAAGTTAAAAGTAGGTAAATTAAGGCTGGATTTAGGTGAAGTGTATCTAGCACTTAGAATCAAAACAATTGGATACAATCCTTAAATGGAAATATAAAACAGTTTCAGAACATGTACTCACCAAAGGGAAAATTTTGCTGGCAACCTAAGCAATGGGCCTCTGACATTCATCAAAAGACTGCTCTTTTTCATGTACTATACTGTGTTTGTAGAATTAAGCAGCAAAAGTGGGTCACAGAGTGAAACATTTGCACTAGGAGAAAATGTCATATAAGTAACAGGACTATTTGCCATAGTCTGAGGTCAACATGCATCTTGCTGAAACTGCTCATATTGTTTTATAACTGCTCTGTTACCTGGCATATTTCTATTTTACAATAATATCAATATGCTGCACTGATACTATAATGATTCTTGAACACCTTTTGTATTTCTAAGCATCATGTACCTGTCCAAGGTTTGCACTTGCAGGGAATCTTAATTATTCTATGGAATTAACAAAGATCTAAGTTATCTTATCCAGTGAAAGTTCAATAGCACTTGCAAAGCAGTATCTGGCAGCATCAATTTACAAAACTGAAGTAGTGCAAAATCAGCTTCCATCTGTTAGGATAGATAAAGCGATACTTAACACACTGAAAAGATTAAGTGAGTATACTGGGCAACATTCAGTAATTACAGGTACCTAAAAAAAAAAAAAAAAAGCAGAATGAACATGGCCTCCTTACCTAATGTAATGAATGCTTTTCTGACGCATGAGAAGGGGAAGATCTAAACTGATGACTCATCTATCTATAAGCTTGCTAGACTACCTTTCCAGAATAATGTTTTCATCATATAGATATAGAATAGATCATTTTATTTTTAAACAAATGCTACATAGAAAACTAACTAGAACTGCTGAATGGCTCCACTGATTAGAACATAGCATTCTGACTTACACCTATGTGTACAGGGAGTGTGAAGGGGAAGCCTCTAACCTTTTTCTAATAAAGAACTCTTGGAAGCTGAATTTTAGCAGATGTGGAAACCCTCCATCACCGTAACAAGGTAGAAATAGGCCAGATCTGCATGGGTCCAAACCAAATGAAGCCAATTCTCTAGCAGTTTCCTTAGCTAGAAGATGGTCTAAAAGAGCCTGTGACACCACAAAACTTAATCAAGGCCTAATAAATACTGAAAGGAAGAGGAAAAAAATATAGGCAGACATCTCTTATAAACAGGAGTGTCTTCTGGTTAGTGCAGGCTGCTATAGGTGTATAGTAGCGAGGTCCTTTTGCAACTTCTTTTTCCTTAATAATATTTAGCAGGCATGCATAGATAAAGGGATTATGTATTTCAGCTTTTATATTGCTTAGGGGTATTGTCTCCCTCTGCCACGGACAGGAGCTACAAACATCCGATCCTATTATTAGTGTTATGATGTAACAGCAGTACTTATATGGAGCCCTTAAAATATTTTGTACCCTGTTTCTTCCAGGAGAATATGAGGAAAAGGTTCTGCTAATCTAACAGAAAACAGAAATACATCAAGGTTGTTTGGGATAAGACAACTGGTTGGTTCTTTGAACCACAGTGGTAGAATGGTTGGACATGATGAAAACTTCATCATTGCGTAGAAAGGAACTTAAACAAGAGCTCACCAACACTTTATGTCAAAAATGTTTTACAGGTGTTTGATACTAGAATAGGATAGGATAGGATAGGATAGGATAGGATAGGGTAGAATAGAATAGAATAGAATAGAATAGAATAGAATAGAATAGAATAGAATAGAATAGAGTAGAATAGAGTAGAATAGAATCACAGAGTCACAGAGTCACAGAGTCATAGAATATCCTGACTTGGAAGGGACCACAGGGATCATTGAGTCCAACATCTGGCTCCAAAAATCAAACCATACATCTGAGAGCATTGTTCAAATGCTTCTTGAACTCCAGCAGGCTCGGTGCCATGACCACTTCCCGGGGGAGCCTGTTCCAGTGCCCGACCACTCTCTCAGTGGAGAACCTTTTCCTAACATCCAACCTGAACCTCCCCTGTCACAACTCCATGCCGTTCCCTTGAGTCCTGTTGCTGTCACCAGAGAGCAGAGATCAGTGTCTGCCCCCTGCTCCCCCTCGTGAGGAAGGTGT
>VXAA01006714.1:0-19795 GCA_013399115.1 Anseranas semipalmata | reverse complement strand
GTGTCCAGTTCTGGGCTCCCCGGTACGAGAGAGACAGGGATCTTCTGGAGAGAGTCCAGCGGAGGGCCACAAAGATGATACGGGGCCTGGAGCATCTCTCCTATGAGGAAAGGCTGAGAGACCTGGGTCTGTTCAGCCTTGAGAAAAGAAGACTGAGAGGGGACCTTATCAATGTATATAAATACCTGCAGTGTGGGGGACACAGGGATATGGCCAGCCTCTTTTCAATGGTCTGTGGGGACAGGACAAGGGGCAATGGCCACAAAATGGAGCACAGGAAGTTCCGCACCAACATGCGAAGGAACTTCTTCACAGTGAGGGTGACGGAGCACTGGAACAGGCTGCCAAGGGAGGTTGTGGAGTCTCCTTCTCTGGAGATATTCAAGACCCGTCTAGACACCTACCTGTGCAGCCTGCTCTAGAGAACCTGCTGTGGCAGGGGGGTTGGACCCAATGGTCTCTGGAGGTCCCTTCCAACCCCTACAATTCTGTGAATAGTAAGGAGTATCATACTAAGGAGCTATCATACCAGGAGCCCTAGACATTGATGTATCTTGCTTATACTGGTCACTTTTAGGTGGGGTGTTTTTGTAACTGAAAAGGAACTATGACATCAAAATTGTCAAAGAACAGAGTACTCTGGGGTTGGATGATGATGCAAGCCTAAAATGCTCACAAAACACCAAATACTTCATATCCTGCTCCTCATCTTTGTTACTGCTAGCTGAAAACAGCAGCAAAATTTCTGTCAAGTGCTTGTCTATACATCATCCTTTTTTAAAATGGCTGAGCACATTCCACAGGCAAGCAGCAATATCTGATCTAACATACATTTTCTTGAAGTACTTTGCAATTAATAAATCTCTAAATCAGTCTGCAATAATTGTTTATATCACAGACACAATCCTAAAATATCTACATAAAGTTGAATTGTCAGCATATATTGCATTACAGAATGAAACGTTATTTACCATTGCTCTATTTTTCTTTTCATAATTCTACTTCCTGCTGGTTTTCAAATATCTTTTACATCCTTTCAATCACCAACTGCAAGTTGAAAATATATGCATATTGATATCACAGAAATAAGAAAACAATTACATTAAAACCCAAGACTTTTTTATTACGTATTACTTTCTTTGCCTGCTGTATTGCTTACAATGGAAATATTTATGCTTTAAGCATATTCAGGCATAAAGAAACTTGTTTTTGCATGTGTAAACATGTGCGTCCTTTTGCAATAATTGTAAGTGGCATTACAAGACCATAAGATTTGGGGGGAAAAAATGGAATCTTAGCTAGGGAATATGCATAAATAGTACTTCTTTTTGTTTTTGAGAAAATCAAATTCTTGCAAAAGGAACCAGGTAACTAGCTTGCCTTTTTTGTTGTTTCGTTTTCATTTTTGATGATGTTAGTACTCTAATTAGTCCTCTAATAAAAAATGGGTCATAATCATTATATGGAGATTGCATAAAAATTCCTAGTATTTTTTTTGTCTGTACTGAATTACTGACTGAGGCATATTCTGGAACTGACAGAAACAGCACTTGCAGCATAATGGCAATGAAAGTGAAATAACACTATTGGTTTCCAGTCAGAAATAAACAATATTATTTGGAGCACTGGTGAGTTATTTGTCACAGCTCTAGAAACATCTTCTGGCTTGCATGACAAACCATAGGTTTATCTTTCCTTTCATTTATTAGATTCAACTCTATCATAGCTCATTTTATTTGTTTGTAACTTAGCAATAAATTGTCATAGGACATAAGTCTTCTCCCAATCTAATGTTATGCCCAGGTTTCCAGTCTCAAAGCATACAAAAAGTGCCCTCTCTTTCTGAAAAAGGATTCTGAAGCTAAAGAAAAAATATTGGACTTCAGTATTGTCTTCATTCCTCTGCCTGTTTTCCCACTGAACACTGGGAGTCCTCCTTTAGATCAACTTCTAAAATAAAGGAAAAAGCTTACTTACTGAATGTCTCTGTACATACTATGTCTGTGCAACGGAATCTTTTTGTCCTGAGACTGTGCAGTTACAAGTCCTAAAACTGCACATAAGTGTAAGATTAAACATAGGTAACATGGGTAAAAGAGGCATTAATTAATTTATCCTACATACCAGTCACTTGTAGGGATTTATCAAGTGTTCTGGATGGAATTAAAGCTGCTGTTTCCTAGAATAATACTTCCAAGAGAGTAGAGATAGAAAGGCTGCCTACTGCCAGTCAAGGATTCATCCCAGATGAGCTTTATTGGCAGAGAAATATAAAACTTTATCTTCATGCATGGTAAACTTAAATCGAGGTGCCTAAAACCACAAAATGTATTACACATCTAGGCATCACCTCAGTGCCAATTTAAGCATCTAAAGTCAGTAATGACACTGTAAATACATCATCTTCAGAGCAATCTAACTTGTATATTCCCTTTCCAGCCATTTATTACTGTGTTGATGCGTTTTACATTTCTGTATATTTTGTTCAAACCATAATATTTTTCTTCTAGTCTTTCAAAGGACATTTTAGGCTTGTGTTGCATTTGTGGTTTATATTCTTGCTTCAGTTCTTTAAGTTTAAATGCTTCTCCGGTGTGTTGAATAGGATATTTCAAACCCAGACAGTAAAATGCAAACTGCAGACACTGTAAGTTTCAGCTAGTTTTTATGCTTAACTCTTTTCCTCCATAAATAACAGTTTTGTTGTTTGTATAACAAACTTTTCTATTCTCATTTGTTCTGTTTAAAATCTTAAGCCAAATTATTTGGAAGGCAAATGTTCTGATGCATGAAAGAAGTGACAGTTTTCTAACTCATACCATGGAAGAAGTAATTTACTGTTCAAATGCATCTGACAGTAGAAACTCCATGCCTACATTTCAATAGTACTACTGCATATGCGGGGCTGAAACATCGCACTTTTTCACCCAAAATGGTGTCTGAATGACTCAACGAGTCTTAATGACTCATCTGAAGACTTAGAATCATAGAATATCCCGAGTTGGAAGGGACCCATAAGGATCATTGAGTCCAACTCCTGGCACCACACAGGTCTACCCAAAATTTTAGACCATGTGACTAAGTGCACAGTCCAAACGCCTCTTAAATTCAAACAGGCTTGGTGCAGTGACTACTTCACTGGGGAGCCTGTTCCAGTGTGCAACCACCCTCTCAGTGAAGAACCTCTTCCTAATGTCCAACCTAACCCTCCCCTGCCTCAGCTTGACACCATTGCCGCGGGTTCTATCCCTGGTGATTAAGGAGAATAGGTCGGCACCTGGCCCTCCACTCCCCCTCGCAAGGAAGACTTAATATTGGTCATAAATGCTTGGTAAACATTATTTGTTTTACAATATTTTGAACATGCCTAGTACATCCTTTTCATCCGTGCCATTTTAGACATTCCTTTTCATTCTCTTACTATCTCTCCTAATGTAATTAACAAACATTAAGAAGATGTTTGTCAAGGATGTAATTTTAAGGACACTTTCTGCCAAAGAGCCCTCGTTAAGAGCTTTTGAAATGTAGAACACTAATGTAAGCCTCTTGTGGCAAGACATTTATTTAAGGACCCACACAGCTTAGGGTGTCTCAGTTTAAGATATTGCTGCTAATGATGCAGACGGTCTCATTTAAGGAAATATCAATTCAGTGTGTTCTGGTGAACTCAGTTACAACAATGCAGAGGTGCAGAGGTGGTCTCAACTATAAAGTTGAGACCCAACAAAATCACTCTTTCAGTTAAAAAAAAAAATCTCAGAGTAGCCTGATAGCAACATTTCCTCTTCATTTTTTTTCCAATAAATGAATTACTGAGAAAATACAGTAATTACTTCCATACACTGGAAAAATCTGTGGGTTTACAGTATTTGTTTTGAATTCTTGTTTACTCTGCTTTCAACCAAGTGTGGATCAGTTAAATGATGCAAAATTTCACTGTCCTAAGACTAGCCCATTAGTACTGCCTGTAGCAGCTAAGACCTAAACGGCCCGTGTGTCCTCATGGCTGAGCAGCGCCTCAATGGGACACACGTGGTGTGTGTTTCTGGGAACTGTATTCTTACTATAGTCTTAGTGGTTGCACATCTATATCTGGTCACCAGGATACTGAAGATTAGGACTGTATGCCTACAAGGTTAAGCAAAAGGTGAATGAGAATTTTGAGAATACTAGCACTGCATAAACACAAGACTGCAGTGCCTAAGTGTCATCTAATACAAGTCACCCTTCTTTATCATCCTCTGGCCAGATCTTCCATGTCTACTGTCCATGACCACTGTCACAATATCAAATTCTGCAGTTCTGCTCTCCTCTTCTCTCTGTCAAAAGAATATAGCAGAATTGGAAAAGATGCCAAGGATGAACAAACACGCAGAATGGCTCCTGTGTAAGGAACAATTAAGTAAGATTTTCAGTCTGAAAAAGACATAATGGGAGGTATATTATGATGTCTATCACAATTATGAGTGACATAGAGAAGAGCAATAGGGAATGGCTGTTCACTCTGCTGTAATACGGAAATTAGTGTTATCAGCTGAAATTAACAGATTCAAAACAAATGAAGAAATGCTTTCTCTGAAACTCCTTAACATGGGGTGCTGTGGATGGTACAACTTTATCTTAGTTCACAACTTAATTGGAAGTTAAAACTTAATAAAAATAAAATAAAATAAAATAAAATAAAATAAAATAAAACCAATTAAAAAACAAAGTACAACAACAAAAACAAAATCCTAGGGCTATTAAATGTGAAAAGAACAGTTCAAGGTAGAGACATCCTTCAGCTGCAAGTTGCTGAAAACTGGAAGAGTTAGGTGAAGTCTCACTGCATGCTCATCCTCTCTTTAACCTCTTTTTCAGGTATTCACTGTAGGCCACTGTCAGAGACAGGAAAGCAGAATAGATGGATCCTTTATCTGATAGTCTGGCTATCTGATGTTATCATCTTGTGCTGGTACTCTTTTCTTCCTGTGCAACTCATGCTGTTACAGCCATACTGTCTTGTTATATAATGACTTCTATTAAAAAGCCAATGACTACAGTTACCTGAGATGAGTTCATTCCTTACCTGTAGAGAATAAATGGACAATGTTAAGTACCATTTTATTCTACCTGATGGTCAATGTTGATGAGTGCTGAGCTTAAACAAATACTTTTTTTTTTCTTTTTTTTTCTTTTTTTTTTCTTTCTTTTTTTTTTTGGAAGATTTATTTCCTTTATATAACATATCAAGAACATTTATCATTATACATTAATGTTCTTTCAAGGTTTTTCTTTTGCTCTACTCGGCAGTGGTGAGGCTGCACCTGGAGTACTGTGTTCAGTTCTGGGTTTCCCCAGTACAAAAGAAACCTAGACGTATTGGAAAGAGTCCAATAGAGGGCTGCACCTCTCCTATGAGGATAGACTGAGAGAGCTGGTACTGTGCAGTCTGGAGAAGGGGAGGCTCAGGGGGATCTGATCAATGTATGTTAATAGCTGAATGGAGGGTGCAAAGAAGATGGAGCCAAGCTCTTTTCAGTGGTACCCAGTGACCAGACAAGAACCAACTGGAACATGAGAGGTTCCATCTAAACATCAGGAAGCACTTCTTTACCTTGTGGGTGATAGAGGTTCCAGGACAACACTGGAATAGGTTGTCCAGAGAGGCTGTGGTGTCTCCCTCTTTGGAGATATTCAAAACCCGCCTGGACGTGGTCCTGGGCAACATGCTGTAGGTGTCCCTGCTTGAGCAGGCAGGTTGGACCAGATGGCCTCCAGAGGTCCCTGACAACCTTAACCTTTCTGTCATTCTGTGTTATCAACCAATCCAGTATCTAGGTGCCAGCCAAATGATTAATTCTTCAAAAACTATACTCATCCCTTCTAAAATGGAAGCACTTCTCATGGACTGAAGTAGAAGAGAGCATGAGCAGAATATTTTACTCTAGCATCACTAATAGGAGATACTTTGCAAAAAAACAGAGGTTTATGAGAGACATGTCTAAACATATATCTCATCATTGTATCTACTGATCCCTCTCAGTTTCACTGGCATTTTTAAGTGACTTTTATGCTGTCCAATGACAAGCATCAATTATTCTGCAGCCATACTTAAAATGTTTTTCTCTCTCTCTTTTTTTCTTTTTTTATGAGGCCAAAGCCAAATCTGTTCCATACTATCAGAAAATCAATCCAGTATTTACATGTACCTTCTTCAATGATAAAGTGTTCTCACCAGTGATGAAATATCCTGTAATATTTTGGCTCTCTGTTTCTGGGCATCCTGCCCCATCTGGCCTGCTGTCTGTCCTTGGCCTCTTTCATGTTCTTGTCACTCCAACTAAAAAAGAATTGTAGTCAAGGGATGTTTGAGCACTTGCGGGAAAGGGAATAAAGGAAGTCTGAGAGATGGGTGTGTGCTGAAAGTGCATGCACAGCTATTAATCCTTGCATGACTCTATTTCTAAAATTTAACAGTCTCTGATCACAAACATATTTCTGACTCTGTAATGTATGGCTATTTGCAGAGGCAGGGGTTCTCTGCCATTTTTGATTAGCCAGCAGGGGTCAAACTGAAGCTAACATATGCTGGAATTGCACGGTCATGCCTCAGTAGCATCTCTCACTTTTTTCTGGAAGGGCAGAAAGTTCAGTAGAAGTCAGAAATGTCAGTGCTCCATGCTGCCTCAAAACAGCCAAAGCACTGTTCTCTTGCTCATTGTTAGAAAATTCAGAAGGGTTCCCAGATTAACACTCAGGGCAATAAAGATGCAAATTCAAGGCTTAGAGCTATGGGAGTTTTGAAAAACAAGTTTGGCTTCTAGCCCTGGAAACAGACATCTGACACATTAGGGGTCTTGTCATCCCCAACATTCACAGGCAATTTGTGAATTAGGTGTGTTTATCATTGTTCAGTTGTGAACTTATCTACATAGCAGTTGTCTTCAGTTTCACAAAATTAGGTAGCTTTTTAGAGCCAAATATGTTAGTCCATTTTATCATCTTAATAAATACAGAAACCTATTATCTACTGATTTATCATGGTGCTCAGAGTTGCTCTATAGTTTATGACAGTTCACTTACCAAATAAAGCATGAATATTGTTTTCAATTTCTTTGTGTTCCCAGCAGAATGGGAAAACTATTTGGGGTAATAGTTTAGTAACAATAAGAGAGTGTAAGCTGGACTGTTTCTGGAGTTTCTGGACAGTTATATTTCAGCTTGAAACACAACACTCACCTGTGACATAAATGTAGTAATGTGACATTTACAGACTGTGTGGGTCATTTAACTATTCTCCAGACTACGAAAACATTGACATTTGAATAAACTGAAAAAAAAAAAGCAGACCAAAAGATACAACCTTTTGCATTTAAATCTCAACTTTTCTGAATGATGAATTTGCTAGTTTAATTGCTACCTTTCTGTAGAGATCTTTAAATCAGTACTTCCCCCTTCATCTTGATAAGTGTGTGTCTGTACCGCCATCCCTTCCACTCTTTCTCGACAGCCTAGCCATTGATTGTAGCCATGCTTTCCTAGGAGGAATACAATCTTACTGTGACTTGAGCCAAGTGGTGTGCTTTGGGGAAGGGTTGTGTAGTGATTTATTGGCTTAATTTACCTGTCTCTCCTCAGCTCTCTTACTGTTTTCTTGTGGTGGGAAGGGGATCTCTTGTCGCTTCATGCACTAACTCCTTTCCTACAGCTGCCAGCTTTAATCTGATCTCACTTTCCTCTGAGACTCGTGCTCACAAGGAATGTGCATTGGCTGGAACTCTTTCCTTAACTGCCTTAAAAACAGCCACCTTCTCCCAGACCAAGGACTCCACACTCTCTCACCCGCTGCTACCCACAAGGCATAGCAAGAGATCTGCTTGACATAAACAAACTACTGAGGGGAGTTCCGTCTCCCATCCTAGCTATATTGCAGGTGGGCACAATCTGAAAGATACAAAAATAAATGGAGCTATTATGCAGCAGCTCTTTGGTGTTTCCATGTGAGTGCTTCTGGCTGTATTAAAGTTCACTGGATTTTGCAAACACAATCAAGTCTCGTTTCCCTAGATATTGCGGCTGTGCAGCGATTGTATGCTATAGCACATCACTCATTTGTCATTTACTGCTTGTACATGCCCAGGGAGCAGTTGATCTACTTGGTCTTTTGCAGAAAGATGTACCTAGATGGCCAGATATGAGTCAGCTTTGCAGTTGTGCAGGACCTGAGTTGACAGCCATGCAGCTGCATTACTGGATTATTACGTCCGAGTGAATATGGTCACAAACACTTCTCTTTCTAGCTGATAGCTTACAGCTGGTTTGCATCCTGTCATCCAAAAATTCTGGAAAAACAAGCTAAGACTGTCTGAAAAATATCAAATAAAGATAACCCATAGTCATATAGGCATATTTTAAAGACATGCATTATGTATGTACCTACTATGAACAAGTGGTAAATACACATTCTGGAGATCTTGATTTCTAACCATATCAATGGGCAAGGCATTTCGTATTTAATTTAATTCTTCCTATTCACAAAAATAAACTTGTGAACTTGTAAAATCAATGACAATGTCATGTTTGTTACATAAAAATGGAGTCTCACTGGTTGCTATTTGCCTGCCACTTCCAACATCACATGCTGGCAGCATAAATCTATAATTTTTTTCTACTACAACAAACATTTGCTAATATTTCCATTCCATAACAAATATGATTACAGTTATTTAAGTAAGAATTAGATGAGATAAATTTAGAAACAGAAACAAATGAAATTTGTTTTTCTGTGTTTTTTATTTTCAAGTGTTTTCCTTATTCCTATGAATATATTTCTATTGCTTATGAACAGCAACAGAACTTGTACTTGCATTACTGGGCAGAAAGGTTGCACTTTGCTATTTATATGTAAAATAAAAACTTTAGTCAGACTCCCCTTGAAAAAAGAAAAAGGAAGTTTTTATCATATAAAAATAGAATTTGGAAAGTAGAATCTTAAAGCCCAATGAAAGTCTAGCAGACAAGGTTATATCAATGGCTGGTCAAAAATCACAGCACCACAAAATTGCTGAATCTGGAAGGCATCTCTGGAGGCACCTCTCTTTTCCAGTGTTTGACTACAGTCATGATGAAGAAGGTTTTTTTCTGATGTTTAAATAGAATTTCCTTTATTTCAGTTTGTGTCTATTGCCTCACTGGGCACTGTTGAGAAGAGTCTGCCTCCATCTTCTTTACTCCCCTGCCACGTATTTATACACATGGGTAAGATCTCCCTGAGCATTCTTTTCTCCAGGCTGAAGAGTGCAAGCTATCTCAACTTCTTGTTGTATGTCTGATGCTCCAACCCCCTAATTATTGGTGAACTTGCTCCAGTATGTCCCTGAACTTGCTCCAGTATGTCCCAGTACAAGAGAGACCTAGACATATTGGAAAGAGTCCAACAGAGGGCTATCAAGAGGATCAAGGGACTGGAGCACCTCTCCTATGAGGAGAGATTGAGAGAGTTGGTACTGTGCAGTCTGGAGAAGAGGAGGCTCAGGGGGATCTGATCAGCGTATATTAATAGCTGAAGGGAGGGTGCAAAGAAGATGGAGCCAAGCTCTTTTCAGTGGTGCCCAGTGCCAGGACAGGAGGCAATGGGCACAAACTGAAACATGGGAAGTTCTGGCTGAATATGAGGAAACACTTCTTTAATGTGAGGGTGACAGAGCACTGGAACAGGCTGTGGAGTCTCCCTCTTTGAAGATCTTCAAAAGCTGCCTGGACATGGTCCTGGGTAACCTGCTGTAGGTGTCCCTGCTTGAGCAGGTGGGTTGGACCAGATGGCCTCCAGAGGTCCCTGCCAACCTCAACCATTCTATGATTCTTTGATTCTGGATGTCTCTCTTGTACTGGGAAGCCTCGCTTTGGACCCAGCACTGCAAATGGGTCTCACCATTGCTGAGTAAAGGGGATTGATCACCTCCCTCGATAGGCTAGTGATTCTCTTCCTAATGCATCCTAGGAGGTTGTTGGCCTTCTTTTCTGCAAAGGCGCACTGCAGGCTTGTGGCCAGCTTGCTGTCTGTGAGGACTGCCAGCTCCTTTTCTGCAAAGCTGCTTTCCATCTGGTTGGCCTTCAGCGTGCACAGGGCTGTTCCTCCTCAGGCGGAGGACTTGGTCTTCTGCTTTGTTCACCTTCATCAGATTCCTGTTGGCTCATCTTTCTAGGCTGTTGAGGTCCCTCTGAACAGCAGCACAACTATCTGCTTTAACTCCTGCCAAGTTTGTAATATCTGCACACTTGCTGAGAGTGGAGCCTGCCCCATTGTACAAGTCACTATTGAAGAGGCTAAAATATGCTAGGATCAGCCCTTGAGGTAAACCACCAGTGATGATCTTTAATGTTCTTAAGGTATGATTTCCCCTTTGTAAATCCATGCTGATTACTCCCAGTCAACTTCTTGCCCTTGATAGGTTTGGAAATGGCTTCCAGGATTATTTGCCTTCCAGGGGATGGAGGTGATGTTGACCAGCCTGTAGTTCCCAGATCCTCTTTCTTGCCCTTCTTGCCCCTCCTCTAGTCCTCAGAAACCTCCTTTGCCTGCAATGAAACTTCAAAGATAATTGAGAATTACACACGTTGATAGTGATAGGACAAGGGGGAATGGTTTCAAACTAAGACAGGGGAGATTTAGGTTGGATATTAGGAGGAATTTTTTCACTCAGAGGGTGGTGAGGCACTGGAGCAGGTTGCCCAGAGAGGTTGTGGATGCCCCATCCCTGGAGGCATTCAAGGCCAGGTTGGATGTGGCACTGGGCAGCCTGCTCTAGTAGTTGGCAACCCTGCCCAGAGCAGGGGGGTTGAAACTAGATGATCTTTAAGGTCCTTTTCAACCCGGGCCATTCTATGATTCTATGATTCTATGAGAAGGGCCTTGCAAAAACACTGGCCAGCTCCCTCAGCAATCGTCATGGATACATCCCATCAGGATAAAAGACACATTCAGACTGTAAGCAAGGAACATCTTCTTGAAAGTATCAGGATATCAAGACAGGATATGTTTTGAAAGAAGGGCTTTAATTCGATCACAGCTACTCATGCTAAAATAGTTAGTATGGCATAGTGCATTATAAATAGCCTGTTTTCCCTTAAAATTCAGAATTTGCTCATGTCTTATGTAGAAATAAATTCTGTTTATTCCACAAAGACTTAAATTAATTGGAAATTCAGCTAGTGTGGAATAATGTGTCTTCTTGGTGAGAGGTCTCTGACATTGATAGCACTGATTTTGCAGTGTGTGAACTTCTGATAACTTTTTCAACAGACTATAACACTTGGCTTTTGACCTAGAAGTGCCAAAGTGATTTTGATTTCCTAAAGTAAATTATTTCTTCACAGACTATACTGCCACAATTCATATCACTGGCAGTTTTCAAGTAAGACCATTTGAAAAGGAGTGACTGGGGAAGAGAAAAGACCAAAACAGTACCCTATTCTGGTTTGTTCCTTTCAAGTGGAGTAAGGACCTCTCTCTAAACTCCATGTCTGTAGCTCTGCCTGCTGCAGGTGTCCTGAACTTCTGCTACTATACAGGAAATACAAATTCTTTTACTCCCTGCACAAACTGTTACCCAGAATCTGTATCTGAAATAGAATAAACCATCTTGACATTGGTCATTCAATTCTAATAACGTTCCAGTCAATCTACTGTTATTCGCTATCACTGGTCATTGTCAGCTTTACCTAGTAAAATAAGTATCATAATGTACTGGGTCACAATGAACTGGAATATATCATTACCATAGTTAATAAGTGTTTGGCGTTTTACAAGCACAATGCACGTGAAGCTTTCTGCTACCCAGGATGAAGGGAATCAGTAATCTAGCACACAGGATGCATAAACAATTCACATAGTCAGTAAGTTCTAGTGTAGGAAAAAATACATATATATTGTCCCTGAATTACCTCAGTAGTTTTAAAATATGTTTAAATAATTACTGTCTCAGATACTATTCTAATACTTCCTTCATCCAATTGGGAGTAATTCTCTTTTTCCTTGCAGTACTGCAAAAAGTAGTCAGAAGTACTGACACTGAACTTGGCAACTTTATGCTAGAGTAAAAGTGGCATAATAAATAGAAAAATCTTCCCAGAATAATACTGGTCTTGAGCCAATCTAATGAAAGCACTGTTGGGTCCCCAAAAGAAATACATGGATTATCTGTGTATCCAGCAGCTTGGATATTTCCTAATGAATGAGTTTCTGTGAAATCAGATGGCATCAGTTATCATAGGACTGAAATGACCCTGTAGAAATGGCCTTGAGAAACCCTTAATAAAAGAAGAATTGTACACTGGCTTTATGGCAGCCAACAAAAGAAAAAAGATTCTTCTCAGTAAGTGGCAGCTATTCTCCTTACTACTGGGTAAAGATAACTTTCATCAAATTACTCTACTCAGCCCTCTTTTCAGTTTGATATAAAGTGTGGCTGTTGGTTGCTTTTGTTTCTTTTTACCATGTGGAGGGATAATAAACTGCGCTTTCTTGATTTTCTTTCTGTCTAATATTTCAAATCCTCAGCCTATCTACGAATCATTCTCCTCCAGTGTTCCAAGGAAAGAATTAAATCTGCTTGCTGCCAAGATCTGTTTAAATGATGTACACCTTTTGAAAACAATGACAATTGTTTTTAAAATGGTTCCTAAAATGATTGCTTCTGTGAATACGACAATAGCCAGCCTAGGAATACTTGCCTACAGGTAAGAATGACACCATGGCATCCACAACATTGGAAATTTGATGACTGACACGACCTCTCAGCAGTTCATAGATATCAATAGAATAACACTAACCTAGCTGAGAAAACAACGCTGCACAGTTCTATATATCAGTTTGAAATATGGCATTTCCTTTACATGCAATGTGTTGTGGTTTGTTTACAGAATAATTATTCTGATCTTATAAACTACATATGACTGTCACTTACTAATATCAGATCACCTTATATTCCATGACAATTGCTTTTGAGTTATTGTCTTGTTCTCTGCTGAATGCCATTTAGTTTAATGAGACAGTATCATCTTATTAGAATGCACCTAGGAAAGTGTCACTGTGGCCAGGGTGCTTCTAAAATGGTTGAGACAAATTAATATTGTCAAACCCAAGAGAGAGATTATAAATTCCCCTTTAAGCTGCCTTTGTGTCTTTCAAGGACAATTTACCCCCTGCAGATTCAGCTGATGCTTTAAGTACATCGCTCTGTCATTCTGTAAAGTGTTTTAAAATGCTTTTTAAACTCAGATTTTTTTTTGTTGATTACTATTTATTTATGTATAAAAGAAAAAACAATGCAACTGCAAGTTTTAAGGTATTGATATGGATAATAAATGCAGATGATAACAGCACTATCAAGGGAAGAAAGAGTTTAAATAATTACTATGTGTAATATTTACATTTAACTGATACATCTAGAAAACTTATCATTTGAAATAGTCAACATTCAGGCTCAGCTTCATTGTCAGTAATTTTTATTTGAAATAGAAGACATATAGTATTAAATATTTATTCCATTTCAGGCTGAATTATTTTCAAATTAAACATACAAAACTCTAAAAGAATCCTCATCTCAAGTTCAGCACAGCTTTAAGAATTCTTGTAATATGACATTCATCACAGATATAAACCACAATGTCAAAACATTGATCTCCTCTTCTGCCCAGACACAACTCACAAAATTTCAGCTACCTTACCTTAATGAGATCCAAATTTGAATGACCTTAAACACTTTCACAACCTTTAGTCATGCAGTTTCTCAAAGTCTGGGCTCTGCAGAGTGTCCTAAAGATTAACAAGGTCAACTTTCACACACCAAGGCTCACTAAATAAACTCAATAGGAAACATTTTTGCTCCTTTCTCCCAGGTAAGCCTCCATTTTTTGTGTCTCCCTACCAAGCTTGCTGTGAGAGAGTCTCCCTGCTAGTAATTGGAGCATTGTCTCAGTATACCTTCTTACTGTTTGGGAACACAGTTTTCTTGCACATAATTTCTGACCTCATAAAAAGGTGGTCTGTAAAAATGCAATTACTTAAAAACAAATGAAGCCTAAAAATATCCAGATAATTAATGAAACTGTTCTATTTGTCTTCTGGATTTTTGGCCTCCAGTGTGAAATTTGATTTCACAACATTGAGAATTTGAAGTTACACTCCTCCACAGCTCATTTTTGCATCTGATTACAATATTTGAAGTAAAGGGACTTGAAAAACACACTAAATATTTAAAGACTTACAATAAATGTTTCAGGCCCAATAGCTGGAACAATTCCATAAAAATCAAAAGATTGCATAGGAATATGACAATTCTGTAGGAATTTCACAGAGGAATAGATTCTGTTTTTCAATACTTTTTTTTTCTTCAAAACAACTTTTCCTCTCTGTATTTAACTTATCATTAATTACATTTTTTTTAAAGAAGTATCTCAATACTTCAGATAATCTGAATGACATTTTAAAAGCCATTTAGTGAGAAATTTCAAAATTTAGGAGGATATAAAAATATATGCTAGTTTGGGTGATCATTGTATTTGAAAATACCAATTGAACAAAAGTTCTGAATTTTAACAGAATTATAACACGATAATATGTGACGTTCTTTTTCTTCCCCTTTTTCTGAAACAAATTTAATACTAGCTATAGGGAATAAGACAAGACTCAAGTATTTGAAAAATCAAGCAACCAAGTAAGCAAAAATCCTCACCCAAAGTAAGGTAGTCAAATTTATTTCCATTACAGTTGGTGTAGATACCATGTTTCACTTTCCCAAAATATATTCCTTCAACCAATACCTTATCTCTCTTACACCAGCACATGCTTTCAGTGCAAAGTTAGAGATCCGGAAGATGACCAAAAGAAGAAAGCTCTGAATTATAATGCACCATAGCAACTTGCACAGGGAAAGACCCAAGATATAGCTAGCTGCGTAATGCAGCTTCTTCTATGAGTTGTGTTATTTGCATTTCAAATAATATTGTTTTATTGAGGTCATATGTTCAATAACATTTATGGCTTCTGTTCTAAAGAACACGATAAACATGCTCCTATTTTAATGATGGATATATGTTTCTTTGTTTTTTGACCTTCATCAGCCTCTTCTTTGTTATTTGAGCCATGAGATAGGCAGTCTTAAAATATGCAAGATTACCATTAAGACTATTTCAAATTATTTTTGATTAGTGTTTACCTTTGCCTCAAATAAGACATTCAAGTAATTTTAGTGCCAGCCTAATCTTGAAATACAGAAGCTCTAATGTACTTTGCATTAATGTGTTTAAATCCAAAATTAAAGCAAACTGACAAGCTCAATCAAAAAAAAAAAAAAAAAAAAAAAAAAAAAAAAAAAAAACTATCTTTAGCCTCCAGAATATTTCTTCTGTAGAGGATGATTCTATATTGTTTAGATACTAATACTATCAAAGTTATTGTTTGCTTAAAAGAAAACATTTTGATAACCAGTTTAAAAAATAATATGTTATAATGGAACACAAATAAAATGCTTTGAAAGTCCTTTTTGCATTATCCAAGAGTTTTGTCCTTCCCAAAAGTTCATTGCTGCCACATAAAATTTATGTTGTGCATTGTGCTAGTAGTTGGGGGAAAACAGACTTGTAGATTGGTAGAAAAAGTAAAGGTAAGGGACAAGAATACTTTGAAAATAGCTGTTGCATGTTGTTTTCTCCATCCCCAGCTTACTATTTGCAAAAATTTTTTCTATTATTTTCTACAACTTCATGATCATTGAGTTTTCTGATAAAAGTACCTATTGTATCTAATGTTTCAATATAAATCCCATCTCATACTAGGCAAACCTGAACTGGTTATTTTACAATAATAGATACATTTAGGCCAATCTTGTCAGAACATTTTTGAAGTCCAGAATAAATTAAGGAAAGCAAGAAAATATAATTAAAAAACCTTCATCTTAAATCCATGTCTTTTAGGTCAATGAAGCAGACTTCTTCAGTGTCCTAGGCAATCTAAACAGGTAGCTTTTAAATAGAAGGAAATTAGTTTATATATAAAGAAACATAAATATATGCCTTGCATTATGTCTATCTACCCAAAGGAAACAGCCTATCATCTTGTCAAACCAGTGAGAGGTACACAGGAAATAAAAGAGAGGTTTCCTAACACTTTATTTACAAGAGACTGTAGTTCCTTTCTAAATGAAAGAACTCAATCATAGTAGTAAGTAGTAAGCTGTTTGAAAAAAACATTGGCATTACATCCTCTCCTTTTCTCATTTACTTATTCTGTATTAGTAAAGATAGTTCTAAGTGGATTTCACTTTCATACTACTGAAAATACATTAACACATACTGTGTTAGAATAAAGTTGCTTTGTATTACTCAAAATCAAATAATAATGGACGCATGAGCTCAACATTTCTTTTCATAAATTTCCAGAAGTTTTCTACCTAGACTGTCATACCTGTATTACTTTCATCCTCTTTCTTGGAGAGGGTTAAGAGAAATTGTCCTTGCCTTGGCAAGGACACTGACCTGAGCAGTCAACAGAGTAGACCATGAGTATCTGATCTTTCAATGGCTTTATGAACTTGGGTAAATCTCTTATGACCGAGTTTGAAAAAGGTGTCGTCATTGTTTTAACTATGATTATGTTGATTAGCTATGAAGAGAAGAAAGAAGGGATTCATAGCCCTGTGTTAAGTTCATAAAATTGAGCAGGCTGGCATAAAAGATTGTTTATGATGATGAGAAGAAGGGAATAGATTTTTCACTTCCCTATAGTTTAAGTACCAGCCTACCTTCAGGAGTCTAGGTCTAAACCCAAATTTATAATTAAACACCTAATGTCATTCCGACCTGATGGTCAGGGAGACTTGTTAAATGTTTCATCCTTTGAAGTAGTTTGGAAGCCATAACCCCCAAAGAGCATTTTAATCATTAGACTCGTGGTGAATGGAGTCAAGTCCAGTTGGAGGCCGGTCACTAGTGGCGTCCCCCAGGGCTCAGNCAGCCTACCTTCAGGAGTCTAGGTCTAAACCCAAATTTATAATTAAACACCTAATGTCATTCCCACCTGATGGTCAGGGAGACTTGTTAAATGTTTCATCCTTTGAAGTAGTTTGGAAGCCATAACCCCCAAAGAGCATTTTAATCATTAGACTCCATCAGGAAGATTTTCTAACGGATGAGGGCCCCTCAACCTGTTTTCTTGATATTGTTCCACTTGCATAAGAATTTAAGTATCTTCCAAAGAGATTGATTTTTATAATTCATATTAGAGCATTCATCCTTGAGGAAAGAACCAGGAGACCAGTTTCTTATTCCACTAATATTTTGCTAATTTATGTTGGAAAGGAAAATAAAAAATAAATTTCCCTCCACCTATGAGTGTGAACTGACAAGTTACATAACCAGTTTCTCATGGTCTTTGGCTGAGTCAATATCTAATTACTCTGTGTAAACAGAATAACTTCAACAGAAAAAGAAAAATGGGAACATTTAGTATGTGAGGTTTCTCAATTAAAAATCAAATCTAAGGTTCCATGGATGGGGAATGGAAAAGAATAAGATCTTCTATATCATGAAAACAGTCTGTTTTCTTTCTTTTCTTTCTGCTGAAAGACTTTCCAGGCACTATCATTGGTTTAATCTTTGCTCTGTATGTGACTGATCTGCTAAGTGTTCTTGGAGAATGTTTACCCTGGAGTGCTTAGCATGCCTGTTTTACCAAAGTTCTCAGGGCAGACTGATCTAAAACAGTTTTGGACATGATCAGATTGTCTTCGGGTACCTAAGGAAATTTTATGTTCGAAATTTACATCCTGATGGATTTAAGGGTTACCTTAATCCTTAGTGTGAGGTTTTGGGATACAATTAGAAATTTAAATGTATGAAGTTACAATACTTAACTTTGTTATCTCATACTTCTATTCTGTATACAATGTTTCCATCCTAAAATGTTCTTCTATAAAAAGGACAAAGTAAAATATCTCGAATTTGTAAGTACTGTGCAACCAAATGTATTAAATCTCACAATATTCAATGATCAGTTATGAGACAATGGAGCAAAATGTGAACCCTTAGATAACTAAAAAAAAAAACACCTGCTACTATGATATCGAAGAATTTATTCAGTGGCTTACAGAATTTTTTACCTGTGACAGCAAAACAAAACAAAACAGAACAAAAAACAAACCCTGCAAAGATAACACTGTTACAGTAACAGCTAGAGAGTTTTTCTCATCTTCAGGACTCTGCAGACATTAACTAATTTATAATCATCTATGGCATAATATAATATAATTATGTAGGAAATGGGATGCATTTTGGAAATTGAGGTTGCAACAAGATTTTCCTTTTCTAAATGATTCACTACTTAATGATGGTATGGTACATAAGTTTAGAGTAGTCAGCTAGTATCATAAAAAGTAAATGACAGTCACTTTGTTCTAAAGCAAAATAAATAAATACATAAATAAAAAGCATTATTTCTGTGTTAGCCAAGAGTCAAGTACCAGCAATGAGAAGATAATACTAGAGACAGAAACCAGAAACTTTGCTTCAAATTCAAAGTTAGGAATGGGGTAAAACTATGTCCCAAGAGGAGGTGGCTGTCAGAGGGTGGAGATGGGCATGGGAGTTCTGCTCCAGGAGGTTTCAGCCATGCCAGAAAGCTGCACCTTTATTTGCTCAGTTTTGCAAGTGAGCCTGAATCTGAGCTGATGGAAAACATCTTGACCAGATGAAGAATGTTCATCTTAATTTCCCTCAGTGTTGATATCTTGCACCACCATGAAAACTGGCAATAACTAATAAGAAAAATGATGATAGGTTGAAGAAAAATGAGCCTATTACCGGACACCTTGCCATCTTCATTAGGGAAGATTTATGCTAATTACGGAGAAAACATCACCGGATTTATAGACCTAAAGTAATAAAAGGCAAAGATGCTCTTTAGTCAACAAAAGCAGCTTTATGGAGATTTATATCAGAAAGCCACTTCATCAGTCTCTGATTAATAATTTATTAACAGCATGGACTCATTCGATTATTTCTTTCTAATATTTTCACCTTTTTTCTTTCTCCATCAAAATTATAATTCATTATAATATACTATCAAAGGTAATTGATGTAATTGAAGATGAACCTTAAAAAGAAATATACAATTATTGTTTTAAAAAAATGAAAAAATTCATACCCAAAAACTTAAAAATTATTAATAATTAAAATCTTAAAACAGTATTTGACCATCCACCGCTGCTTCCTGAAGACAAATATTGGGAACACATTTTCACAAGGTTGAATAATTTTCTGACAACCAATAACATCTCTAGTTATAGAAGTTGAACTCTTAATAGGAGTAAAAGGATAAAACTAAGGATAAGAAAATTTTGGCTAAATATATACAGATAAACAGTGAAATCTATTATACTGTACCACCATTTCTAGGAGCACATCCTTTTCATACTCATTTTAACTTCACTGCCCCACATGTCATACTGATTTCAAGATCAAGGCACTTTATGGAGTTTGACTTTAAACACAGCTGATTGAAAAAGAAGACTGCATACATTTCAAGTTAACCTTTCTATGATTGCTTCTATTTTCTTCTTTTTGTACAACACCCACTTACCAGGCATTCTAAAGCTCTGAATAAGAAATATGTCTGCCTGCTGAGGAAACAAATCACTCTTATTTTTTAACTACATTTGCAAAACATTCTTCCAGATATATAGTATTGTCAGATGTAAGTCTTACACCACTGGACACAGCATGGGAAATAAGCGGGAGGAGTTGGAAGCCATGGTGC
>VXAA01006711.1:2490143-2649888 GCA_013399115.1 Anseranas semipalmata | reverse complement strand
GGAGGCTGAGAAAGAGGGATGCCGAGAAAGATGGAGGTTAAGTAAATGGGAGGCTCAGATTGTGGGAGGCCCAGGGATTAGAGGCCCTAGGGGTGGAGGTTGGGTGAATGTGAGGCTGATATTTGGAGGCTGGTAGAGTGTAGGCTGAGAGAGATGGAGGTCCAGAGTAGGAGGCCCATGGAGTGGAGGCTGAGAACATGGAAGACTGTGTTAGTAGGAGGCTGAGAGTCAGAGGACCACAGAGGAGGAGGCCTAGAGAGTTGGAGACCACTAATGGGAGGCAGAGTAAAGGAGAGGCCCAGGGAGCAGAGGCTGAGTGACTTGGAGGCCAAGAGTGATGGAGGCTGAGGAAATGAGAGGCCTAGATTGGAGGCTCAATGAGTTGAGTCTCAGAGAATAGGAAGCACAGAGTGGGAGATCAAAAGTAGGAGGCCAATATTGGAAGGTGCAAAGAATGGAGGCCCAGGGTGTGGGAGGTTGAGAGAGTGGGAGGCACCTGGAGTGGAGGCTGGGTGAGTGAGAGACTGATATTTGGAGGCCAGTAGAGTGGAGGCTGAGAGAGATGGAGGCCTGGAGTGGGAGGCTTCTGGAACAGAGGCTGAGTGGAAAGCCAAGTTAGTGGGAGACTGAGAGGGGGAGGCCCAGTGAGGGGGAGGTCCAGAGCATTGGAGGCTGCTAATGGCAGACTGAGTGAAGGAGAGGCCCAGCAGGCAGAGGCTGAATGAATGGGAGGTCATGAGATTGGAGGCTGAGGGAGTAGGAGGCCAAGAAAGATAGAGGCTCAGGAAATTTGAGGTCTCAGGTGGAGGCCCAGACTGTTGATGCCCATACAGTGGAGTCCCATATAGTGGAGGCCCAGAGTGGGAGACCAAGAGTGGGAGGCACAGAGAATGGAGGCCCAAGGAGTGGGACGCTGAGAGAATGGGAAGCATGGAGATTATATACCCCAGGAGTGGAGTCCGAGAACATGGGAGGCTGGTCTTTGGAGGTTGATAGAGTGGAGGCTGAAAGAGTGGGAGACTCGGGGATTGGGAGCCTGAGAGAACGGGAAGTGCAGAGATTAGAGGCCTAGAGAGTGGAATCACAGTGAAGGGGAGACCACAAGAGTGGAGGCTGAGAGAGTGGGAGGCTGATATTTGGAGGATGGTAGAGGGGAGGCTGAGAGAGGAGGATGCCCAGAGTGGGAGGCCCCTGGAGTGGAGGCTGAGAGGGAGGCTGAGAGAGAGGCTGAGAGTAGGAGGCCCAGGGTGGGGGAGCCCCAAGAAGGGAGAGGCACAGTAAGTGGGAGGCCATTAATGGGAGGTTGAGTGGAGGAGAGGCCCAGGGGTCAGGGGCTGAGAGAATGGGAATATGAGAGAGAGGGAGGCTGAGGAAACACGAGATCTAGGTGGGGGTCCATTGAGTTGAAGTCCAGATAGTAGAGGCCCAGACTGGGACTCCAAAAGTGGGCGGCCCAGGGAGTGGGAGGCTGGGTGTGTGGGAGGCCAATATTTGGAGGATGGTAGAGTGTAGGCTGAGAGAGATGGAGGCCCAGAGTAGGAGGCCCTTGGACTGGAGGCTGAGAAATTGAAAGACTGTGTTAGTGGGATGCTGAGAGTTGGAGGCCCAGGGAGGGGGAAGCCTAGAGAGTTGGAGACCATTAATGGGTGGAGAAGTGAAAGAGAGGCCCAAGGAGCAGAGGCTGAGTGACTGGGAGGTCATAAGAGTGGAGGCTGAGAAAGAGGGATGCCGAGAAAGATGGAGGTTAAGTAAATGGGAGGCCCAGGGTGTGGGAGGCCCAAGGAGTGGAGGCTGGGTGAGTGTGAGGCTGATATTTGGAGGCAGGTAGATTGGAGGCCAAGAGAGATGGAGGCCCTGAGTACGAGACAAAGTTTGGGAGGCTAATTTTGAGAGTCACAGAGAACTGAGGGCCAAGCAGGGGAAGGCTGAGAGAATGGCAGGCACACAGATTATAGACCTAGGGAACAGAGGATGAGCAAGTGGGAGGCCTAGGGTGGAGGCCCAGAGTTGAGGCTCATATAGTAGAGATCAAGTAAATGGAGGACCAGAACACGAGATTAAGAATGGGAGGCCAATAAAGGGAATTGAAATAAGTGGAGGTCCAGAAAGTGGTAGGTTGTTGTTTAGAGGCTGACTGGAGGCTGACGTACTGGTTGGCCCAGGGATTGGGAAGATGAGAGAGTGGGAAGCCCAGAGATTAGAGGAAAGGAAGTGGAGGATGGGTGAAGGGGAGACCACAAGACTGGAGGCTGAGAGAGTGGGAGGCTGGTATTTGGAGGCCAAGAGCAGATGATGCGCAGAATGGGAGGCACCTGGAATGGAAGATGAGAGAGAGGCCGAGTGGGAGACTGAGAGCAGAAGGCCCAGGGAGGGGGAGGCTTAGAGATTTGGAGGCCACTATTGGAAGACCGAGTGAGGTAGAGGCCCAGGGAGCAGAGGCTGAGTGACTAGGAAGTCACGTAAAATCATGAGATTGCAGTCTGAGAGACTGGGAGGCCAAGAGTGATGGAGGTTGTGGAAATGGGAGGCCTAGGGTAGAAGCCCAGCGAGTCGAGGCCCAGAAAGTCGAGGCCCAGATAGAGATACCAAGAGTAGAAGGCAAATATTAGGAGGTACAGAGAGTGGAGGCCCAGAGAGTTGGAGGCTGAGAGAATGGGAAGCCTGGAGAATCTAGGCCCAGGGAGTGAAGGCATGGTGATTTAGAGGCTGATATTTGGCAGCCATTAGAGTGGAGGCTGAGAGAGATGGGAGTCCACAATAGGAGGCACCTGGAGTGGAGGCTGTATGAGTGGGAGGCCCAGGGAGGGGGAGACAAGGACATTTGGAGGTTGTTAAGGGGAAGGTGAGTGAAGGAGAGGCCCAGGGAGAGGAGGCTGTGACTGGGCAGTCATTAGAGTAGAGGCAGAGACAACAAGATGCAGACAGAGATGGAGGCTGAGGGAATGGGAGGCCTAGCATGGAGGCCCAGCAAGTCAAGGCCCAGATAGTGGAGGTCAAGTAAGTGGAAGTCCTGAGCAAATCAAGAAATGGAGGCCCAGTAAGTGGGAGGCCGAGAGAATGGGAGGTGCAGACATTAGAGGCCCAAGGAGTGGAGGCTGTATGAGTGGGAGGCTGGTAGAGTGTAGGCTAAGGGAGATGGAGGCCCACAGTGGGAGGCCTCTGGAGTGGAGGCTGAGAAAGTGGAAGACCAAGTTAGTGGGAGGCTGAGAGTCAAAGACCCAGGGAGAGGGAGGCCTAGAGAGTTGGAGGCCACCAATGGGAGGCTGAGTGAAGGAGAGGCCCAGGGAGCAGAGGCTGAGTGACTGGGAGGTCATGAGATTGCAGGCTGAGAGACTGGGAGGACCACAAGAGTGGAGGCTGAGAAAGTGGAAGACCAAGTTAGTGGGAGGCTGAGAGTCAAAGACCCAGGGAGAGGGAGGCCTAGAGAGTTGGAGGCCACCAATGGGAGGCTGAGTGAAGGAGAGGCCCAGGGAGCAGAGGCTGAGTGACTGGGAGGTCATGAGATTGCAGGCTGAGAGACTGGGAGGCTAAAAGTGATGGAGGCTGTGGAAATGGGAGGCCCCGATACTGGAGGCTCCAATACTGGAGGCCCAGATTGAGAGACCAAGACTGGGAGCCCAATATTAGGAGGCAGAGAGAATGGAGGCCTACGGAGTGGGTGGGTGAAAAAATGGGAGGCCCAAAGATTAGAGGCCCAGGGAGTGGAAATTTGGCGAGTGATAGGCCACAAGACTGGAGGCTGAGAAATGGGAAGCCAATGGAGGGGGAGGCCCAGAGAGTTGGAAGCCATTAATGGGAGGCTGAGTGAAGGAGAGGCCTAGGGGTCAGAGGCTGAGAGAGTGGGAGGTCACGAGATTGGAGACTGAGAGAGTGGGAGGCCAAGAGAGATGGAGGCTCAGGAAATGGGAGGCCTAGAGTGGAGGACCAGAATGTTGAAGTTCAAATAGTAGAGTCCCTGCATCTGGAGGCTGAGAGAGTGGGAGGCCAATATTGGAAGGCCCAGAGAGTGGAGGCCCAGGGAGTAGGAGGCCAAGAGAATGGGAAACCTGGTGAATCTAGGCCCAGGGAGGGGAGGCAGGGTGAATGGGAGGCTGGGTGAATCAGAGGCTGATTTTTTGGCAGCTGGTAGAGTGGAGGCCAAGAGAGACAGGGGCTCAGAGTGGGAGGCACATGGAGTGGAGGCTGAGAAAGTGGGAGGCTGATATTTCAAGGCTGGAGGAGTGGAGGCTGAGAGAGATGGCTGCCCAGATTTGGAGGTTGTTAATGGCAGGCTGAGTGAAGAAGATGCTCTGGGAGCAGAAGGTGATCGACTGGGAGGTCCTGAGGAGGGAGGAAGAGAGAGATGGAGGTTAAGGAAATGGGAGGCCTAGGGTGGAGGCCCTGTGAGTTGAGGTCCAGATAGTGGAGGCCCAGAATGGGAGACCAATACTGGGAGGCCCGGGGAGTGGGAGGCCCAGGGAGTGGGAGTCTGATATTTGGAGGCTGGTAGAGTGTAGGCTGAGAGAGATGGAGGCCCAGAGTAGGAGGCCCTTGGACTGGAGGCTGAGAAATTGAAAGACTGTGTTAGTGGGATGCTGAGAGTTGGAGGCCCAGGGAGGGGGAAGCCTAGAGAGTTGGAGACCATTAATGGGTGGAGAAGTGAAAGAGAGGCCCAAGGAGCAGAGGCTGAGTGACTGGGAGGTCATAAGAGTGGAGGCTGAGAAAGAGGGATGCCAAGAAAGATGGAGGTTAAGTAAATGGGAGGCCCAGGGAGTGGAAGGCAAGGAATTAAAGGCCCAAGGAGTGGAGGCTGGGTGAGTGTGAGGCTGGTATTTGGAGGCTGGTAGAGTGTAGGCTGAGAGAGATGGAGGTCCAGAGTAGGAGCCCCATGGAGTGGAGGCTGAGAAGTTGGGAGGCTGATATTTCAAAGCTGGAGGAGTGGAAGCTGAGAGAGATGATGGCCCAGATTTGGAGGCTGTTAATGGAAGGCTGAGTGAAGGAGATGCTCAGGCAGCAGAAGCTGATTGACTGGGAAGTTATGAGGGTAGAGGCTGTGAGACTGGGAGGATGGGAGAGATGGAAGTTAAGTAAATGGGAGGCCTAGGGTGGAGGCCCTAGTTGAGGGACAGATAGTGGAAACCCAGAGTAGGAGACCAAAAGTGGGAGGCCAATACTGGGAGACCCAGTAAGTGGAGGCCCAGTGAGTGGGAGACTGAGAGAACAGGAGTCACAGGCATTAGATGCCCAAGTAGTGGAGGCTGGGTGAGTGGGAGGCTAGTATAGTGTAAGTTGAGAGAGATGGAGGCCCAAAGTAGGAGGCCAAGGGAGGATGAGGCTGAGAAAGTAGAAGACTGTGTTAGTGTGAGGCTGAGAGTGGGAGGCCTAAGGAGTGGGGAGGCCTAGAGAGTTGGAGGCCATTAATGGGAGGTTAAGTGAAGTAGAGGCCCAGGGAGCAGAGGCTTTGTGACTGGGAGGTCATGAGAGTGGAGGCTGAGAGAGCTGAGGGCCAAGAAAGATGGAGGCTGAGGAAATAGCAGAGGTAGAGTGTCAGCCCAGAATGTCAAAGCCCGGATAGTAGAGGCCTTGTAAGTGGAGGCCCAGAATGGGAGATCAAGAGTAGGAGGCCAATATTGGGAGGTGCAAAGAATGGAGGCCCAAGGAGTGGGAGCTTGATGTTTGTAGGCTGAGAGAGTGGGAGGCCCAGGGAGCTGGAGGCTGAGAGAGTGGGAGACCGAGGGAGGGGGAGGCTAACAGAGTTGGAGGCTGATAATGGGAGGCTGAGTGAAGGATAGGCCCAGGAGCTGGAGGCTGAGAAACTGGGAGGTCATGAGTGTAGAGGCTGAGAGAGTGGGAGGCCAGGAGAGGCAGAAGCTGAGGAATTGGTAGGCCTAGAGTGGAGGCCCAGAGTGCTGAACCTCAAATAGCAGAGTCGCAGTAACTGGAGGCTGAGAGAGTGGGAGGCCTATATTGGGAAGCCCAGAGAGTAGAGGCCCAGGGAGTGGGAGGCCAAGAGAATGGGTCAAAGCCCAAATAGTAGAGGCAAAGTAACTGGAAGCCCAGAGTAGGTGTCCAAGTGTGGGAGGGCAATATTAGGAGGCTCAGAGAGTGGAGGCTAAGGGTGTGGGAGGCTGATGTTTGTCACCTGAGAGAGTAGAGGCTGAGGGAGTGGGAGGCCCAGGAAGTCGGAGGCTGAGAGGATGGGAGGCCCAGAGATTAGAAGTCATTTGAGTACAGGCTAGATTAGGGGGAGACCACAACAGTGGAGGCTGAGAGAGTGGGAGGCTGATATTTGGAAACTGTTAGAGTAGAGTCCAAGAGAGTTGGAGGCCCACAATGAGAGGCACCTGGAGTGGAGGCTGAAAGAGTGGGAGGCCCAGGGAGGGGGAGACAAGGACATTTGGAGGTTGTTAAGGGGAAGGTGAGTGAAGGAGAGGCCCAGGGACAGGAGGCTGTGACTGGGTGGTCATTAGAGTAGAGGCAGAGACAACAAGATGCAGACAGAGATGGAAGCTGAGGGAATGGGAGGCCTAGCATGGAGGCCCAGCAAGTCAAGGCCCAGATAGTGGAGGCCCTGACTGGGAGATCGGGAGGCCAGTTTTAGGAGGTGCAGAGAGTGGGAGGCCCAGGGATTGGGAGATCAAGAGAATGAGAAGCCCAGAGATTGCATGCCTAGGGAGTGGAGGTTGGATCAGTGGGAGACCACAAGAATGGAGGCTGAGAGAGATGATTTCCCAGATTTGAAAGCCTCTGGATTGGAGGCTGAGAGAGTGGGAGGCCCAGGGATTGTGAGGTTGAAAGAGTGGGACATCCAGGGAGGGGGAGGCCCAGAGACTTGGAGGCCATTAATGGGAGGCTGAGTGAAGAAGAGGCCCAAGGATCAGAGGCTGAGTGACTGGGAGGTCATGAGAGTGCAGGTTGAGAGAGTGGGCAGCTGGTATTTGGAGGTAGAATGAAAGCTGAGAGAAACAGAAACACAGAGTGGGAGCCCTTGGAGTGGAGGCTGAGAAAGTGGGAGACTGAGTGGGAGGCTGAGATTGGAAAGCCCAGGGAGTGGGAGACCCAGAGAGTTGGAGGTTGAGAGAATGGGAGGCCAGAGAATTGGAGGCCTAAAAAATTGGGGGCCGAGTTACTGGGGGGCTGAGTGAATGAGAAGCCCAGAGAGTAGTGGCCCAGGGAGTGGAGGCTGAGTGCATGGAAGGTCGTGAGAATGTAGGCTGAGAGTGTTGAGCCTGAGAGAGATGGTGGCCCTGAGAGAGATGGTGGCCCAGAGTGAGAGGCCCAGTAATTGGAGGCCCGCCCCAAGAGTGCACTCTGAGAAAGTGGGAGGCCCATTGAGTGGAAGGCAAGAGTGGGAGGCCCAGACAGCTTGAGGCCAAGTACGTTGGAAGCCAATTTACTTGGGTAAGAGTAGAGGTCAATTGTGGAAAGTCCAGAGTGCTGAATGCTCAGCAAATGAGAGGTCAAGAGATTGGGAGGCTAATACTTAGAGGCCAAGAAAGTGGGAGGCTGAGACAGTACAGGCCAAGACCATGGGAGGCCACAAGTGGGAGGCTGAGAAAGTAGGGACCTAAGGATTGGAGGCTAAAAGAGTGGAGGATGAGAGAGTGGGAGGCCAAGTGAGTGGGAAGCCCAGAGTGTGGGAGGCCAAAAGTGAGAGGCCAAAAGTGAGAGACGCAAGGAGTGGGAGGCTAAGAGTGTGGAGGCCCAGCATCTGGGAGATCAAGAGACTGGGAGGCTGAGTAACTGAGAAGCTCAGACAGTGGAGGCCCAGAGGATGGAGAGCCAAGATAGTGGAAGCCCAGTGAGTGGAGGCTGGCAGACTTGGAGGTCCAGGGAGTGTGAGGCATAGAGAGTAGAGTCTGGGATCGTGGGAGGCTTAGAGACTTGAAGGTCCAGTGTGTAGGAAGCAGACAGATTTGGAGGCTTAGAGAGTGGAGACCCAGAGAGCAGAGACTGAGAGAGTGGGAGGCCCAGCAAGTGGGAGTCTGTGAGAATTGGAAACCAACACTAGGAGGCCAGGAGAGCGGACATCCAATGACGAGGTGCAGCAGGTGTACTCCATTACTGGGAGGCTCAGAGAGTTGAGGCTGAAGGCACTGGAGGCAGAGACTGGGAGGCCAGGTAAGATTGAGGCTGAGAGAATGGGAGTCCCAGGGCATGGGAGTCCTGGTGTGTTGCAGGCCCAGAGAATTGGAGGTCCAGAGTGGGTGGCTGAGAGTTAGAGGCTGAGTGGGAGACCCAGAGAATAAAGGCCCAGCAAGCAGGAGTCTGAGAGAGAGGGATGCCATGAAAGTGGTAGGCCCAGAGACTGGGAGGCCCAGAGAGTGGAGTCTGAGATAATGGGATGCCAGGAGAGTGGGAGGCCCAGAGAGCGGAAACCAGGAGAGTGGGAGGCCCAGAGAGCAGAGGCTGAGAGAATGGGAGGCTCTGAGAGTGGAGGCTGAGAGAGTGGGAAGCCAAGGGAGTGGGAAGCCAAGGGAGTGGGAAGCCAAGTGAGTGGGAGGCCCAACACATGGGAGATCCACAAAATGGTAGTGGGAGGCCCATAGAGTGGAGGCCAAGGGAGTGGGATGCCCAGAATGCAAGGTCTAGTGTGTGAGAAGCCAGAGCATTAGAAGCCAACAGAGTAGAGGCTGAGAGTTGGAGTCTGAGTAGAAGGACCAGAGAATAGAGGCTCAATTAATGGGAGGCCAGAAATTGGACGCCTGGAGAGTGGAGTGTCAGCAAGTGGGAGGTCAAGCACTGGAGGCATAGAGTGTGAGGTGCAATGAGTGGATGCCTAGAGAGGGATGCCAATAGTGGGAGACCCAGAGTGGTGGTTGACAGAGCTGAGGGAAATATTTGGAGGCCCATACAGTAGAGGCCTAGACAGTTGAGTGGAAAGCCAAGACAGTGTGAGGCTGAGAGAGTGTGAAGTCCAGACAATGGGATGCCAAAGGTTGGAAGCCAATATTTGGAGGCCCAGAGAGTGGATGGCTCAGAGAATGCGAGTCTGATATTTGGAGGATGAGAGAGTGGGAGCTGAGAGAGTGGGAAGCCAAGAGGCTGGGAGGCTGAGAAAGTGTGAGGTTGAGAATTAGATGTTGAGTAAGCAAGAGGCCCAGAGAGTAGAGGCCCAGCAGGCAGGAGTCTGAGAGAGGGAGGCCCAGTGTGTGGGAGGCCCAGAATGGAAGATCCAGTGTGTGGGAAACCCTGGGAGTGGAAGTCTCAGAGAGGGAGACACAATGAGCGGGAGTCCCTGAGACTGGAAGGCTCTGTGAATGGGAGAGCCAGCCTTTAGAGACCCAGAGAGTTGAGCATGACAGTGGGGGAGGATGAGCTTTTGGGAGGCCAAGTGAGTGGGTGGCCCAGAGAATGGAGTCTCAGAGAGTGGGAGACTTGGAGTGGCAGGCCCAGTGTGTGGCAGGCCCAGTGTGGGGGAGGCCAAGTGAGTGGCAGGCCCAGTGAGTGGCAGGCCCAAAGAGTGGAGTCATTGGGAAACCAAAAATGAAAATTGGAAATTTTGGGAAACCCAGAATGAATATTGTCCAAGATGTGGGAGGAGCAGTGAATTAGAAAATTAGAAGCCCAGGGAATTGAAGCTTAGCGAGTGGGAAGCCCAGACAGTGGGAGGCCCAGTCAGTGAAAGCCCAGACAGTGGGAGCCTCATAGTGTTTGGTCCCAGCAAGCTGGTTGCCAGCAAGTGCAGGTCCAGTTGAGTGCAGACCAAGGGAGGGGTGGCTGAGAGAGTGGAAAGCTGAAGGAGTGGAAGGCCAGCAAACGGACGCACGGAGAGCGGGAGACACAGTGCATGGAGGCTGAGAGAGTAGGATGGGAGAGAGTGAAGGCCCAGAGAGTCGATGCCCAGAGAGAGGAGGCCCAGGGAGAGGGAGTCCAGGCCCAGCGCATGGAAGCCGCTGGAGTGGGAGGTTCAAGCCCAGACAGCAGGAGGCCCAGAAATGGGTGGCACAAAGTACAGGCCCAGTGAGTGGCTCAGAGGGTGTTTTTAGGAATGGGCGGAGCAGGAATGTTTTCCTGAAGGTTAGTGTCATAACTTCTGAGGACACTGGAATCTGTTCCTCCAGATATACTCTTCCCGTTTTCTTCCTAAACACTAAATTTCCTGTTAATTCCCTTAAATGTCCACTGACAGTCACATGTGTTATGTCTCACTAGACATGGAAGTGCTGCGCTGTGTGAAAAGCAATGATAAATGGCGTGTGTAGGACCAGTCTGTGGGACTCACGCAGGCCAGGCATCTCCTTTCGGGTGCTGGATTCACCCCATCCCACAGGCTAGTGCCTGAGGATTTGGGTGACAGAGCAGATGAAGAATCAGCCCCAGAGCCTGAGCTTTCCTTCAACAACCCCACGTCCAAGGTCTGACTGAGAGCTGACACCTGGGCCTGTCTGTGCCTGGCTGCCATTTGCACTCTCCAGTGCTCGAGTGGGCCCAGTTGGCCCTGAAGGCCCTAAAACCCCGGGTTGTGTCTGATCAGGCAACATTGGAGATTAATTGTAAGGGTTTTTGCCTGCCCACCCACAGAGATAAATGCAGAGAAGCCAGTTTGGTAATTGCCCCGAGTCCCAGTGCACTTCTGAGTTGTTGCAGGGCCCGGGTAAAGTTGTGTGAGGGAATATTTCCTGACTAAGGCAGAGCCAGGGAAAGGAGAATTAAGAAAGGCCCTGGTGAGGGAGGTGGGCTGGAAAGGGAGAAGGAAGGCTGTCACAGGTGAAGCTGGTGAGATAATGATGTTATAAATAACAGAGGGTTGTTCTGCCTCCCTCTTTTTGAGTGCCTTTGAAGCCCATGGCTGGCTTTTCTTACAGCTTCCCTGGTACTGGAAAGAACAGGGCGACTATTTTGGCTGTCGTCCTTCAGCTGGATGTGCCTGTGAAGCAACAGTGCGATGGTGACAGCTGATGGAGCCATCTCCCAGAGGTGAGGTGCTCTTGTTTGGTTTTGGTAACCCACAACATTTGCAGGTTGGTGTGGGACATGCGTTGCTCTGTCATCCAAGAAACTGTGCTGTAAACACAGAAATGAGGGACAGAGTGGGAGTGGAGATGCAATTTGAAGTCGGTCTGTGCTTTACTGGCTGTGGGTAGGGACAGAGAGAAAAGCAGCATTGGCACCTGTTAGTGGCCATTAAAAACTCCCATGTTCTGCTAATCTGTGCTCGTAAAAAGGCCATCTGCTAATGCTCAAAGGTCATTAACTTACCAGCCCTGTTTACTCCTCCCTCATTGGCTGGGCCAAGCCTTTCTGAGAAAAGAGGGCTTAAATGGTTATTATGGTGGCGCCTGCAAGCGCTGCTCTATAGTTAAGGGTCTGTCAGTATTTTCATTAGAAACCCAGACTTTCAGGGCTTTTTAAACTTGGCCATTAAAGCATGTGCTTCTAGCTGCCTGCTCGGGCTCTGGTGTAGCCTGGCAAGTTTCAGGGACAGAAAGAATTGTAGGCACATTTTTTATTTTTGCTTTAAGAAATCAGTCTGGCTTCTGTTTAAATTTGGTGAATTGAGAAGTTCAGAAAGATTTGGTCTGGGACACTTTGGTAGTGCTTCTTTAACTCAGTCGTGGCTGTGCTTTGGGAAGGGAAGTTCTGTATTGGATTTGTTGATGGAAAAACTGTTTATTGCTTTTATATTTTCATAACAAAAAGTAAATCACAAAAAGAAAAAAATGTAGAAAATAAGACTGTGTGCAGCTCTAAGGGCTATTTTTCTCCTGGTGAATAGCACAGGGATGTACGTTTTGCCCTGTGGACTTTTTCACACGCTGTTATAGCACCAGAGATTACATCAATGTTCTTCTGGCCTTCCAAGCCATTGCCTTCTCCTTCATATGTTTCTTTGAGTCTCCTCTTTCATCATTCTCATCTGATAAGAACCAAAAATAGCCATTTTAATAATAAATTAAAGTTAGCTGCTGAGATTTGTACATCCCTGTGCTGGGTCACTGTGGAAGTTTGGTTTACCCTGCTAATGCAATGCATTGTGTTTGCAACGTAGATTGCAGTCTCCTTGGGTGGAGGCTGGCGTTACTCTTTTTGGGCCTTTAAAAATCTGGTGTTTCAGCAAGCTGGGAAATTGGGAAATAATGTTAAAATTAAAATTGATCAACTGTTTTTATTTGAAAGTGAACCAACTTCTGGTATGTAGTAGTAGAGGTGGAGGGTTGTGCTGGGTGCTGCTGTTGGGGTTATAAGAGTCAGCAGTATGGCCTACCTGTATAGGCCCAATATCTTCCTGAGGTGAGGAAAACCTTATACACACAAGAAAATGCAACCACCCAAAATCTCTGCACAAAAGATGTAACATCTAACTTCAGAACACACATGCAAAATTACATAGCTGTGAGAGTCCACCCACCCCTCTCCTGTTTTGCCCACGTGAGATGGTGTCCCCAAACAGGCCGCATTTGCGGCCTGCATGGTTCAGGGGCTACAGGTAGATTAGGGAAGAAGCTGAGGCCTGAACTCTGAATTGCCTAGATTTCCTACGTTTTAGTTAAACCTTTAAGGTTACATTAACATAGTTTTCTTGCGGTTAAATGGAACCATCAAAAACTTCGATAATTCTTTTTTCCTTCTGAGACTTCTCAGTGATAAAATGAGATATAGCTGCTCAAGTTTTTATCCTTCATTTCTAATAATGACAGTGGCTGTCTCATAAAAACCTGCCTTTTATCTTCTCCAATTAGCTGAGTAGCTGCACCCTTGTGCTGCAAGTTCTGAGTCCACCGCAGGCTCTTCACGAACATGGTCAAAGCTCCCTCCCCACACCTCCACAGGATGAGCCTGTCCACAGCACCCACCTGCAAATATCCGCTCCTATTGCCATCAGTTCAATCTTTTGCTTTCTGCATAACATAAAGAAGAAACCTGGGTCAGTGAATAATGAAAGCTAATTCAAAACCTGGACTCTTACAGTTCAGTCTCTGCTGCCTTTTATTTGAAAGGGAGCTTCTGTCACATTTGTTTAATTTTTATTTTATTTTATTTTTTGGTGAATGCATTCAGACTTTCCCTTGTGGATTTCACAGGGGGTTTTCATCCAGGATTTAGGAGAAGTTCATGCTGATGTCTGTGATTCACTTCTTCAGATTGTTTTTATTTCAGTTTTGACTGAGCTCTGAGGTCAGCCAGGGACAGGATGCTGTTGTGCTGGCCACTGTGTGTAAAGAAGGAATATGGGCTGCCTTGGAGACCTAAGAGTCATAAAAGGGCATGCAAAAATGTAGAGGGAAGGAGAATCTCGGTTTTCAAAAACAGCCCTTTCAAACCATGATGTTGAAGTTTGAAATAAAATAAATCCAAAGGTCTCCTTAACTCAGCAGAGGCAGTTTTGCCAGAACCCTCTTCTCACCAGTCCGTCCTTCTTAAACCTATAACAACCCAACAGGTAGTTAAAATAGTCCCAACTAATTGTAACCAGGACTGCTGGCTTCTTCTGAGCTATTGTTCGGATTATGCACCACAGCCAAAAGCTTCAGGAGGTATATAGACAAAGTAGTTAGTGTAAGAACTCAAAACGAGAACAACTACAGGCCTGTTTTTTTTTTTTTTATTAAACTGCTATAAAAGTGGGCCCTGGGTCTCTGCTGCAGATGTGTCACAGTTCTCTGCTCCAGTGCTTCCCATCAAACTATTTTTAACCTTATTAAACAGCGGAGACAGTCTCTGGCTGCGGTGGTGGAGCTCGCCCGCCTCTCGTTATAAATTTTCTTTGGTTTATATCTTTATCTCTGAAGTGCAAGTCTGTGACATGGTAGATCTCAGCTGAACATAATCCCTGTACAGATCTGTGTTGCTATAAAAGAGGCTGAGGCTGGTGGTAGGTCTCCAAGGGAGCAGATGGGAAGAAGTTGTTGCCTCCTTGGCCTTTACGTGCTGCTTGGACTTCAGTTTCATCTTCTAAAAATATTATTTTCCTGAAATTGAGCTTTACCTTTATCCTTAGGCCATGCAAACAGTCCTCTTTTTAACCAGTCTGTAGTCTTGGTCCCTGGCATGATCTGGGACAGCCCACTGTCGAGTTGCTGTTTGCCAGAGGTTTCACTGCAAAGGTTTGTCTCACCTGGTACATGCAGAATGGTTTGACCTGGAAAAAGCTAGGTATTATCTACCTTATTATAAAGAGGACAATAATTAGGAGTGATCGGGGAGGATAGTGAGTGAAGGAATACCTCTGATCCACAGCTTGGGATGTGACTTTTTCAACACAGAGAAGTGAGTACTGCAGTTGGGTGGAAAGCCTTGGTGGGATGGCCACCACAGCCCCGTGAGGGCTGCGGGCAAGATGGAGGAGGTTGTCCAAGACAGCTCAGCTCGGAGCTTTGCATGGGGCAGGCAGTGGGGTAAGATGATGTCTGTCATGGGCCTGCTCATTGGTTGGTATAACTCAGCATTGCTCCATTGACTTCTGAACTACAGAATGTGTGATAATTTGAGGTGCTTCATTCAGGTTTTCTGGAAACACGTAGATATGATATAATTTGTGCAACCTCACTGTTCTTTTCCAAAACAGAAAATGTTAGATCCTTTTTTTGATAAAGGCTGTTAGGTCAGCATAAGCAAGTCAAGCCTATTGCCTCTTGGACAAGAGACTATGGGGGGAATCGTATTGTGGTAGACATTGTAAGATAATTTGAAAGGGAGTGATGCAGTGAACAGCTATCTACATCTCTAAAGTGGCGGGAAATGCCTGGGTATGCCCCATTTTCCTCCCTTCTATCCTTCTGTTTGAACCAAGTACTAAAAAAGGTGTTTCATATTTTTGCAGTAGTCAGTACTTAAAATATTTTTGTTCCTTCTAGGTACTGACACAATCTGCTTTGGTAGTACAGAGGAAAGCAAACAAGCAAAGAAACAGAAAGCACAGGCAATTCCTTGGATGTCATGTTTCACTGAGGCTATAAAAGGAACTAGGCAGCAATTTGTTGGGATTCTTTCTCAGCACACAGCCAAATTGATGGCGAGTTTTAGAGCTGAAAAAAAAAAAAAATTGCCCAGGGAAAGACGAGGGATTTTACTTTGCAGATATACTTCTGTTTTCCTGTATTTATTTATTTGTTTATCTCTTGCTTAGGAGTATTGGGTAGGCCTGTTCCATAGGATTAAATCATATCCCAAACCTTCCTGGCTTTGTGACAGTACAAACATTATTGGATTTAGTTCCCTTCTGCTTATCCACCTCCCTTCTTCCAAGATCCCCATTATTATACCCACAGAACTCCTGCTCTGAGATCAGAAGGGTTTTCAAGTGCCAAAGCAATCAGCAGAACATACCTGTTCCTTTTAATCTCCATTAATCCCATCGTGTGGGACTATCCCAATAAATGATCATGTATCTAAAAACTCTTTCTCTGTAATGACACTCGAATTTTAGGTCACAGTTTTCATGAAACTGTCTCTGATATGAAAGAAGATATACTGGAACCTTCTTATGCCATCAATAAAATAAAAGTTTGGGTTGAAAAATTATCTTACGGAATAAAATAGAATAACAAAAATCCATCATTATCTATGTTTCAGAAAAGGATTGTGTTTTGTTTAGCATTGTAGTTAGAAATGATGTATGACTACATCATAAAACACTTATATTAAAAAGATCTTCTCACCCTGAATTCAAAATATATATTGTACTCTCTTATCATCCAGTCATTTTAGAGTGAAAGTTAAAAATGCCCATCCTGTGGTGGTAGTCGCTGGTATTATATCTTATAGCTGATATATTCTTCTAATACTTTTACTTAAAAGGTCTATTACTCAGTGCTTGTGAGTGTAGACATTTATTTTGTTATTGAAAATGGTAATGCTGTGGATAGTATTTTTGTATTTAGATCAGCATTTAGTTTTTTTCTGTGGGCTGCTGAAGGTCAGCCCAGCTTGGTCTCCAGCCTCCGTGACATGGAGAGCAGTCACGAGACCTTTTCTTCTCTTTCCCTACGGTTTCATCCAGCCAAACCCTGGAAACTGCCTGGAGGTCGCAGGGTGCTTGCTCACTGGTATTCTGGATTTGTCAGAGGAGATGTTGATGCCCTGATTTTCCAGGTGCCCCTGCACTTTCCAATGACATTTAGACACAGGCAAGAGAGCAAAAGCATACGGTATTCTTATCTGGTAGCATTTTATACCAGTTTTGCCTGGGTTTTGGTAGATCTAGCCATGCTCTGGAAGTCTGGGGCATGTCCAAGTACCTCACTGATGAAGGGGCAATCTCTTCATGGGGTAAGAGGCAGTAGAGAAAGGGAGTTTGCTTTATTTTGCTTTGCAAATGCCATTATGTGGTCTAAGCTTTCTGCTGTTTATTTTTGTGCATATGCAGAAAACCAGTAAAAGTGAAGGAAACTGAGTATTTCTAGAATAAAGGGAGCCCCATGACATGGTTCAAAGTTTTTGAAGGCTTGGGCTATCCAGGTGTTTTTCCACATACATTGCTGTATCGGGAACAGGCAGTATGATAAAAAGCAGGACTTTTCAGCACACAGGTTTGATGTTTTGGAGATGAAGTTCCTCTTGCCTGAAGTATGAATGTTGGTTTGCATGAGAGAGCCTAACCCTAAGGTAAAAACACTAGGATGCTGGGGTTCAAATTTGTGTTATGGTTTAAAATGTGCAGAGCAGAGACTGGTACCTGACTTTATGGTATCCTAAGTGAATGCCCTCACCACTAAAAACTGTTTTTTTTGTTTGTTTGTTTTAGTTTCTCCTGAAGGAACCTGGATCCATGCAGAGCATGAGTGTCTCTGAAATCTCAAGGTTTCACGAGGGCGGGATAAAACCCTTTTCCACACATTTGATAGGAATTCTGGACTCGGGAGGGGTTTTCCTGAAGTGGTAGGAGGATGTACGGCATTGGCTCTCGGTTAGGACTGGATAAGGTCAGGCCACTCACTTCTGTTGGAAAGTGAATGCCAGCAGAAGAGGGAAGTTAGCAAAGTAACTAACCTGAGCACTCCTCTCTGGCCTGCAGAACAATTTACTGAAGGGGCAGTTAAATGGCACAGATTAAGCTCATTAATGGTTCAGATATTTGCTTGGTTTACACAATGCTGTCCAGCAAATTATATTGATGCTTGACAGAATTATTGTCATTATTTATTTTGCTATAAGCCAGATTTATAGATATTTGTGGCTTTTGTAAGGCTAAACATAAGAAACATTAATAGCTTTACTAATTATATCACTGCTTTAGAGATATAAATAGTGATAAAAATGCCAAGTAAAGTGAGCTAGTAAAACATTTTAAAGAGAATTTTAAAGTGAGTTACTGATTGATGATCCCTTGGGTGAGTCTTAACTTTTGAATGTGAGAGCGGGGCTCCCACTAGGGTACGAGTGCCTTTCACCTCCATCAGCTGTTCTGGGAGGGGTGAGGAAGAACAATAGTTATATTGAACACGTGATTATTAAATCAGATTGCATAATCTAAAAAATATTGAAATCCTATAATAACATAAACTGAGGCTGAACTTATTCCAGCAGAACAGGGCTTTTTTACCTCTACCTTGTCCTCAGCCCCTCCTGACTTCTCGATGGTTTGGCTTCCCTTCTTTGTCTCTCACTGCGTGCTAGAATTGCAGCCTCTTTAGAGCAGGAGCTGTCTTCTCCTGTCTAATGACAGGCCCTAGCACAGTGCAGCCCTGAGGAATTCTGGGTCCTATCAACAATATGAATAATAATTTTATAGGTGTTAAAGTCTTTAATTGGTAAAACTTGCTCTATCCAGGGCTATATACAAATTAAAGGTATGTTTTTTACATAGTTGTCAAATGAAAAATCTGTTTTCCTAACTATTGATCCTGGTTTTGCTGTGAGCACCCTTTTAAGGAGAGAGATAATGAGTGAGAAAAGAGTTAATAAATGTTCAGCCGTTACCGCAAGCATGAATGGAAATCCATCATTGGTTTAAGTGCTGGTTGGGCTCCGGACGATAATCCAAGCCTGTTTGACCACGATCAGTGCCATCGTGAATAAACCGGCAGGGCCCTGGGAGCTGTGGTCCTCAGGGACACTGCACAGCCTCTGCTTTTCTCTGATATACAGCACTGTAAAGCTCTGCAAGTTTTATTTTTCACTGAGTAGAGTAATGACCTGGTTGAAACTCCCTTGAAGCTGGTGGAAAGACTCGCGGTCTCTAATGGCCTGTGGATCAGGATTGGTGCAGCGCTGTCTTGGAGTGAACCACCATGGGAAATTTCTCCCAGGTGGGAAAAAAGAAACAATTTTCTTTCTTTTGCTTGCGATTTCCTATTAATTGGTCTTCCCAATGCAGTTGTGAATAGTGTATCGTGGAGGTGGATGTCACTAGAGGAAGAAAGTTGAGACCACCTCATCTGTCGCAACATCTCATTGCTGTCAGATGGAGGAGCACGAGGGTGGTGGATTATAGGCAAAGCTTTAGAGCAGAGTTTGCCAAGCTTGTAACAAAGATGGGGAATGTAATCCCGAACCACTGAAATCCTCCACATTTGTGCTCCTCACAGCCTGAGAACGGGCCAAGCAACTGATCGCATGGCTTGGAGTCCTCATTGGGAAACTGGGATGATGCCGAGGCCAGGAGACGTGGCCGCGTAGTGCCCGAATGCTCACCCAGCCCATGTGAGCGCCTTGGCTGCACAAAGCAACTGGCAACCCTCGTAGGAACAGGCCTTGGCAGAGGATTTCTGGAGTTTCTTTCTAGTCATGCTGTAAATATCACAGGGGCTGTTCTCCCTTTGATCCCAAACTAGAGATGAAAGGAACAATTCGCACACATTTTTGAACCATAAAAAACATGTGTCTTGACATTGGTTCCAGAAACAGGCCAAGATGTAGGATTTTCTTATTCTTTTCTGAAACATTTGAACCGTGTCTACTCACCATGTCATAAAGCTCTGCCATAGCCTTAGAAAATAGTCCCACAGCACACTTTTTAAATTTAATTCTCAAAACATGGACAAAAAGAAGAGTCTGTTTGCCTTAGGTTGGCAGAAATGTATAGTCAATATTAAAACTCGAAGTCAAATCACTAAACATTGCTCCCTTATTTCCGTCTTCTCCAATATACTCCATAGTGCAGTGTTTAAAGTTAGTGTATTTGGAGGTGAGGATATTTAGACTTTCTGTGGGCTTTGAGTTAGGAGAAGAAAAAGTTTTGTGTAGTTCTAGCTTGGAAAAAGATGAGCTAAAAAAATGCTCTTGGTCTGTAGTCCTACTGTGGATGAGTTTCAGGTTGAAACCTAGTCATCGGAAACCTAAAAACACGCTTTTTACTGCCTTTTCTTCCCCAGAGGTATAAACATACTTGTGGGGCCTGCATTGGCTTCTTCTGCTCTTCATGCGTTGGAGACTGTATCAACTGGTTGGTCAATGGAGTGCAGTGGGTGGGTGAAGGCAGCAGTGCCCCTCAAGGTGAGAGGAATTCCAACTCCTTCTTCAGTATCTTTATGCAAGACAACTTAATCGGTCACAGTCTGAGGCAGATGGAACTAGACAAGACTGCTTCATTCCCTTTAGCTGATGCACTGTTAACACAGCATACCCTGGTTTTATGAGCCTGTTTGGGACCATTGCCCTCCACCCACGCTCATGTTCGTGGGCTTCCTTCATTCTCCTGCCCAAGGTGGCTCTTAGACTTGCAGGTATTTTAAAATTCTTGGAGAAGCTTGCATCTCCCCAGAACCTGGTGAGCTATCCTAAAAAAAAAAAAAAAATTGCATCCACCATTGGAGGGTAAATCCCATTTTCACTTTGACTTGTAGCCAGGTGGTTCTGCTGCCTGCCACATTGCATATGCCTGCTGCTTTAAAGATGGCACCAGGAGTTCACCTGGGGAGAGAAACAGAGATGGAATAAAGGGAGAGAAAAGTTCTGCAGCAGAGGTGTTTTGGCTTGGCTGAAGCTTCTTATCCAGGTAAACTCAGAAATTGTTTGCCTTCTGTTGATCTTTGAAATAAATTATGAAAAAATATGGGGCAAGATGGGTTTTATGGTTGCCAAGAAATACCAGTCCTGAAGTTTCAGAAGGTTAATGACTGTTTGTATTGACAAAGAATACAACCCCAGCTAATTATCTTGCACCAGTAAGGATTAACGTTCAGCAGTTGAGTGAGATTGTCAGGACTAGTTGAATAATGTTGATATTTTTACCTCTGTGCTTTTTCGGAAAAAGGGGATGTTGCATCTTTTAATTAAATGTTATATGAATACATTTCAGATAGACCCAAACACAGGGCAACTGTGTTTCAGAAATGCTGTTTCTACATTTAAAATGTATTTGAAATGTAATTTAAGAAAAAAGATAATGGAAAAAGAAAACTAAAATAACTCGAAACAAGCCAGAATATAGTAGCTCATCATTACACTAATATATCAAACAATATGAGCTTAGCTTAATTATCCCCTTTGAGAGTTGAGAAAACTAAGCACAACCTTCAATTTACAGCTGTTTGGTGCCGGGAACCTGAATTATTATTTAAGAAGAAGGGAAAAAAAAAAGTTTATTTATTGTGACCTACACTCAGTTTTTATTCATCATGGAAAATCTGTATATTCACAAATGAGGGCTATTCATCTGCAGACTGCAGCATTCTTCAGCTGTCCGGGGCTGCATCAGCCGCACTTCTTCAGCTTTTGTGTTCATCTCGAAGCCTCTTCATCCAAATTGTTCATCATCTTGATGGCGGAGCTTTATCTTGCTCTAGTGCAGCTGCATTCCCCTTATCCAAAGTGCTGAGAGATACAAGGGAGAGGGAGAGAGGAAGAGAGGGAGGCAGAATAGAAAAGAGAAAAAGGAATGGCCAGTGCTCATATGAGGATAATTTGTAGTTTCTCAATAATAAAAAAAAAAAAAAGGAGGACAGGCTAATTACTGGCTTAACTAGGGCAGCCTGTGGATCCTCATGTCAAAAGGACTAGTGTAATTATTTGCCATCAAAGCACATTCATATTGTGGTACAAAAGAAGGGCCTTTCGCAAATGGATCTCACTAATAAACAGGGCTGAGAGGAGCATTATGTGTCTCCCTGGATGCAAGCGCATTAACACAGTGACATGGAGCATAACTCTCAGCCTGGAGAGAGAGAGAGAGAGAGGAGGGGGGGGGAAGAATGATAATTATCCCCCTCCCCATCCTTCCTCTCCTTTTCCTTTGTGTCGGGCTAGCAAGCCGAACGCGACCCGCTGGAAGGCCCAAGGCAGGCTATTAGTGACCTCTGAGCATTGACAAGGTGGCTACACTCTTAAAAGCCCGGCTCTCCATGTCAGGAGGGTCGCAGGAGCCTGCGAGAGGAGCTTTAAATGGTCCAGCAAACACTTCAACCTTAAAGACACCTGGAAGGTCGTGACCAATTTAATGTAGATGAATCTGGCATAAAGAGGGCTCTTTTGAATCCACAGACAAAAGTTTTTTTCTCTTCTTTTTTTTTTTTTTCCCCTTTCCACGTTGTTTTTTCACAGATCTTAGCATAAGAGATACCAGAGAAAGACTTGATTCTGGAGACCGCTTCTGCACTCGCTGAGCAGATGTGGTGCCAGGCGGCATTAGTGGCTGCGGGTTTTCATTAGGAAAAGTAAACAGGCTTGGAAAGAAAGAGAAGGAACGAGTCTACACCTTCAAGCGATGCCTGCAAGCACCAACGTACTAACACATTTCAAACTCTTATGCTGGGCACGGTGGTTTTGTTTTCCCACCCTCCTCGCTATGTTTTCCCATGCAACTGCAGCGCCTGGGCGTGCTGAGTGCCAGCGAGTTTGCCAAGGAAATCCCTTCTGCCCCACAGCCCCACGAAAGCCCTCGCGGTGGGGAGGATGCGGGCTGCGAGGGGATGAGGCTGTGCAAGGCCCCGCTGCAGCTTCTGGAGGAGGAGGCGGGGGGGAAGGCAGCAGAGGACGCGTCTGTGATGGGAGAGGTGGGCAGGGAGTGAGGGCATGGCTTGGAGCCGTGGGATCCCCAGGGACCCTGAGGTGATGGAGGTGAGCTGCCCACCCCCATGTTCTGCTCTGGATGAACTTAAAGGCTTTCAATAGTGTTTTTTTGGGAATGTCTATTTTTTATTTTTAATTTTTTTTTTTAAGCACATACTCTGAGCTCAGCGTGCATTCAGTGTTCATGTCACAACTTTTATTCAAAAGTAATCTGGTTCTGCATGGGATATGTACTATAAAATAGCTTTGCTCATCATTGAAACATAAATTGGGATTGTTCTTTCTGGTGACATCCTTTCCCGACGTTGCAAAACGCAGTGCACAACTGGAAGGAAGAACGGTGTTGGTACGAGCAGGGACCGCATAGCACACAGTGACATAAATCCATGCATACAGCCACATGCAACCTGGATAAAAGGATTAAGACCAACTCATATGTGGCAAGGAGCTGAAAACAAAGTCATTTCCTTTCCAGCACTCTTCTGGGTCACATCCAGGTCACGCTACAGTGAGGAGCCCATCTTCCTTGTCACAGCATAGCACTCGGGGACATCATTGCCCATGTCACACTGAGGAGCAGTAGGAGCCCAGGGCTGCACGTACCTGTTAGCATCGCTCTCCCCAGGAGCAGCTCACCAAGCGGCTACATTTGGGATGAGAGTTGCAAAATTGTCAACCTTGTGCACTTGATCGTGGGTCAGACTTCAAAAATTGTAAGCTGGGTTTAAAATTTGTGAAGTTAAAGCAGTGGTAGATCTTTCATTTCCCCTTGTTTTTAATCCTCACTTGGTACCTTTAGAAAGGAATTGGATGCTTTGTCCATATTATGCATTGCAATCAAGAAGAGCAGCAAAAATGGGCTTGGGGGTGAAAAAAGTAATCCAGGAGGAGACCCTCTAGGGCAAATCACAAAACCCTGATACAACTCATACTAAAATAGCAAACATTGGCAACATGAGAGTACAGATGAACGTATCCAGGCAGAGCTTGGGGCTGGGCAGCATTCCTAGGAAATGACCAACGTGTGTGACCTAAAACACCAAATATTCACCCATCTGTGAGCTGTACCCCCTGAACCATGCAGCACTGGAGGGATGGGGACCCACTGGGGTAGGAGCTGCTTGTGGTCTTCTCCTGGATGTTTCCTTGCCTCTTTAGCCCTACAAATCCTTTTGCCCAAATTTCTGTGGATTTTAGAAAATTCTGCATACCCTATTTCACCTTTAGTTTACAGGAAGTTGTAGCCAGGAACTTAACGGCAGAACTGGATCCACTGAGGTATAGGTATGCTGAACATAATTAATTTCACCTTAAAATAACTACCTCTATAAACGGAATTAGAAAAGTCAGCTTTACAAACTTGGGAGATGGGGGAGAAGAGGGGTTGCTTTTTTTTTTTTTTTTTTTTTTTTTTTTTTGGGGGGGGGTTTTTAAATTAATCCCAGTGAACTTTCCTGGCTTAGTTGCATTCAGCCATGCCAAAGACTCAGTGCTGATGTTAGCAATAAAGACAATATTATTGATATTGTTACATCAAATTAAAGAAAATTATAGAGTTAGCATTTGTAGAAATATATAAATAAATTAAAAAGTCCTATGTTAATGGTGACTTCTTTGCCATTAGCTGGTGCTTTTGCAGTATTTTATACACTTGTATAGTGTTTATGGACCTGGCTATGTATTTCTAGTGTTGCCAAGAATAAGCAGAGACAAATATAACAGTTGCAGAGCCTTTTTTCCTGATGAAATTGTATTGCTGCTTCTAAATCCAGAGCTGGCCTCCAGCAAGGGACTGTGTCCTCCTGCAGCAGAAGTGTGCCGTTTGAACTTTGCTATCGCCTAATGCTTTCAAGGTTGCTTGTCTAAAGTGACTTAATTTGTACTGCAGAACTAGCCTTGTACCCACAAACGCTCCAAAAGCCACAGTGAGCCAGGGCAGCAGGGCTATTACTAATTTTTTATTAAAATCCCTTAGGCACACACAGAAGGCCCAAAAGCAGCTTTAATAATAGACAACATACAGCACATTTTTCTTGTATTGCCATGTAATCAAATCTAAAGCTTCTGTTCACTTTCTTTGTTTTACCTAGAGGACCAGCTTCCAATTTAGTTGTGGCCTGCACTAAACTGATTTTTCATTGTAATTAATGCCTACTTTGGCCTCAGCCACTTACACAACTTTCCATTAGAGGTTTGCAGCCATCCGCAGAGTATTTCGCTGAGTTACCCTCCCGATCCTGCTACAGTTGCAATTTTTGTTAAACTGTTTTTTATTATTATTTTGCAAGGAATGTTTAAATTACGCAGCCAAATAGGTTTCTTTTTCCTTTTATTTTTTCTCTTTCTCCCCCCCAACTCCCTCTTTCCCTCCCGCCTGCTGCACCTATTAAAGTGGTTGGGCAGGAGTCCAACTGGAAGGAAAGCCTTTAAGTGATTTCAGAAAGGGCTAGTGGAACTTATTTAGGCCCGGGGTCTGCTGTGGTTAATTTTCAGTCTGTGTTTTGTGCTGTCCATTTCCTCTGAAATACTACCTGGGGTTTAAGGTTCCTCAGCACAGGATGTTAATAGGCCTCTGCAAACATTCAAAAGGCAGCTTTCCCACCACTAACCTTAAAAAGATTGTGGCACTGGGCCCAGGGTCAGATTGAATAGATGAAAAAGTATATGCTGTGCTTTTGCTTGCTCCTTGGACCTTTCCCTGTTGGCTTGCCTGACATTTTCAGTGACTTTTCTTAGTACCTTATTTTCAGCGTGCTTCCTAGAAAATTCTGCTTATTACCTTCCCCTATCCACCCTAACAGCATCGCTAAATCAGGAGGAACAATTCGTAATTACAGTTTGCTGGCTTCTCGGACCCTTCCCTTCCAGCCGCAAGGTGCTGCTTTCTGTGGCCCCGACGCATCAGCCCGGCCCCTCCGCGTGCGATCCGATCCGCGCCGCACCGCTGCTGGCACCGGCTCTGGGGAGTGCTCTGCGGATCCGGGGAGGACATCCCCGCTGCGAGGCTGAAGCTAAGAGCTAATAAACAATTACGCGTGCCTCTGCCGCTCTGGCTTTCCTCCCCTCCATAAGAAATGCAGCCGCAGGTTTGCACGTGCGCCAGGATCACACCTTTTGCAGCGTTCAGGTTTGGGCACTGATGTTCTCGCCCTGCTGGTGGCATCGCTCAGAAGGAACCGAAGGGTGTTGACTCTGTGTGCACCCTCCTACATAGTCTAAGCACGTACGCTAACATTCCTTTCAGTTGTACCTGACAAATTAAGCAAAGCCAGTGCCAAGAGGTGCCTGGTGTCCTCCAGTCTGCAATGCAAAATTATTGATTGTGCTATTTTAATGTACTGAGGTGATGGCCTCTGTGCTGAGGGACCAGTTGTTTTGGTCTCTTGTGTAGGTGCAGCTCCTGTTAGGAGGTAGATGTGTTTAACTTAAGGGCTCACTTGGGTGCAATATGTGGATTTCTAGAATTGTGTCCTGTCAGACTTCGTTGGACCGAGGAAGAGAGGTGGAAGTGATACGTGGGATCACAAGGGTCTGCTCTTGTTGTCGCTATGTCAGATTTCCCCTTCTTAGAGCACGAAGAGTAAGAAGCAGATCTTTTTTTTTTTTTCTCTCCAGACTACAGTGGTAGTTCTTCCATAATTGACAGGGGAACCAATGAAGTGTTTGAGAAGACCATGCCCAGGTGTTCCAGATGTGCAGATGGCCACGCACTATCCCGAGCAATGGATTTAAGTCCTGACCCATGCCAGCTGCCCTTCTGGCTTTTGACTCTGGTCCAAGACTTGTCCCATTTACCTCTGACTCATTTCCAAGCTCCGTCCTTCCTCCCACCTCTGTAAACCAGAAGTCTTTCGGGTGCAGTAGGTGGGTTTCGTGCGGGTGTTGGAAAGGGAAGACTGGCGTTTAGACTGTCCCCGTGGTGGAGATGTAATGACACTTATGTTATATGCTATATGTAGATGTGTAGAGCTGCTGATAGCAATTCAGTGCGGCCTGGCGAGGCAAACAGCAACTTGAGAGAGCTATTGCATGGCCTGTAATGTATCGCATCCAAGATACTGATTCATCATCCTCTGGCTTTTTTACCCCTCCCACACCACCAAAGATCTCACCCTTGTTTAAGTAACTTGTGGATATGCATGGTGCCGTTCTCCTGTTGTAAGGATCTGGCGCTGAGGAGTATGATTCCCAGGGCCGCTTTCTCCACCAGCGACCTGCAACACCATGCCTGTTCTGCACAGCCACGGCTGCAGACCACGGGTACCTGTGCCTGAGTGAGCACCGCCGCAGAGAGGCACCTGATATTGGTCTAAACACATTTGTGTATCTCTCCCTGACATTTGCTCTGTTAAAAGGTCAGTGCTCCGCAGTGGAGGCGAGAACAGTCTTCCTCATTATCACGTATTACCGTGAATTGCCATTTCTGACTCCAAAGCTTCCAGTGATGTCTGCTGCTGCGTTTGGGACAATCTGACACAAAGTCTGCCAGGCTGGAGGCTCTGCCCTGAACCGTGCTGCTGATGCTCGGGGGGAGAAGCAATGGCGGGGGGATATTTGGGAAAACCGGGTGAATTTTATGCTGCAATAAGTTCCATGCTTGCAGTGATGGGTGTGTGTGTGTGTGTGTGTGAGTGAATGAATATGATGGCAAGACAAATTTAAGAAATGCGAATCTGCAGAAAGAAAGGGCCATTCTGCAAAAAGTCGCTCGTACTTTTCAGCCTTCCTGCAGAAGGGCTGCTCTGGGTTTCTGTCATCTCCGATTTTAGGGGTGGTGCCGGCAGAGGCAAAACCCGAGGCTAAACTTCAGTGGGTGTTCCTGCTCGGAGGAAGTGGATGCTGCGATCTATGTGGTTTCTGAATGTCAAGAGGCTGGGCTGGGAGGCAAAGGGGGACAATGGCCTATTTTTCTTGTTAAGCTAAGGTCTTGATGAGGGGAAGACACAGGTGCCAAGTAAATGTGTGTGACAGTGGAGCTGGGCCAGCTTTTGGGGAGAGTTCATGTTGTGGAGGTGTCTGCTCTGTGCTTTTCGGTACAACCTCAGGAGAATATTATCACGTAAAAGGGACTGAAATGATGGGGTATCATTCTTGTTGTTTGCATTTATTTGGTTAACCTGCAAACGGGCACTTGCTTGATCGCTGGATGACCTGTCTGGGAGATGGATGAGCGTCGTGTGCTGCTCCTCTGAGCCCCACACGCTGCGTGCATGGCCACTGGCTGACTTTCCCGTTTTTCTGCTGACTGTAAGCGTGCTCTAAGGTGGCCACTCAATGGTGGCCTTGGGAGAAGAGATGATAAACTGCTGATTTTGTAATGGAAGAGTTTGGGGAGAGGAAGAACCTTACTTACTTTGGCCTCAGACATGGGTGAGACCTGGTGAGCCCTTCTGCAAAAACAAAGTCAAAAGAACAAATACCACACAGCTTAGTTTTAATGTAGAACTTTTTTTTTTTTTTTTTTTCCCAATAACAGCCATAAAGAAAATATACTTTGGAAGCAAAATATTTTTTTCGCATTCTTCCCCTTAGTTTTCTTAATGTGGTGGTGGCAGCAGACCTCAGAGCTGCACTCGGGGAAGGCAAAGTCCCTGCTGATATCTGCTCTTTGGCTATGTAGATATTAAGGGTTACGGTGTAGTTACTGCCTGAGCTATGATGCCAGGCTTTCAGACAAGCCAGCTTCCAATGGTATGGTCATTCTGAAGAAATAGGTAAAGTTACTTTGCTGGTCAAGCTGCAAATGAACATTTTGGAGCCTACTGTAGGGGTTAGACTCCTCCCGTTGCAAAGTCACGGGGTCAGCAGGTATTTCTCCACGAGTGATATGCCTCTCTGCTTGGCTCTGTGATGCAGGTGGCTTCCCGCAAGGGATGTGCCACCACTGAAGCAAGGTTAGGCTGCAGGATGCTTTGACTGTTCCTGTCCCGATAACCTGAGATTTGTTCCTCCCTACAAATCTGGAGCAATAGAAGGCCCTGATCAGAAAAGAGTATTTCACATAATTTCCTTGCCCTTGCATTTTTGCCTTATAGAAAACATTATTGGGCCTTATGTTTTAAGATATTTAAAAAATCCCTTCCCGCCAAGTATTTGTAGGTGCTTTGAATACAATGCCTTGTGCCAGTTTTTTACATTAATTCAGTAAAGCAATAGCAACGTTTTGAATTCTTTGCCGTTGAGGCTGTGACTGAAGACAGTTGCAATGTAACAAGATGAGGATGACCTCTTTTTATCTGTTCTCCTGTCTTGCTGCTATAGAAAGTTAGTGCTAGCTTAAACCCTCGTTGCCATTAATGAAAAATTCCACTATTTTTATTAAATTTCAGAATCACCTCAGCTAGCATGAAAAACAATGATATTGGATTTCTTTTTAAAATTAACAATGTATGTAACACAGTAAAAAAAGCTGACATTTACTTAGTGCCTGGAAGCAAAGAGACTGCGAGGCAGACAGCAAACGGCGGCGCTTCTCTCCTCCAGCCTGCAGCCTGCGTGTGCGGTTGGGAGACGTGGGGCGAGGTGGCTCGGGGTGGATTGCACCGTTAGGATAAAAGCCAAGAAACACCACCACTGTTGCTACCTTTTGCCAGTAGAAGAACCTCGGAGCTCACAGGGAAAAAAAAGATTTATTTTAGCAGCTGGCCTGGGTGTCTGCCAAAAAGAGAGGGAGCTCAGAAGTGAAGCCGAGGATCTTGGTTCAGGGATGCAGGAGATAGGAGCTAGGGCTGGACAATCACCAGCTCCGATATGTGCCGCGATCGGGATGGGCAGGGACCTTAAACCCCCCTCAGGTTTCACAGGGACTTTTGCCACCCAACTGATGCAAGAAGTGGGGATGGTGCATGGGGGTCACAGAGCAAGGAGCAGCTGGTGAGGCAGCAGGGGAACTGATAGGAGATGCTACTCTAATTTGACTTGAGATTTTTAATGCATGTTTATTTATGATATAAAATTATGGTGTCAGTATTTTTTCCTGAGGTTCCTTTGAAATTCTCTCTAGGAAATTTCTCCTGAAATCAGCAAGATCCGTTATAAAAGCAGGGAACTGCTTCATACCTGCCTGCAGACAATGGAGAGGCTGGTATCTGGCAGAGAGCAGCCTTTCCGAGGCTGGTAGTGTTACTTGATTAACAGTCTGGGGCAACCTGGAAACGAGTTAGCTCCTGAGGGGAGTCCGCAGATCACCAAGAACGTATTTGTGTTGGGCAGCATCGTCATTGTCTTCCTAACTCATTCCTCTTTGTGTTATCCAACGTGCATAGCTACTGGATTATTGACTATGTGATTTCATTGCTTGATGAGTTCCACAATAGAAAAGGTATTACTGTACAAGACAGGGAAATAAAGCAGGGCTGCATTACTTGTAATATTGAGGATGGCTGATACATGGCATACTCATTCCCATTTTGGACCTGGTCCCCACCTTCCTCTGTGGCTTAGAGGATGCTCTGGTTGTGTTGAGCAAATGGAGGACCAGAGACTTGTGCCGGGGTCTCCCTCTGTCCTCGTGGCCTTTTGCTATAGGGGCCTCTATGACACAGAAATTGCTCAAGGCTGAGCAGGGTGCAGCTCACAACTACAAACCAGCGGGTGGGACAGGCCCCTGTGCTTCAGCTAGTAATTGATTTCCGTGGAAAAGTTATCCCACCTGCAAACACAGCCTGACACCGTGCAGGAAACTCATGCAAAGGTCTGTGCGCTACTGAAACATCAGTGACAGGCTAGGTGGACTTTTTGAAACGTGGAATAATTTGTTGATGGATTGATGTCTGGAAATGGTTCCTGTTAGGAGAAGAATCAATAATCCTCATGTCTTGTTTTTTTGAAGTAATCAGCTTGGTCAGCCAGAATGGGCCCAACCGTAGGCAGAATGATACCGGTTCTTCAGGACGAATTCTCTTCATCTTCCCAGAAATCATATATTTTCTGCTAACAGGCCAGGTGTTAGACCAGACAGAATTATACGACAGGTATCAGCTTGGTGGGGGTCCTCTTGCCTCCCTCATTATGAAATCCAGGCAAGGAAGGATCTGTAGGATCAGACCTTTTATTTTATGCTCATGACTGAGGTTCCTGGCTGGTTGTAGGATACCACACAAAATAATAGACCGTACTCTTCTCTGGTGGCTCTGCTCGACAGCTGCACTGATTTTGCGGGGTTTCCATGAGATACCAGGGCATGATCCCACAGAACTTAAAGACAACAAATTGTGAATCAGGTCAGAAGTCAGTGAAGACCTTAGCCTAGGTGTAGCTATGAATGCTGTGTTATTTTATGTATATAACTGTGTTTGGACTTATCTCCAGCAAAGCATTTTGAGATATCCACAAAAAGGGTGCTGCATAAGTATGTACGATTGGCCGATTGGTTCTGATCAGCAGTTAGGTATTACAAATAGCCCTAAAGCAGCTCACTGATCTCCTCGTGCTATGCCGCCATACTAAGAAGTGCATATTTTTGAAAGGCTTTTACTCTTTGAAGGAAGGGAAAAAGATGTAATAGCTTTTTTTTAAATGTCATGTAATTTATTCTGACAAACAGATGTATTTTGTTGTTGCCATTATCATTTGATGAAATACTTTAAAGCTGGTCCAAGGTGGTGAATTTTCAAATATAATATATACAGTACATCTAGCAGTTAACAAAATTTGGATGTGCAGCATAGAATGGTCATTATTTTTACTGAAAAAAAAATAAAGGCACTAATTACTTACAGACAAGATACTTAGCACAAACAGATAAGCTTCAAAATGAAAAATTCTCGGTTTATGATAATTATGTTCTCTGCTTTGTTTTCAGAGACTGATAATTTGAGGCTTTAAAATCACCAGGAAGCCATTAATTGGAATTCTTCAATAAAAAATAAATTACATAGAAGTTCATGATGAGTTGTAAAAGCACAGAGACTGTATTATGCAGTGAGCGACATTGCTCTACTATTTATAGACATGCACAGCTATGTCTAACAGCAAAACTGTAAAGAATTTGAGATGTGCAGATAGCAATTATTCACGGATCCCAGCGATCTGCAGATATTTCAAATAACTGCTTTTAGCAGATCAGCTATCCAATAAAAGCAGGGCTTTATTTCCAAGTGGCACTCTTCTAACATGTTGCTTCTTGTTTTTGACATCTTATGACATTATTCTTCTAAAGACTACTGCAATGAGAATCCATGTGCCAGAGCAGACGCTCCACTCTGTGCATGTGCTTATCGATAGGAGTTGAGGGGATTGCTCTTGTGGAGGGCCAGCATGGTCCTCCTACCTACACCAGGCTCAGATCCCGAATTCTGTAGTGACTGACCAAAGGAAAACATTTGATTTCTTTCTTGTCCCCTTGTTCTCTGTTTTCACCTGGGACCAAATCCTTAGTAGCTGAGTTAGGACCAGGACTAGGTCCTGTTAAAGCTGGTAGAGCAGGTTCGAGGTCTAAGGATCTGCTCAGTGGCACCAACCACAGTATTTCTCTTGGCTTCTGAAGGAGCTGGACCGAGCCCTTGTTGGGGCTATGCAAGCTCTATGGGGTGACTTAGGAGACCTGCTACTGCGAGCTTTCAACCACCACTTAAAATAGGACCACTGCTGGCCTCTGGCCTTTTAAACGTGTGCCAAAACAGCGGTGCAGAGCCACCAGATTTCAGCAGCTTTCCATTGAAGGCAAGGCCCAGAAGACTGGCAAACGCAGTGCAATGCCTTGCTTTAACTTTTCTCCTGTCTTCTGCCCTTCTCTGGCATGTGGATCAGTCCCACAAAGAGACTGGTCTTTCCCCTTTTCTTAGTGAGAACCGACACGTCTTTGCCATTGCTCAGGATCTCGGCCTAAGACTTGAGATGGAGATGTTAATGGGCCTCAGTTAATTGTCTGACCTGGAGGGGTATAAAATACCATTATATCCCAGCTATGCTCTTTTCATGACCACTGACGCCCTGGGCTCCTGCAAGGAGCTCTTTAGATAAAGCAAGTAATAAAAGTGATGGTAGGGATCCTTGACACATGCCATCTAGCAAAGGAAACAGAGTGGATTTCAGCTCATTCACCAGTGAACTCGAGGGGATGCACAAAAGAGTGAAGTGGCCTTGGTAGAGCCTGGTCTAAAGTTACACTTCAGGAAGAGGTAGGAAGTATTTCCCGAGGACCTGATCAAAGGCTCTCTCTTCAATGCCAGTATAATGCCTTCTGACTGTGCAGGTAGCGTTCAAGGGCTTTACACCACTCGTGGGCGAGCATAGAATAAACATGATCAATCTAGGTGAGTTCATCCTCACAATATCAGTGAGGGCAGAGCAGCAAACCATTTTGTTTAATATTCTGTGGCTAAAATTAGTCGAAGGTATCAGAAGGTGTGGTGGCTTTCTTGTTTTATTTTTTTCCCTCCTGTTTGTCTAAATCTGAGTTAGTGTGATCAACAGGGAAGGCAGGACAATGCAAGTCCAGGGAGACGAGGATAATGTAAGACAATAGCAGTGAGTCTGCAGGGAGACTGCTACAGTGTCAAGACGAAATGACATAGTGTCAGGAGACAAAGCCATACAATAAAAATACTGGGTCTCTGCTGGCACTTGAGGAGTATCGTAATTCTTGGAGAATAAAACCTACCATACATCATCTGAAATCAATTGATAAGAGATCTCAGAGAGATTAAAAACTGTTCCCTCCCATTCATTAGTAAAGGTGGCTTCTGTCCAAAGCTGATTGTTGGTGTGGGCCAGCTGTGATAAATGTTCCCTTACTCATGAAAAAAGAAACACTTCTTAATGAGCTATCATCTTGTGTACGTTTTAATTTCCAAATTGCTGCAGTGGATATACAGAGTTCTCCAGAAGTGACAGCACTGCTCAGAGGCATGCTACCCTATGCAATATTTTAGAGTATTTATTTTGTGGGTTCCCAGAACTTTTTGCTGCCAAACCAATCCCATGACATGACCTCTGTGTAGTATTAGCATCGCAACAATAAATTAACTTTTGTTTGTATGTATTATAGTATTACTTACAAGAAAGTATTTGTATGTGGTTGGTGTGAGGCACCTAAGGATTACTGAATTGTATTGTAATGACCAGGCACCCTCAGCTCCTGTTTACTTAAGCGGCACTTACTGATTCTCAGCACCTTTTGAAAACTGGGACATTTCTTTGTGGGAATAGCTGCTTCCCACTAAACCGGTTCCTCCTATGCCCCACAGTAGTATCAGACCTTGAGGTATATGACATGTAGGAGAGTAAAGCCCTGCAAAAAACAAAGAGAGGGGATCACTTATGGCTTCTCCCATTCCCCAAGCTCCTCTGCTCTCTTTAAGACAGACCCTAAGTAGGTTGGTGGGTGGCAGGGGTAAATGTTAGTGATGCTTGGTGGCTTCTCCTGCCTATGAACAGAGGCAGGTGCTTGCAGAGGGAGGGTCATCCCCCTGTGTTAGACTGGCTATAACCAGGACTGAGGTGCCCTTCTCTCCACAGGGCTGTTGAAGGAACAGCAATGGGTCTTTTACACAGCTTTCTTGAACCCAGTCCTACATGACCATGGCTGAGGGCTGGAGAAGGAGAAATGTAACCCAGTAGTGATCTCCAGGTCAGCATCCCACCAGGCTAATTCCTTTCAAGAAGACTTTGCAGAGCCAAACCTAGGAAGCAGCTTGGAGCTTTGCTTCTGGCTCTTTCTTACCTCCTCCTCCTGAGAAGGCACCCGAGAAGGGGATGTGCCCTGCTGTTAATGTGTACTGGGGCTCGGTTTAGCCCTTGTTCTCAATGTGTGGCTTGGCATAAGAAGTGTCCTTCTGTGGTCCCCTGTGCTCCTTTGGGAAGGCAGAGACCAGGATGTCCCTTGCAGCAGCTGGACAGCAGTGCAGAAGAGTTGACAAGGACACACAAAGCCCACCTCTGCTTTTCTCCTGCATCCCTGAAGTTCTCAGCTCAGCACCGAGCCAGCTCTTGGTCCTGGAAATGTTTCTCATGTCCCATCCTCTCACAAACCCCACAGCTCTCAAAGAGCGTCGGTGACATTTTTCTCCTCTTTCTAAATTATTCTCAGCAGAGCGGCGCTTGGGCCGATGACAGCGACACTGCTAGAGGTCACTTGATGGACCTCGGTGCTCTGTTTTGTTTTCTTAGTTTATTCAGTTTGCAACTAGCCATGCTTGCGACGGAGACAGGACACTTTTAGTATCTTTGCCACATCGCAGGCAGCTGAGCTCCAGTCCCCAGCACTTCCTAAGATTGGAGCATTTTTAGGAGGCGTTAGAAGAAATAAAAGGAGTTCAGCATATTTTTGGCATGCCAGAATATTCAAAGGATTTCTGAAATTTAATGAACTCATTTAATAGGCATAATTGTCTTGAGTACATGTGAGAAAACTTCTGAAATGGCAGAATTAGGCATGCTCCATTTTGTAGCCTTTCAATGACCTCCAGCAAACGTGTGACCCAGATATGAGAGCCTCCTGTCCACTTGCATAAACATGATGTTTTAAAAAGGCGGGGAATGGGCAGGAGGGGGGGGGAATAAAAGAATTGAACTCTTAATGGCACATGGAGTGAGACATACTGCAATTGCAAAACAAATTCAGGAGCAGATAGAGAATTGCCTCAAGACTCTGCACTCAAACTCAGCTGCCTCCTGCGAGAGGGGGATTTGATGGTCATGGACCTTCAGTCAAAGCTGCTCTGGGTTTTCCTGAATGGTGGTAAGGTGCACAGATCTCCTTTAGCCGTGTAAAAGTCTCTGCTTTAGTGCCTCAGTGATGTCCAGACTGCTGTTACACAATATATTCAGGACTATGTTGTGACACAAAGGAGTTTTTATTTCCTGGCCTTGCTTGTGGATGGGTGGAGGCTGCAAAGGAAGAAGTGATGGCTGTGTCAGATGGCGGGGAGGCGGTATCCGCCAGCTCCACGCGTGGCCAGCCCTCCTGCCACTTCTATACCTGTCGTGGCACAGGAAAAAGCTACCTATGTCAGGATAATTCTAAAAATCTCATTAATTAGCATGCATTTTAATACGTCATTAACTTCCCATCGCATGCCTTTCCTCCTCACTTGGTCAAGAGGAGATCCGTGGCCAGATGCTGACCATGGAGTCACTGGCCATCGCTCCCCACAGGAGGCAAGCGGCCCTTGATTAGCTCAGGCTTGCCATTACCATAGGAACAAGCCGTTATTGACAGGGCTCCAAATTAATGCGTGTACTTGGAAGGGGACGAGGTCCCGTGCCAGCACACGCGGGATAACGCCGCTGCTGCCGGCCCCGCGCAGCACAGGCTGCTGCTCGCCGCTCAGATCGCTGCTTCCCCATTCCTACCAGTCAGGTTTAATTAAAAGCAGGAACTAGCAAAGTGTTGCTGGGATTTAAAAATTATATGTCATTAGTTATTAACCGCTACAAATTAGGTAGAAGTTGTTTCAAGGAGAGCAATTTCCACGTACGGCACTGTTAAAACTAGCTGGCATGGGGTGTTGCACAACCTTCCAAAATGCGGCAGCCAGCTTTCTCAGAAGAGTGCTTTTTGGCCACTTCTTGGGTTGTACACATGACCGAGGTTTAGCATTGTTCATACTTGCTTGCAGCAACGATACTTTTCTGTCTGTGAAAACTCATATTTCATTTTAACAACAATTCACAGACAGGAAAAAACATGTCCTTTTTTTTTATTATTATTATTTTTAATTTTTTCTCCCAACTGAGCCAAACATTGAAACAAAATATTGGGCCAAATTATGCTCTGATTTTGCAACTTTAAAATCTGCCTTTGCAAGTTAGTGCTGAATTTAGTTCTTTCCCCTCAGGCATTTTCCATGTAATAAAAATTGTTTCCTTTTTTTTTTTTTTTTTTAATCCCTCCCCTGCCATTTGGGGAAAATGAAAACTCAAAGGAGGGAACGAAGTCAACTGCTAGATTAAAATTATCTGTACTGTTGGCGTTGTAGAAGAAAACCATGCAGAATGCTCACCCCAGGTATCTTGCCTGGAAATGTGCATTATCAGTGTCACTAACGCTGCTGATACAGATGAGGCCTTTTGAGTTGCAGTAGCCGGTGATTAAAAAAACAAAAGTCAAGCAAAACCAACCAACCAAAACCAATCAAACAACCAAAAAACAAAAAACAAAACAAAACCAACCAAAAAAACCAAACAAACAAGCAAAACCAACCAAAAAAACAAAAAACAAAAAACAAAAACAAGCAAAACCAATCAAACAAAAGAACAATTTAAAAAAGAATAAAAATATAACTTTGAGACCTTAATACTTTTGTTCGGCAGCTGAAGGAGGTTAAGTGGTGAGCTGGTCTGACAACTCTCCTTTTCTGTCACTCTTGCTGCTTCCACAACCCTGCAGAGGAGAGGAAAACAGTGTTTGAGCTGTAATAGGTGTAAAACTGGGCAAATTCAACAAAGTTTTAGGGAGTGAGATTACAGAGCAGCATTCATAACATTTTGCTTGGCAATCTCTTTATAGGTGCTTGGACCTGAAGACCAGAGTGTGATATACAGAGACAGATTGCTCTGTGTGGGAGAATTGGAGATTTAAAGTACTGTGCATAACATGGCTTTTATTGGGATAACAAACACAGAATGCAAACCATGGCACAAGAAGAGGAAGAAAAAGCTCTTCAGTACCAAAGTTTTTATGTTAATCCAGTAAAAGCTACTATAATATCTATCAACACTAGCTTTCTTAAAAGCTAGCATGGTTGAAGGCCTTGTAGGTTGAACCTGCAAGTTTCTTCAGAGTATGTATGTTTTTTTCTTTTTTCCAGAAGTTAACTGATAAATTGGTTGTGTGTGTGTATATGTTTTCTTGTGACTGCGAGACATAAAGTAGATAGCAAGGGAATGGAAAGGCTCGTTATATTTTATCGTCGAGTACGGCAAAGGAACAGAAATTAAAGATGCTGGGGGGCAGCGAGCAGCTGTAGCTTTACTGACACCAATAACTTCTCACAAGGGTGAGTCGAAGCGCCAGGATGTCAGACCCTCGTCCCTGCCCTTTTGAACTTCTACAGATCACGGCAAAATAGAGAAGTGAGAGAAAGCAGCTCCTCTGCCCAGCAGGGCAGAGAGGAAACCAGCCGCTCATGCAAATGTTTCAGATGAGAAGTTGAAAGCACGCCCTGCTCACATCCGCAGGGCCGGCCGCGTTGGGCAATACTGACACGTTTCAGAGACGGAAACAGGTATAAAGTAACCGCGCAGGGGGCGAAGCGGGGCTTCCTCGTGCCCGCGGGTGCAGCGGTGCTTTAGGGTGCGCAAAGCGCAGCTGGGGAGCCCCCGGCCGCGGGAGGAAGGAGCTCTGCGAGCAGCCTGGACGCGCTGGGGCTGAGACGGGGGCTGGCAGCATTTCGGTGGGGACGTGCTCCTGCCCTGGGCCCGCGGCCGGTGGCTCTGCCTGCAGGAAGCAACGAGCCATGTCCCCAGCCCCGGGTGTCCCCTCCGTGATGGGGACGAGCAGGGACCACAGCCCGGCCGGGGCTTTCCGCCCGGCCCCGCATCGCAGGTGTCGGATGCGGAGCGGCCGCCGCACGCCCCAGTAGCTCTTCAGACTTTTTTGGCGTCTGTCTGCTGCTCAGATGGCTGAGGTCCCACCGGGCTCAGGGGGCTCTGCGCGCTAGCATTGCGCGGCGTTGTGCGGTCTACGGTTTGTTTTTTAAAAGCGGTATCAAAATGAGAAGTGAGAGGCAGCTGGCGCTGCTCACAGACCTTTCGTGAAAAGATGGCCCCCAACTTGCTCTCTTGGATAAAGACGTAAAGTCATTTGCAAAGCCCGAATTCCCCACCGTGACAGCGCAGGCTGCCGGTTCACTCATTTTAGAAGACGGAACTAGGAAGAGATGCTCAGACTTGGATGGCACCCAAATGTATTTTGCTCTCCTGGATTAAAACAAGCCACCTCCGAAATCAGAAGTCTCCTGCTGAGGTCAAGAGGTGCTGCTGCTCACCTGCCAGCTATTTCTGCTTTATTTCTTACCGCAGCGCCTCAAGGTCCCAGACGAGGCACGAGTCCCACCGTGGCAGGAACCATGCACACTCCTTTGAAGAAAAGCATTTGCTGTCTCACAGAAGTTTGGATTTAAATAGATGAGGGTGGGAGGGAAAAAAAGCTAAGTGACTCTCTCAGGGTTGGCTGGTGGCAGACATGGGACATGAAGCAACAGACTGGCATTAAGCAACAGCAAAGAATGTTTTTCTTTTATGTGTATGCATGGTCAGTGTTGTCATTAATATTATAAGCAATTATAATTGATTAGGAAGTTTAGCTGCGTTGCATTGACATAGGTTAAAAGGCTGGAAACAGCTGTACTTCCAGAAAGTGCCCTTATTTCCAGACAGCATCCCTGCTGCTCGATGGCCAGTTCACCTAAGCAAAGGAGATATTTTACATGAGTGAAAGTGTTATTTAAAAACGTGAAGATCTCTTGTTTTACATCAAGAGACACATTTTCAAATAGAGAAGCGGGTATAATATCCGCTGAAAGCCCCTGAAAGTAAGAGTGTCATTAGTATCTCTGAAAAAGTTGCCCTGTCTGCACTCCTCTCACAGAGCTTCGGTGACAATTTGTGAGCAACACCTCGAGGCTGATTTCAGTGAGCGAGGTTCTGCCGCCGCTTCCCAGCCTGCATTACCTGCATCTCAGTTGTCCGAGATTTGCTCTTATTCAGAACAGGATATGTCCCCCCTCAAAGTCTTCGTAAGTTCTGTAGGTCGGCCCCTGGTTTGATCATCATCTCTTTTTTAAAAGTGTCTCCAAGGATATCGAGATATTTCTGTGACTTGTAGAACAGCGAGGGGTGGTTGCCCTTTCACGCACGTTTGAATTTTCACCCACGCAGCTACTGATGTTGGGGTTTATTCTTGACTGTGAATAGTTCAAAGGGAAAACCTAGTCTGAGCTTCCCTGATGGTAAATATCTATGGCTACCTTCACAGTTAATATATTTTAACGCTACTAGGTTGCATAACCTTCCTGAAGTAAAAAGAAGCGAGTATGTTACCTCTATTTAGATTGTTTACTAATCTAAATTAAAAAAAACTTAATTCTAATGGCTGCCTGGGACTTTTGGGAAAAGCCCTGCTCACATAGCTCCCAGACTTGCAAGTAAATGTATTTCAGTCACGTTCCCTGACACAGGCCAGTGTCCACACAACCCTCTGCTGCTGGGGACCCTGGAAAGTAAAGTAAAATGCTACATTCAAATGCTGAGAGGTAGAGATGTCACTTTTTGGGGAAGTATTCAAACGAGCTCCGCGAAAGCCACAAAAACTGGACTGGGGCAAGAGCCAGGGAGCAGCATCCTGTCCATTGCAGGAGAAACCAGCAAATAACGAGCTTGTTATAGGAGAGAGAAAAGAAAAGCTGACCTCTGTGATAAGCATGGAGGTGGTGGGAGTGACGAAGCCAGGAGGCAATTATCGCAACTCTCTGGGATGAAGTGGGTGCAAGAGCTAGCGTGGCCCAGCAGTGAATTTCAGCAGCAAAAATGGATCACGAACAGCTGCAGGGGTTACTGCTGGAGACTGTATCAGAAAGAAGAAAAATGGATATTGCCTGCAGAGGGACTCGGCGCTTTATTGGGCTTCCAGGAGAAGTCGGCTCCGGCGCACGCAGGAATTTCTGAGAAGATGGTTTTCCAGCTACTTTAGATTCACTGCAAACAGGTTTCAAGTGATAAAATTCTTCTGGGGATATGGGCTATAATGAATGATCTGTTTTAGAAGAGGAAACAAATAGTTGGATGTTGCAATGTTTTAGCAGTGAGAAAGCCATTGTTTCCAGATTTGTATTAATGATATGGAGTAGGAGGAGAATGGTGAGATGACAGCATTTGTAAATGAGGGAAATGATCAAAGATCAACTGCAGTCCCAGGAGGAAGGATGAGAACTGTTCAAAAATACTAAATTTGAGCTCTGATTCTCATATCCTTTAGGATATTTTATGACTTCATTTTTTCCTGAGCAGTTTTCTGGACACCTCAACTCAAGACAGTGCATTAAGCCAGCATACCTTTGTTATTTGGCCAGCAGTTAAACCCAGCTTCAGCTGCTAATACCAATGAGCCTGGAGTCAGGAGAGACTGAAAGGCTTGAGCCTTGCGAGTGATGGCCAGCCGACGTTATTTCAGGAATGCTGTCATGAGTGCAGCTCACCATGTGAGCAAGTCTGGGTATTACTCACAACTTGCAAGAACAAAGTGAGGAGCAGTATTTGAGCTGAGTCTTCTAAATACAGCCACATGAACAATACTTTGAAAGGAGAAAATCCCTGTCAAGAAGCATTTATATGCAGCACCAGGAAAACAAATTTATCTGCTCTGGAGATCTAGATCTGTAGGCAAAAAGATGCAAACTAGGAAATCCCAAAACACAAAAAGAATTATGTTGCTCAACTAACATTATATTTCTTGAATGATAATAATTATAAACAGACACACTGCTTGATGCTTTACAGATTTGTTTCTCTTCTTTACTTAGTTCAACTAAAATTTGTAAAGTATTTCCCTTCATTTGCAGAATAATTGACTTGTTCTTATGACATCCCTGGGCTTACGATCCAAAGCTGAGTGAGATCTTTCAGTCAAGGCCGGATGTCTCTGTGAAATGAGTACTACGATATCATCACATCTTACTGGGTTTGGTTCAAAGATAACTGCTGAGATGTAATCACCTGAGCCTTGCGGAAAATGTTGCCAGATGGATGGAGGGGCTGCTCTTACCTTTACATTTGCTGAAACAACGAATCCAGCGACTCTTCCTGTTACACAATGTCTGTAGGGATGCCAAAACCAGAAGTTTTAAAGACACAGAAGTTTTAAAGAATTGCACGATGTGGAATGGCAAGAGAAAACTTTCCATTTCTAAAGCTGCTCAACTCTTTGGGTGACCTGCTCTGCCACCACCGGCGGCCACGTTCATGACCCGTGCCACCACACGGACTTCATGTGCCTTCTTCACCCCCTCCGCATCAGGTGCGCCCACCACCCCAGATTGCCCCATCTTCTCTGGATAAAGTCATTTCAGCTGTTGTCATGTTCTTTGTGCGAGTTTGCTGGCTTGTTTTATGGGGCCGTTTGAAGCTGCCTTAGCACAGCGTTAGCTTTGCTGCGCTGTGTCTGGGCTTTGCCGCTGGGCTTCTCCTCAAGCAAAGCCCTCGCATCTCCTTTGCCAGCCCCTGGCATCCACCAAGCTTTTCTCTCATCAGAGTGAGGGCACACATGTGCCCCAAACTGTCCCTCGTCCCCATCAGCTTTTCTGTGTCCTGCTTGCATGAGCATGGTCCCAGAGGTGGCCTCCCCCGTACCACAGACTGAGCAACTTCTCATGTCTCTGAATGCACACACAGATGCCACACTACTTGGGTTCTTAATACACTACAAAATACCTGTCTGTGTATACAAACTGAGTCTGTCCTCCTGCCATCACCTTCTGCCTGGAACTGCAGTCCTCATCAGACATCTTCATGCAGCGTTTCGAGTGTTATTCTTGGCAATAATGTCTCATTCAGCTCAGCCCTTCCCCAGTGATCTTTCACTTCGGTTTCCCATCTTTATCAGAGCAGGCAGTTTTGTGTGCAAAATCTGCTTTTGTTTTCACTGCTTCGTATTTGTGTAGGGCTTTGTTTGTTTGTTTGTTTGGGAAATTGTGTTTTTCCTGCGGACTGTGCCCTTTACACTGCCAGTTGGTCTGTGTCTCACTGCCTTGCCTTCCCAAGGAGCCTCCTGCCTCCCGCTGAGCCCCACTCTTCTAGCTGGGCTTTTGACCACTTCATAAAGACCCCAAAAAGAGAAGTGAGAAAAGAGAGCCTGTTGTCACGGTATTAAATTGACCTTACTAACCATGCCTGCTGCCATCATAGGTCTCACTGCAGATGCCAAGCAGAACTAGGAGGATGCCTGTTATGTGCTTTGGAGAATTGCAAGAAATACTCATTGGAAATCAGATGTTAAGATATAATATGTGCACACAGAGCTGCAAGAGAACATATTAGTGGCATAATCCTTTTTATTGATAGTGTAATATTCCATACAGATCTTAAGCATAAATATTTCCACTGTTGGACAAGTGCTACCTGAAGTCATTCAAGGCTGCAGCTCATGCAAGGGCAAAGCTTGGGCCTGTTTCCATCCTCTCCTCAACAGACAACTCAGGATTGCTCCACCATATTTACCGTCTTCTGTTGTGCTGCCGTTTTCCACCCTTCTTGGCCAGATCCTGTTTCCCAGTGGGCAACTGGTAAGCAACCAGTACCTTGCTGTGATGATTTGTCTCAATTCATTTAGTCTTTGCCTGTAATCAGATGCAAATCTAATCATTAGTAGAGTGTCAAGAGCTTTTTGTATGGGTATCGTCTGTTGTTGTTTAAATCTGAGGAAATAAAAAATAACAGCTTTGTAATTTTTTTTTTCCAATCCTGCAATTTTCTGTCTCTCCCATCTCCTATTACTTCTGAGTAAGAAGTGGGACTATTTTCATACAAAATGTCAGCAACAACAAGAGATGGTCAGCTACACAACTAATTAATCGGCAGCACAAAATGTGATGTACCTTGGCACATCATGGATGGTAGGGGCCAGGCTCTCATGGATGGCTTGTCTGGTTCTGCCATTAGAGTGACACCAGGGAAAGATTTGGCACGTGCCGTAAAACTAAACCCTGACCCAGCTATGTGCAAATGAGAGAGAAGCAGCTGTTTAAAATGCCTGATGATGAAGTCAGATGAAGTCATTTCAATATTGATTGAAATACCTAATTTTACTGGCGCTGGTTACTGTGAACGTGTTTTCTTCTTGGTGACGAGCAGTGGGGTTCCACAGCTCAGACGTCAGCAGGTGGCCCCTGTGTCCTTCGTTCCCCTCCAAGGGCAGGGCTGGGAGACAGGATGATCCTGCACGAGGGGCATCATCCCTCTGGCGTTACGCCTCTTACACTGGGGAAGAATAAACTGGATGCAAATGGCTGGCGATGTGTTTTTCAGCCCAAGTAGTAATGACTAGAGGATATTTGACTCTCTGTGGCCAGCAGCCAGTTAGCTGCCAGCAAAGTATTTGTGTGAAGACTCATGTAGCATCTTGTGGCTGACAAATCCCATTATATGTCTGTCCTCACGGCCAGGAGTAAACATCACAATTCTTTGCCATAATACTCTGTGTTATATGTAGCCAAAATTGTAACCTTCTTGTGGTGGTGTTTTCCAAGCTGGCGTCCAATATGGAGCCGACATCAGGAATCCATCTTGAGATGGGGAAGGTGCTCCATCTCTACTGCTGCTTGGGCTGCTGCCTTGCAGAGTTCCTAGAAAATTAGTTTAGTGGTGGGCAATATCCGAGGCAAAAAATGGTAGCAGCAGCTCCTGGAAGCAGAAAATCCTTTGCAAGTTCTACTCCTCTCTTGTATCGCCCAAGCTGCTTTTCTGACTTCTAGCAATGTTTTTTCATTAATTAGGTCATGTGTGGCCATTGTATATAAAGTGTTACATGATCCAGTATGAACGGTGTTTTGTGCCGGTGTGTCTTTTCACTTCATAAGTCTTGCATTTTCTTCACTATCCAGGTTATGCTGAGATGGAAGGAGGAACTGGAAGAGGGAAGATTAACCTTTCGCTGGCCACAATTCGTTCCTTCTTATCGTGGAGGATTCGGCAACCCACCCCCCTCCAATCCAGCCTGTCTGAATTGCTGAAAGCATAATGCTCCCATATGAGAGATAAGTAAGTGAGCTCTCTTTCTTTTCCATAGGGATGAACTATAGTGTATGCAGATTATTAGGAGAAGAAAATAATATCAGAGAAAGGTGGCTTTCTTAAAAGGCATCAGTAGCATTAGTGTCATGTGTGAAGCACCCATTTGTGACAACTGTACAGACCTTTCAATGGAAAATTGTGCTGTGCTACCTTTTAAAGTATGAAATGCTAATTTTGGATTTACAGTTTTTGAACTGGAGGGCTGCATTTTGCATGGAATTTTGTTTAATTTCCCAGTGAAAAAAGGCATTTGAAACACAGCTGCCTACAGCCAACTGTCAACAAAAATCAACTGTAATAACACGCAGCCTGTCACTGATTTATGTGGTGATGTGGTAATCTTCTCAATTTAGCTGGATATTTCATCTTCATACAAAATAGCTGAAAGTTGTGCTAGACATTTATGATTATCGGGAGGTACTATTAGGGTGATAATGGGGCAAGATTAAGGAAGTGTTCACTAGTTCAAAGTGCCAGGTAAAGAGACAGGGAATTGAGAAATATAGATATATATCTATATGGCCCGTTGATGTAAGTGAACTTTTTATTTCCAGAGTTTCTTAGGATCTGGGAGACGGCATATTGAGTTCCGTCTGCCAGGAGATCATCTTTCTAAAAGGGGATTGGGGGGAACAGCTATACACATTTTTTTTTTCCTAAAATCTATTTTGTTTAGCAAGGGCTGGGTTGGAATTCTGAGGTATTGAACATGGAGCCAAATGAACATGGTTGCCCTTATGGCCAACAGGGTGCTAGGGTCCTTTGCACTTTTCTCCAAAGGTTTGAGCCACATTGCATCAGGCTGTGTCTCAGTGAGGGCTGGTGAGTAAGATATCACACTCTGCATATTACCGCTAAGAAAAGTAATTGGCCTCTCATAAAGAGCTAGAACTAATACAGACAAAATGATACTGCAAGAATTGAGCTGCAAATAAAGAGACAAGTTTGTGTTTTACAAAAATGTATAATTTACCAGGCATTTCATTATGCTGTATAAAAAGGCAAAAATGATAATTGAAAATAAATGTGGCTGCCTAGCTACAGTATATGCTGCCAGCGTTACTGGAAATAGAAGCGCTTTCTTGCTGAAGATAGTTAAAATTTTGATACAACTTCTGTCTGCAGATTTGTATAATGTATCTTGTTAAATTTGTTTCAGTTTGGGTATTTGTTACAGAGAAACAGGCAAAATGTGAGGATCTGTCTGTGTATTTATATACCTAGGGGTTTATACAATTATATTAATTATTAACAGCATGTTCTGCAGATGCTTGCATCTGCACACTCTGAGTGAGGATACATGTTGTTGAGTTTGTTCAGAGTGCCTGAAGTACAGCAGTTATCTTCAAGATTGCCAGAGATACTCCATTGCAAACTTCTGTCTTCTGGGAAATACGGTGACATATATAAATATACCCAAGTAATATTTTTGTTTTGTTTTGTTTTCCCTGAAGCAAAGGGAACTCTGAGTTCCAATTTTAATTTGGCAATGTACAAAGATGGGGCTACTTGGGGGTGCTGAGAATTACCAGAGGAGAAAGAGAAAATAATGTCCACAAATTGTCATTGCTTCTGCTCCAAAAGCTTCTTCCCATTTCCCCTCATCCTCTGGCAGGAACAAGTTGCTACAGACACAGTGTTCATCCATGGCCTAATGCTTGAGTCTACCTGCAGCAATCCTGATGCTCTTCACACCCGAAATGGGAAAAATCTCTCCCAAGAGAGTTTTTGGGGAAAAAAAAAACAAACACACAATTCTCCTGGGAAAGAGTTTTCTTTTAAGCCCTTTAATTTCTCAGCAGAGAGCTGCAAACATCTCTAGGCTCATTTCTTCCTGGTGTCCACTTTTGCCCTGTAGCAAAAGGCAGCACAGGTTACCCAAGTTATGAATGAAGCTACTGAGTTCCCATTAACTCTGGAATTAAACTAGAAAAGGAGAGGGAATAGCAAATTTTGTGATTTCTCAAGGCCCTAGAGGCTTGACATAGTCAAGCTGGCTGTGAAGGCACTAGAGGTAGAAGCAGAGAAACAGCAAAACAAAGAGAAAGGCTCTTTTGGGACTCCCATACTGCAAATCCCTCAGGGGGGCTGGGATGGGAACGCAGTGGACTGAGTACTGGGAAATGAATTGATCAGAAGGAGAATTATACTTTTATGTGTGTTTAGATTCACTGTTTAGAATTACTTTTTTTTTCTTTCCATTTGGACTCTTTGTTATCTATAGACTCAGCCAGGGTGCATTGTTCAGATAGTCGTGGTTGTGTTTGGATGGGTCAGGCCCTATGAATTCACTTGGCCTTGAAGCAAAAAACTCATCATGAATAATGAAAGAAAAGGAAAATAATGCCTGAGACAGAATGACTTTAAAAATGATTAATATCTATTCTTTCCCTCATAATTTGCCTCCAGACTTTTTCCTTTTCAAAATAGCTTGCCATTAGCAGTTGAACTTTCAATAGTCGGTACTTTGATGGAACTGGTGCTCCGAAGCCAAAGGGAACATTATTATTATTATTATTATTATTATTTTATGAAATCAAGATTCATTTTGATAAGTTCAAAGCCCTAGATGAATACAGAAAGGACCAAGTTCTGCCCTCGATCACATCTAGGTTGCTCGAGTTGGCCACTTGAAACGTAGCAATGTTTGCTACAGAGATACTGAAATTCTTGAGACTGTGGAGGTAAACACCACCACCAGGTTCCCATCCAATAACTGCTTACAGAAAAGCAGGTCCCTTGCAGAGCATCACAGAGGGGATTTGCAATCATGAAGGAACAGAAATGTATTGGGGCTGGAATCGACTGTCACTGAGTACTCAGTAACTCTCAGGGGCTCCTGCTCGGATTCCCAGTGCCTCATATCTAGGCAGGAAATATCCTTTCTTCGAGGCTTTTATTAAAAATCAGTTCAGGTAAATGCTGACAATAAGCAAGCAAACCTGTTGAGCCACAAGTCCACATCTTCCCAGGCAACAGGATGCCTCTCCATGACATTTAAGAGAGCTAACAGCTGAAGAAAATATTGCATTTTTTACCCTTTCTACTTAAAATAACAAAAAGTGCTGCTCTTGCAATTGCATTTGGGTTCATTTTCATCAGACTGCTCCCATATCCCATCCCCAATTTCTCAAGGCACCCAGCTATTAAAGGGTAGGTTCCTGTTAAAGGAACCTCCTCTCATTAAAGGAGACCCTTTTCCCATAATGCCCCAACCAGTCCTCACTCTAACTCCCTGTCCAGGGCTTTGAAATAACCCAAAGCAGCTCAGCTCTACCTAGCCCAGGAGGAGTTCCATGCCAGGATTTGGGGTGTGCAGAGGCAGGGTTTGAAGAGCTGGCAGGGTACAGATGTAGAGCAACTGCAAGCAATAGTGCAAAGGGGTGAAAAAAATGAAATTCTGTTTTTTTTTAAGGGAAACATTCAGCCCTTTGAGTCAACAGGAGTCAAGTAGTGGCTCTCAAACATCTGTGGAGCTGTTTCCACTATGGTTTGAGTTTGTTGCTGGTGTATGCAGCTTTACTGTGTACTGCTTCCTGACACCACTGTCCTCATCTGCTTCACTGTCCTTCTGAACATTTCCATCTAACGTCCACGTGGGCCTCCTCATCTTGGGCTATCCTGAACTTCAGGTAAGTCTGTTTTTCCTGAAGTCTTAATGCTCTGTGGTGTGATAGTGCTTCGAGGTTTTTTGAGATGATAAGCAGAAAAAGCTGGATGGCTGTAGGACATGAAGTTGCTCCTTTCCATGATAGTTGCTAGTGGAAATAGTTGCATGATGTGAAAGATGGTGATTTTGTTTTTGTATGGTCAGAAGCTATTATTATTTTTAATCCCTCTGCCCACCTATATTTAGCTCCCATTATGTGATCCTGCTTTGTTGGCATGTTTAACTTTCAGATACCTGTTTGTAAGAGGTATGCCCCTCCTGTGAGTCTTTACCCGGCTGACCATCTGCAGATAGCAGCAAGATTTTATGGGAATTGGTACTTTTTAAGAAAGTCAAACTTGTTTGATTTTTCTGTCAAAATAATGGATGATGATTTTGTTTGTAATGGTCAAACCTGTCAGTTCTTTGAGCATTATGGTCTTTGCTGGACATGAAGTCAAAATTGTTATGGTCTTAGGTAATGCTCCTGTTGACTATACGGGTAGCTTTTGCTTAGGTGGACATCTCTACTGCAGACACCTCTCTACTTGCATCAGTCAATGAAAGTACCGATGTTTTAAAGTAAAATGGGCGCAAGACACTTTGGCAGCACCTAGTCTCTGGCTGAGATTGGTGGCTTTATCCCTGGCTAAAACAGGGATTGCCTTAGATTTCCACTTCATCCTTTTCCTGGGTCCCTGCTCTTGGAGGAAGGTTGGGAGAACAAAGGGTAATCGTGTCCTCCACTGCCACAGTTTCAAACCAACCCCAAGGTATCAACACGAGCTTCAGGTGTGCCAGCTAAATTAAATGGTGTGCTGGCAGTCACAGCTGACCTTCGTCAAAACACTTAGTGGGTAAAGGACAGTTTCAAAGCCCTGAGAAGCCACCTGGACCTCCTGTGCTTTTTGAATCAGGCTCTGCCTGTGCTAGGAAGTGGGGTGAGGCCTTTTCATGTGTGTAGCAGATAAAACTATTTTTGTTGCCCACTGACAGGACAACAACCTCTGCTTAAATGTCTGGGTCCCATTATGGGGCCTTTAATGGCTTGGGGGAGGAAGGCNACCCCCCCCCCCCGATTTCAGGGGTTTCACCTGCAGTGTATAGTAGTCTGGTTTTTGAGAAGTAAAAATGCTCCTGAGTATTATCTGCAGATATAATTGAATGTATGTACAAATCCACTGTACGTACACCTGTGCTGCCTCCTCAGCATGCATAAGTATTCCCTGCATGCGCGTGTGTTCCTTGCAAGCTACACTACACATTAATAAGACAATCCGTATATTGCATTAGGACATACTGTATGCAGACAATGCTTCAGGTACTGAATTTTTATTTTTTTTGTAAATCCTGAAATATGGCTGATATGGTCCACTGCAAAATGAACCTATATTGGAAATGGCAAAATTGTAATGTAAAATATACTGGGGTCAGTGGGGTGTGATGTTTTTTGCATACATTTTTTCTCCCTTGACCCATGCCATTCTCCCGCATATAGGGGGGAAAAAGCTTCATCTCGCACAGAAATGTGATGTCCTTTACTGCCAGAGGCTGTTGCTGTTTTAAATGAGGAAAAAGCACAATGCATGAAGAAGGAAAATTAAAGCATATTCATTTTGGAAATTAGATACGGTGTCAGGAGACTCTCTGGAAATAGCACGGTTTGAATGGAGCACCAGACTACAAGACAGTTCACTGAACTTTTGACCACTATTTATACTATGGGAGCTTTTGAAATGGGAAGACAGCAAAGTATTTTATAGCTGTTTAATAGTGGATTGTGGTTTTTACTAGACATTTATCTTCTCTTTGAGTGTATATAAGTAAACATTATGTAGTGTAATTGCGCTATGTTGGAAGCACTTTAATTTAGGGTTGGTTTATTTTCCCTGTTTGTGGTACATCTCATCTCAAGCAGCAAAGCCACCCATCTGTGCAAGTGGGTGCAGTTGCCACCTGAACGCCTGACCCCACCCCAGGATGTGTAGCTGGGGTCATTCCTGGGGTCAAAGTTGATCTAAGGGATGCTTTTGCTGCTTATTATGCTGGGGAAGAATGTCTAAAACAGGGGTGACCGTGGCCCTGGACCATTTGAGAAGCTCAAGTAACTTCTAGCTCCAGGCCTGCCTTAATCTTGCTCTCATTTTTATATAGTGAAACTCATTTTAATCTTGTATAACAGCTTCAGTCCCTCTTTAGCATTCCAGGTACACTAAGCAATATACCCTTCCAGGGCTGGCAGCTATCTCATTACAATTGTAATGATGCATCACCAGGCAGACATGCATGAATGAAGCACTGTTTGCAAAACCAAAAATGTGTTTGGGGTATTTTTAGGTCCTATTAACTTGGGCTGTTGTTCACGGAAATAACGTGGAAGATCAGAATTTGGTGTAATCCAAGAGAACCTGGTCTCAGAGCAGTTTTAGCCCCTTAGTTGAGACAATTCTTTTCCTTCTTCCTTCAATTTATGTGTGAATTTAGCTCAGATTGGCACAGGGAATGTTGTGCCATAGTACTGGGTGTCAGAGGGAACAACCATCTGAGAGCCAAGCTGCCACCATCAGAAAGGCTATCTCCTGCAGATGAGGGTTCAAATGGAGTTGTTCTGTACTGTGATAGCTGTGCATGGAGCTATTTTCCTTCCCTCCGCCGCATTGGAGATGATCATAAAATGGATCTACTATTGCTTAAAACTGTGAAGCAATACAATAAAGTCTTTTTCTTTTTTTCTTTTTTTTTTTTTTTCTGTATGACATTAGGAAAAGTTTAAGTTGCTGGACAACCATTGTGTAGTGATGCCTTTGTCTTTTGTCGTTTAGCCTTCCATATAGTGTAGCCTATGTGGGGAGGAAAAAAAATCTCCTTCTGCCATGGAAGATGCTTTTCTTCCTTGGACCAGAAGCTCCTCTCCTATCACTAGCCAGTAACAACCCTTCTGTTCATCCTTATGTCAAAGCCACACTACTGAGCTAATAGAGATCGCTGACAATTAGAGATGAGCTGAAATGATTTGGCAAACTCTGGGTGCTTGTGAACCTGAGGGTGTTCTCGGATCCCTTCGAGCCTGTTGGGTGTATTGCCAGCCGCGCGCTTCCCACGTCCCTCATCCTAATGGGGAGAGCAGTTGGGATGGTGAGTCCAGCTGGGCCCGGAGGATGGAGAAGAATGAGAGGGGGAGTCTCAATATAGATGCATCTCTTCCCTCGGAGGCTGCTCTTTGTTGCTTCTTCTTGCCAAGGCGTCCCAGGCACTGTCAGGTTTCTTCCCTCTGTGCGAGATGGATGTGACAATATCCAAGGATGACTCTCTGTCTTTTGCTTGTGACTAGCTAGATGAGGTGTATCTGGAGGCATGATGTCACTTGAACAGGCAAGATGTACAAAGTATAAGATGATCTTTTACAAGGAGTTCAATTCCCTATCAGCCAGCACCTCATCGGGTTGTTTATTTTGTTTCTTTGTTTTTGCAGTGGCTATTCTTTTTTTTTCCTCAAAACTGATGAAGCATTTCTGTCTTGTGCTTCCTGGCTGTCCGTGATGATATAATGAAATATCTTGAGATACTAATTATGCCAAAAATGTATGGGTTATCTGGTGATATTATATGTTTTCCTTACTGGTTAATCAATTTGAGACTGCTTTAAGATAATCAGTTAAAACAATAACCCAAGTAACCACTGTTGAAAAAGCAACCTACCTTACTGTACCCCAAAGGAATGCCTCAAAATTAAATTTGTGTAACGTGACGGTCCATCACTAAGAAAAAGTAGTTGGCTGATGGCTAAGGAATGGCCAGCAGCTTGGCATCAGCGGTGCGATTTCCGCCTTGAAAGACTGAGTTTACCTTTTACGCTTGTCACAGCCCTATACCAGCCAAGAAAGGTTTCGCTCAGCCCCGACTAGAGAAGCTGGCTCCCCAGCTTCATTAGGGAGCTCTGCTGCAGGAAAATTGCTTAGGGAATTTTGGTAAATCATTTGAATTCCTGTGAAACTGAAATGAAGAGGTGTATTTTCATTATTTTATTTTATTGTCTTTAAGACTCCAGGGTCTCTTTCTCTTTCATCACGGCACAGAAATCTGTATTTCAGTATTCCCATCTGCCAGTGTGCCTGGTATTTGTGGAGGACTTCGGAAGTGTCTGAGCCTGAAGTCCAGTGAAACTTTTCACCTGCACCATGTGCAGACTCGTGTCAATGAAAACAGTAGTGGTGAAGAGCAACAGGTGTCTGAAAACTAGAAATTGGCAAATCTGCACAGATCTTGCTGTGGAAGAACACAAAACCCCGGACCAAAGCTGAGGCCCACAGGTAATCAAACAAAGAAAACCTGAATGACTTGGCCCCATTTTAGACTATGTGAACATACATTCTCTGTGCGCGTGAACGGATCCACAATAATTTTAGAATTGATTGCTGTTCTTTATCAATAGAATTGCCTAATGTAATGCAGCATCAATACCAAGTCCTGACAACTTTTCCTTTTTTTTCTTTCTCTTTCAAACATAATGCATCACAGGCCTGATCAAAGTCTCCCCCAACCTCTACTTACTTAAGATCTGCTTGCTCAACCGGGGTACCTTGCCATGGTGGAGATGATGCTGTCCCATCAGCAAATGCTGTAAATATCATTCAGAAGATCCTAGGCTGAAAATAGTTTCTGTGGAATGCTAATTTAATATAGATTCATAAATTGAAAGGAATTGAGTGAATGGCAGTAGGTTTGTGAATAATTTGCGGATTGAAGCGGTGATAAAATTAGTTAAATAACATGTTCTCTAGCAATAGTTTGCTGTGCTCTACATAGCTACCAAATGGTCTTGGTTCTCTGTTAGTTTTTAAGAAAAATTGGGTTCTATTATTATTATTTTTAGCTCTACCCTTTTTCTATTCCAACAGCCATTGTTTACTTTCGAAGTGGATGAAAGATGAATTCAGGCTACATTCTGACATTACAATGAAAGTGTCGATAGAAATCAATGACTTGTCCCACAATGAGTTAGGGTCTATAAGGCAGCCTAACAGGGTCCTTCAGCCTCCTTCATTGTGCTACCCTCCTCAGGAGCCATGCGACTGTACCGTTATGAAAGGTGTTGTCATACTTAAGGGGATTATAACTGAGTTTAATAAACCAGGAAGCTGAGGCATGGCACCCTAATATCAGCACCAAAGTTATAAAGCGTCATATTGTCTGCAGATCCTGATATTTGTATCTGCATTTATTGACCCTGGAGATGTACTATAAACAGGAGAGAGAGAGGTCAAAGAGCTCACCTTCATCTGCTGCGGATCGCCATCGAGCGGAGCAGGTTTGCACACCCTGCACTGAAATACCACTGTGTCAACCCTGTCCTCCCAAAGACCTCGCCTTACCTGGCCACGGTTGCTTTTTAATGTTTGCATGGGACCTGCAATAGGATTATATAGCCTTGGGGAAAGTCCATGGTGCACATGGTACCCCCGTGAAGATGTTGGTGTCACCCAGACGCTTGCTGGTGGGGCGCATGTTGGGTGCGTGCCGTGCAAACTGGGTGCTGATGGGCTGCTGGCTGCTGCCAGGACACCATGCAATGCCTTTTTCCTTCCTTCCTGATGAAGCAAGGATGTGTCCAAAGCTCCGACCTCCCAGCCCATGCTTGCTGTTCACAGCCCCTTTGCTTGGGGCAGCTCAGGGCCGGTTGCCCTCCCCTGCTGCCTAAGCTCCAGCTGTGCCACCATGGCTGGGAGGACGTGGGTGCTTCAGCCTCCATGCGAGGCCAGGAGAGCAGTCTCCCTCACCCAGAGCGATGGTGCAGCCGGCTCGCTCCCCATGCCTCCCCCAAATCCAGCCAGATTGTAAATTACACAATCTGGCTTCAGGCCGTCTCCGGAACAGAAGCGCCTTCAGCTTAAGCTAGCTCAGCCCCGGGAAGAGATGGCCCTAAACAGAAATTATTATTTTTTTTAATTAAAAAAAAAAAAAAAAGAAAAGAAAACCCAAAAGAACATGATTTATAACAAGATACAGGAACAATTTATTCTGTCTCTCCATGGATTAGAGAGGTGGTACTTGGAGCAGCTTGTTAAACAGAAGTGCTTGGCCCCTGGCCTTGCACTGCTGTTTAATGATCCACTCTTCATGTGCCACCTCTCTAATCCATGGAGAGATAGGTACAAATTGTATCTATAATGTTATATTACTTAACAGTATAATGTATTATAAATCATAGAATTGCATCCCTGCCTTGTAATTGGTGAGATGTGTTGCATGAGAAATCCCCTAATTCAATATAAAGTGGTTACTCTTATGCATAACTACCTCTCTGGATCAAACCAATTCAGCCCAGAAGTGGTGAGGGGAAAGTTAAAGCTTTTTTAATTAAAAAAAGCAAAAAATATGACTTGGGATGGCTTTATGGGCCCCTCATTGGCTTTATAGGCCCCTGCCCTCGAACTGGTGTTTAATAGTCCCCTGCTTGCGGGGAGCTTCTCTCCGCGGCGGGAGCCGGTCTGCGGCACGCACCGCGTCTGCCCGCTCCTGTTCGCGGGTTTGGGTGAGGATGTGCGGGGCATCGGGCACCTCCGTGTCCCTCTGCACCCCCAGGTGCACAGCAGGGTGCAGGGGGGGTGGCTGGGGGTATTTCTGCAGTGTTATCCTCTCGGCACATGGAAGAGGCAGAAAGATAACCAAATGTAACTACTTCCTTAATATCCCTGGGTGAGGAGGAAGGCTCTCTGCAAAGCTGTTTTCTCCCTCCTAGAAAACCCTGGTGAGGAGCTGGAGCAGAGCACAACTTTGCATCGTTCGGAAATGGCAGTGATATGCGTTGTCACCTGTATCTGGGTGGGTGTTGTCTTGGGGTGGGGTTCCAAGAGGTGCTCTTAGAAATGGATGTGTCCTGAGGTCCGTGAGAAGGTCCCTCTGAAGGCAGGATTTTCACGGGTCCCTTGTCCCAGAGGACACCTCCCTGCATGCGGTCCCTTTGCGCTAGGACTAATCCTGACGTCTAGTGGTAGGTCTTCCCACTGCTGGAGGGAAGGAGAAATGTCTATGACAGGGACTTCAGCATGTCCCTGCTGTGCACCCAAAGCTGTTCACGGTGCCCATTGCAGTGATGCTGCGGCACTCTTGCACGTCAGGTGCAAAACAAGATCCCTCCGCGTTAGTGGATTTCCCACCCCCCCAGAACAAAGCCAATGTCTTGTCCTTGAACGGTGACCAGAAACAACCACTGCTTCCAGGGAGACTTGAAACTACCAAAAATATCCTCATTATGCAGCACTTTATCAGTAAAAGAAATATTTTTCCTGACCCTGCTGGTAATCCACCAGTGTCCTAAAGCAGGGTGAGTGATGGGCTGTGTGATTTATGCTGTGAAGTTGTAACTACAGATGTCCGCTCCCCGCCCCCCCCAGTAAATAACTAACCTTTCTTCAATAAATAATAAATAAACCCTGGAGCTATTCTAGACAAACTATGCTTAATTAAAGCCTGTGACACTAAAACAAGTTGCCTCTTTTTTCAATTAGAAAATGTACTTGTGGCAGGAGAAGAAAATTTAGGAGTTAGAGTTTGTCTCGATGCGTGATGGGGATGGGCCGTGAGGAAGGCAAAGAAAAAAGCGTCCGCTGGGGCTTTACCAGCGCTGGGTCTGGCACTAGAGGCTCTCGGTGGGGTGATGGGTCCCCGCATGCTGATGGGGCTGCTGGCGTTGACCTTGTGTGGTTTCCAAAAGTGCTACCAATAGGCGGTCAGACGGACATCCAAAGTCTTCACACCTCTTAGAAGCAAGAAGTCTGGAAATCTTATACAATTAGTCATATTTTTATTAATTTTTTTCATCTGCTTAATTCTGGCTAACCCGTCGATGTCTGGGGAAGCCACTCTCTCATAACACTCCTCCTGCAGTATTTCACCTGCAAGAAGAAATTCAGTAGGCTTAAAATGAAGGAGAAAAAGAAATAAACTCTCTGGGCCCCCTAATGACTTAAACTAGTACACATTTGCATGGCAGGGGGAACACATTGGTCTCATTTTCGGAGGCATTGCAGGGTATGTCAATGAAGCGAAGCAGCCGCTCGGCCGTCCCCATCTCCTCTTGAAGGCACGGGGCAGCCAGAATTACTGGCTCAGAAAAGTTACTTAATGTCTTGTGCCTGCTTATGTAAAGTGGGGAGGCAAGAAATTTCCTTTGTGAAGCGAAGGTGGGGAGGCAGAGGGTCATTTCTCCCCGGTTCTGCATGCAGCATCCCTGCTGCGAGGCAGCACCCTTCGCTAGGTCTTCTGCAGAGGGAAAGGAGCTGAACTGTTTATGTTCAGCGTTTGGTTTGTTTGGCAAATAACGCGCAGCGAGAGCCTCAGAGATCTTACTTGTATTTGCAAACAACATGCGTGTGTTTTCTTTCTAATTTGAGGCTCCCGTAAAGGTGGGGAATATACAAAACTGGTGTTTGTTCCTGCAAGTGGCCTGTAATTTTGACATGCTGCTTCCTCGTGCTTTTGCTTTTTGCCTTTGAATTTATTCCTCTGAAGCAGAAAGATGCCACCAAAACTCATAATGAATTTTTTCAACAGTTTTTCCCAAGTAAAGCCAGCAGAAAATTGACAATACTTTTCAGGGTAATTAGATTGTTTCTCCCCCCCCCCCCTTTTTTTTTTAAATATATATTTAGTTCTGCGGTACCCAGATTTCCGTCCTCATCAGGTTGTTTTGCTTTCACTGGGTGTGAATCATCTACAAAACTGGTGTGCTGTTACACATTTCCTTCTTATCTCCTCTTTCTAGTTAGTTTTGCCTTCTCTTATAAGTGAAAGCCTGGGGTGGGAGAACAGGGGGAAAAAAAAAATTCGTTACTGGTTTCTCACTGGAAGCTCCCAAAGAATTATGCAAAGTGGGGCAAAGTGTTTCTCTCCTGTGACCGGCTGCAGTCCCCTCCCGACACCCCTGCAAGCCTCAGGGCACTGGATCCAGGGTCATGCTGTGGGGATTGACGGGCGGGATGAGCAAAAAGTAATACAAAGCAAAAAAAAAAAAAAAAAGCCAAAAAACAAAACAAACAAACCCACCCCCAAATGCTCTTTTCTCCATGAGCTCTAATCCGTACTCACACCATACATTTGTAAAAATGACTGCCTAACGGGTGAAAAAAATCCATTTCTCTGGCAGCATGCACTTAGCCTTAAATCAATCCAATGCAGTAGGGCTTTCTTTTTTTTTTTTTTTTTCTTCTGACTTTTCTATTTATTTGCTTTATATGACAACAAACTTGCCGTTTCCTGGACCACAGCGAGCAGCAAAGTGCTTTGCCTCCCTCCTTTCCCCACACTGTGGGATTATTGTGAGTAGGGTGTAAACACAGCTTCACTTTTGTGGAGTGTTTTTATATGCGAGTCTGCATAAAAATGGGATGTAATGATTTTGAGGATTAAAGGTATGGTCAGAAACTTTTTAATATGGTATGAAATACTTGCACTGAGCGCAGCCCTTTCTTGACCCTCCAAGACCTCCATACTGAACGTACAATAGCAATAAATCCTGGAGCAGATTAAGCAATTTCCCCATAGTAATGTGTCTATTGGAGTTTCAAATAACCCAGAGTAGCCTGAAACATTTGGATATTCCAGTCTGTATCCCTTCTGTATGTAGAAAGTTGATGGCAGGGCAGCATCCTGAACTTTGACTCCTTGTAAAAGTTTAAATTGCTGTCCTGCTGGGCTGAGTGAATGCTAATTACTTTGCCTCTTACAATACGTCCAGACTACTTATTTAAAAAAAAAATCCCTGAAGACACTGCTTTTGCATGCCAAATATATTGCACTCAGTAAAACACACAGAATAGCGGACCTGTTTGCATACAGTGAATGCAATTGCAAATTTGATATTTAGCAACCTTTAAGAATAATTTCAGTTTTGCGCTGCTCATGTGAAAATTCATAGTGACACGAAGCAGCGCTCACTTCGGTATCGCCTACAGCAGCAGCTGCAACGCACAAAAGCCGTGCGTGTTTCTCCTAGGACCACAGAGCGTGTCCCCAAAACAAAGATTGTCTCAAGGCTAAGGCTATGGACGTCTGAAATGAGCAGAGTTTCTTGCAATCAATTAGGAGGATTTTCTGGGCTCTTACCAGGGCAGACATTAGTCAGAGGCACGTTCAAAATAAGGGCAAAGCTGTAAAGCACAAAACAAGAGCCAGGCAGGCTGTGTGTCTTCTTGGAGATGCTCAAAATCTTTGATGTTCCCTAGATTGGAGTCTAATAATTATTAACAATTCTGTAATAACAATATTAATTACCAGGGAAGCTGAAGTTCGCTCATGGTTGTTCGGTTCCTTTCAGCAATCATTAAGCACAATTAGAAGTTCAGAGCTGATGAGCTCCTGGCAGCGATGTTCTACACGAGCCACTCATTGCACTGCTGCTGCAGAGCAGAGCCACGGGCCAGGGTGATGTTTTATGGAGTTTGTGCTGCAAACACAGCATCAGCTTACCCTGGAAGAAAAGAAAAAAGGCAAAACCCATAGATGAGCCAACTATGAAAGGTTTATGAGTGAGGATAGACAAATCGCTCTGGGAAGTGAGAATCTAAACAAGTGTTGGCCCCTGACCCCCAGCTCTGCCCATTTCTAGATTGCTAGTGTGCAAGCTCACTCGAGCGCAGAGCTGAGAGCAACCCTAAAAGCTGTCTGTTGGCAGCTTGGACTTTGCACTGGACCAAAATAAAAGCTTAAAATTTTCCCGAGCTTTGGTAGGAAGTGCAAGAGTTGTGGTCGTGATTGTTTTGTCATGGACCTTGAATCAACTAGGAAGTGGTGTTATGTTGTTGGCTTTTTTTTCCCTCCCATATACAAGGAGCAAACTTGTTTGTTTTCAGCCAGAATGAGTTTGTACTGCATGCCAATGATAATCAGGATTTGACTTTTGTCCAGGAGCACTCAGGTTGCTAAGCTTTGGGGAGGAACCCATGATAAATACTTTTAACAGAAGATGGCCACATCAGCACCTGCCCTTCCCAAGGAGAGGTCCACCTCCTACAGACTAAAACAGACTCCAGGCACGCCGTCTCGGTGGAGTACATCTACTCAGATGGGTTGGGATTGTAACAAAGACCTGCAGACCTGTGGCTGGGCTCTGGACTCCACGGCCTGGCCTCTGGGAGAGCTGCACAGCTCAGACTAACCTCAAATGCCTTGGCAAAATCCTACTGCCTTGTGAAGACAGCCTTGGAAATGTGCTATCGTGTACCAGTTGCGGGGACCCAACTGTTGGGAACCAAGGTCAGGATGTCCCAGGCTGGAGGGTGTAAGAGCTCTGGGGTGATGCTGTGGTCCCCTCGAAGATGGTCGCAAGCCCTCTCGCCTGATTTTGCAGCCAAGACTTTACTGTGCCCTGTGGCTCTCCCAGGACCATGCAGGGGATGAGTGTGCTGGGCTAAAAGGATATTGTGGAAATAGGTTAAATCAAAGACATTCCTAATGTGCTACCCACCGTTTTTACATAAGGTGCACCTTTTAGGGAGGGAAACAGCCTGCAAATAATTAACTGGGGAAAGCAGGAAAAAAATGGGAATTTCATGATATTTCAGACTCATAAAAAGTGTCACCAAATCAACAAACAGAGTATTCATTAGGAAAAATGTGCTTAATTTCAGACCAGGGATGTGAAAGTGCCGTGAGAGTTGTTCTTAGAGAATTTTAGCCCAATCAGAAGAGAGAAAAGACCACAATTATTAGGGGAGCCTGTTCTTCTGAGAATGCCAACCCAGTTTTGCAGACCCAGGAGGTCTGAGCAATCTCAAATAAGGTCTGGCTGAACAACTGTTCTTCCCATTGCTGTCTATGCGGAGTGAGATGTGAGGTTTCTCGTTGCTGTTTTCAAAATCAGCCGTAATGTTTAACCATTGAGACTCTCCTGAATAGAAAGACAGGGGAGTAGCATGATTATTAGGGCTCCCTGTGTTGATGAAAAGCTTTAAAGTCTCACCTGCAGATAAAGCTTGACTTCAGTAAGCTGGCTGAATTAGGGAAGTAGGTTTCACACAGGGCAGGGATGCAGGGTTTGAGAGCGTTATGCACCGAGACACTTGATGATGCTCAGGCCACGACTTAGCTGATCACAAATGTGCACAGAGCGCATCTTGGGGACGTGATGCCAGGAGCCATAACGAAATCCATCAGACCATGGGCCCGGAGGAGCTCACAAAATGTCACCCCATAGCTTTTCCCTGCAGTACCAAACACCAAGCCGGCAAACTCCTTGTTTGCCCTGCCCTCACCAAGTGGGTGCATGAGGACGCCCCTGCATCCTGCCCCGCACGGGTATTGCCCAGGTACCGGTACGGGGATGTACCCAGCTCGTTTTTATGTATTGCGAGCAATGGCGCGGTGCTGCTGGAATTAACAACTCGGTGTTTCAGATTACTCTCTGGATTTATTACCTTCTGGGAAAAGAAGTTATTTCTAGACCCTCTGCCAACCCTCAATTTCTAGTAAATGAGAATATACCAGTTCTGGGACTTAGGACGCTTTATGAAAGGAGATAAAAAAAAAAAAAAAAGATGAAGGAAAAATGATTTTGATCTGAGACAGAAATTCAGACAAAGGATTACCCATGTTGTTTGAACAGACAGTGCATAAACATTACTTTATATTAGAAGGAACAGAGACTTGCAACATCCAGGAAACTACTTTATTCACAAAATAAAACTAGGCCCATTCCTGCTTATTCAAATACCACCCACAACTTTCTGGGGAAAGATCATATGCAGAGCGTATTTGGAAACATTATTAGGAATGCATAAAGTACAGTATTAGTCAATTTTATATGCTCAGTTGCATGAAATCTGTGTGTTTAAAAAATATAATAATTTGCATTTCATGGCTTTTGATAACCTCAGGAGTGCACTTGAAATTCAGCACATGCCCACAGCACCTCCCAGCTCACCCCATTTTTAACTGAAGACCAATGGTTTCTATTAAGGGATCAGGCAGGGACTCTGACAAGCCAGTCAATAACTATGTGAGGTTACTTCATTAATGCTATAATGGCTGATAGAGTGAGAGGCAAAAAACAGGTTCCTGACAGCAGCAAATGAAAATGATAGAGATTCCTGAAGCAACGCGCCTTTCCTTTGTCATTGTCTTTTGCTTGGCTTATTCAAAATGTGGCATTTATGTATTCAGCCTTGATGAATGTTGCAGGCTTTAAGTACTTTTTCCATCTCTAATGCAGTGCCGATTGCACATTGTTCTTTCTTTCTCTCCCTCTCTCTCTCTTTTTTTTTTTTTCCTATAACCTCTGCTGTCAAGGCGTTGCGGGCTGAAGGGTTGCAGGCACCGGCTAAATAGCTTTTTTGCTGTAAACGGTGAGGGTGACGGGACGATGCATCATGAGCGCCGGCGGGGTCAGGCAGCGAGTGGGTGGTGGAGGTGGGAGCCACAGCGAGGTGGTGCCGGAGCCCCCGGCCCGGGGAGAGCTGAGAGCCAGGTCTTCGGGCAAGAAAAGCGACCGGGTGGTATTTTAGGAAGGGCATCACGCCATGGTGTCCCTCCGGAGCGGTTCCTGGGCTCCCCCAGGACAAGCGAAGGCTCCTTCCCCACATCCCAGAGCTGCCTGGGTGTGCCTGTCCCTCGCTGGCGGCCGTCCCCAGGGGTCTGGCGTTCCTGCCCTTCCCGAGTGGTGCAGGGAATGCGAACGAGTGGTGCAGGGAATGCGAACGTCAGGATAATGGGGTTGGGTAATTTAGCTGCTTCAAACGTTTTTAAGTATTGCATATAAACGCCCACGTTACACGTGGAAACATGGTATTCTTACAGTTTGCTTTTGCTCTTGTTTTGTTTCACTTAACTATTTACGGTACTGCGTGCCGCATGCTATTACTTTTGGTCATGGGTTCTTTCTGCAAATCCTTTTTCTTAGGACAGGCAGGCGGAAGGGTGAAGGCGAGGCTGGCCCGATGTCTGCCCCTTGCAGAACTCGGCACATTTGTGTCTGTGCTATGGAAAAAAACCACCGATGTATCAGTGGCCAGCCTTTTAAAAGGCAATGCTAAAGGTGAAACGTGTTTCATCAAACTCATCAAAGTCGCCATATGATGAGCTACAAAAATATTTCTTGTTTATTGTTCCATTCTCATAATTATTCCAGATATCTCAGCCATATGTTGAGTATTTTTATTAAAAATAATCTATTCCTTTTGTAGGGTGTTTGTGAAACCTGGTGAATACCTGCCTGTCCTCTGCTTTTCTGTTCAAAAGTAATTCTTTACTTGCCTAAAACCAGTTTGTTTAAAGCCAGCTTCTGTAGATCTGGTCACTGAGGCTTAATTCAGCACACGCTTGGGCATGCGCTTATCTTTAAATAGTCCCCCAGCGGTCACATTGCACAGGCAATATTAAGCACATGCCTAACTGTCTGCTGACTTAAGCCTAAATATCCAAATAATTAGATTAATTTGTGGCTTGATAGTGGAAGACTTTTGGCTGAGGAAATGAGAATGCAAAAGTATGTAAAGCAGCTGCAGATGTGCATTTTCCAGTAAACTTGGAAATGGTGAAGCAAAATGTTGGTCCTGGGCGTGTCAGTACGCCTGAATGTTGAAGATCTTTAAGCTTCTTTAAGGAGTAGCTCGGGTATGAACCAAAGCTCAGTTTTAAATCGTTTCTGCAGCAGAAGCAGCGAGGCTTGGAGCTTGCTTTTTTTTTGTTATTATTATTTTGTAAGGCATTGGTAACTTCAGGGATTTTCCCGTGTTTATGGTTTAACAATGAGAGAGCCAAGTATGCTGTGGTTAATGGTGTAAGCCTAAAGAAGAGATCTGGACTCGTTTGTAGTTACTCTGGTGTTATTGTTAACAAACATATTATCGTTAACATGAGGTTAAGCATCTTGCTTAAATTTAGCTAGGTAAGGCCAGGGTCTTCCTATTGGGGATATATAGAGATGTCTTCTGAGGAGGGACTGTGCTCCTGAGTTAGTGTCCGGCACAGGTCATACAAGTTGTGTTTTGCAGGTGCCTCTCTCTCTGTAGACTAGAAAGGGAAGCCTAGCTTGGAAGAAATGAGCTTTTTTTCTTTCCTTTTTCTTTTATTTTTTAAAAGTGTGTGGAGTAAAGTGCTGTGAAATGTCCCTCAAGGTGGAAGAGCCTGTGTTCACCCATATGTTGCAAAATGATTTTCTATCTTAACTAGGCATGCTTGGAGTATTTGCGATGCATTTGCTGATACAAAGCTGTGTGGACACCACCAGCCTCCTCCGAGAAGGAGGACATGCCTCCCGCTGCAGCCAGAGTGGGGTCAGCACGTCCCCACGGCTGCAAATACTGGAGCTGTGGCAATCCCACCGGGACCGAGTGGTCCAGCACGTCCCGCTGGGGACTCCCCCTGGATGAAAGCTGTGGTCCAGGAGTTGCTCAGACAAAGGGGAGTCGTGCAAAGACTGCCTGCCCTGCGTTAAGACAAAGCCCCTTGGGGAGGCAGCTCCAGGAGGTGCAATTTGCGCCTTTTTTGCAGAGGCAGAGGTGTGAATTGAGTGAGGAGGCAGCCAGGCTTTGGTTCACTGATGGGAAACCACCGGGATTGTTTTCCACCAGGCAATCAGGAGAAAGGGAAAGTCATTTTGCCCTCAAACTCCAATTTACTGTCTTCACCCAAAGCTGCTTTTTGGGTCCTAAAAACCTGGGAAGTGGGTTTATGGGCGGGTGGGAGAGGTGGTGGCTCTGGGTGACAAGCCACACATCTCTGCCTTCACTCTTTTTGAAATTTCAGAAGGAGTTTGGATGCAAAATCATGACATTTCAAATGGAGGCAAAGATCTGAAAGTATTAATATAGCAGGGTTTTATGTGCAGGTCTGGCTGTTGGTAGAGTCCAGTTTTCTTTCTTTTACTTTTTTCTTCTTCTTCTTCTTCTTTTTTTTTTTTTTTCAGAATTGCTTTGGAGTAACTGGAAAATATTTTCCTATGAATTTCACAGGAGACATTGTACCTATTTTACCTGCCCACATTTACAGAATACTCTGAGCACAAAGGAGGGCATTTAATGAACTTAATGAATCAATCAATTAAAGAAAATTTCATATGCTTTCCATGATCTGCTTGTTAATTCAAGGCCAAATTCTATTCAGCCCAGCCCGGTAGTCCCTAGCAGATATAATATTGAAATACAGCAATTGTTATATGTGGTATATTTTTAAAAAGAGATATTAATCAAGGGCATTAATGCATATATTACACAAGGATAGGGACATGTAGATGCTTTCACAGAAACGATATAATACAAGCATTTTAAGAATCTTCTGTAAATTAGTCTGCGTTCAATCATTTTCTCTTTTAAACAAAAGTTAGACAAATTATTGCTAGCAAACAAAAATCTATTTTAGACAAACACAATATGTCCTGAAAGATCCAGTTTGTCATGCCAATAGTCTCATTGGCTGTGATTTGTATATTAAAAAGATTTTAATTGCCCAGGTAAGTGCCTGCACCTGCTAAGACATTGAATATTAGAGCACTTTATTCTAATCTCTTATAATATAGGGCACACTTCACCCATAAAATTATTCTCTACACAATTATAGCTCAGTTTTGCTGAGGTAGAAAGTGCAACTTAACAGTTTGGTTTCACTCATTATTATTAAAATCATGCAAATTAGGATCATTAGGTAGCAGTTGTGTAGTTAACTACTCGATAGCCTGGTCATTGCTCTTCCTTTCCAATACAAAAAATGACAGGGATGGAAACATGTCACCTACCCAGCTTGGGCTTTGCCGGGTGGGAATGGGATCTAGAAGCATGGGGAACAGCCTGTTCTTCTAGACCTGCAAAATTAGAGCTAGCCGTGGTTTCATCTCCTGTTGCTCAGATCCACCCATGGGCTCATGCATTTGCTCATCGCACGATTGGCTCAACGTGGTTTTGAAGATGGGCTTTAGAAATGTTCTTCCTCATGTTTGGTCTTCGGAGGTCAGTGTCCCCCTCCGTGGTCCATCAGCAGAGCCCTGTGGCACGGCTGGTGTTTCCACTGTTGGGACAATCCAAGTTTGTCAACAGGACTGTTGCTTTGAGACCTGGAGATGATGATAACCTAATGAGGACAAGGCTGTGGCAGCACAGGGCTCCCATCCAAGGCTGAGAGGATTTTCTCCTGATTTCACTTGGGAGCACATCTGGCTTTAAAGGGCTTTCCTCCAAACGAGACTGCGGAAAAGCTGGTAGCCCTCCCCTCCCCTGACCCAGCAACCAAAGGGCCCTTTTCTGTGCTCGCAAGTGGCAATTGAGGCCCAAAGGTTGAACATCTGACACGTTTGGGCACCGGCATGCCCTGTCATCCCCAAAAAGCTGTTGAAAACTGTGTCCAAAGAGTAGCTGGGAGTTGAGCGTGTTGCACTCCTTGTGGCAGCTTGACTGCAACCTCAATGCAAACACGCCATGGTCCCTAATTGTGTTTTTCTTTCTCAAATGAGATCTTTGTTTTCTGTTGTTGCTGCTCCCTGCATGGCGTGAAGTGCTTGAGCTAGGCAGTTCGGCTGAGTGATGAGAACCTCCACTTTTCCATTTCATGGATTTTTGAGCATTTATACTTCTAAATTTAAATGCACATTGAAGCAAATGTGTGTATTTAAACATCTGGGGGACAAGGGGAGAAGAAAAGTCCTGATCATCTTGGATTCTTGAATGAATGCCCTTGAGGAAACTTTTGCCCTTCAGGTCTCTTCCATCAAATGCTTCCTTCAGACACCTCTGACCTGCTCTCTAAAGGGGGTAGGACATCAAGCAGCCATATGGGACATCAGGGAGTGGTGGCAGAGGTGGTGACATCTTTCCTGGGAGGAACGGGTTTTTTTGGAGGCACCATCCTGGCACCAGGGTGTAGCACAGCTCTCTATTGCACACAGCCAAAAGCTGCAGTCAAGATCTTGCAGCCTCTTATGACCTTTGAGCCATGATTAAATGTGGGTTAAACAAAAACCATAAGCTCTCCAGCAGATAATGAAGGGAATGAAGCCAGTAGGCTGCAAACCAACCTCCATATAGCAGAGCCATGCCGAAATCTAACGATGGGGTCATTTAGGGATGCCCAGGGTTGCTTTTGACCACTGAACTATATGAGCTTTGAGTCCCACCCAGTTGCTCTGGGGGTTGTTACACATCCTTACACACAGCTGATGATATCTCTTTTGAGGAACAGCACCGTATTTCCTATCTGAATTCTGCATCTTTACTATTATCCTGTTTCTTCCTGTGCTGCTCAGTGTCCTGTTTTCTCTATTCAGAAGTCCCTAAAGCTACTCAAAAGTTGCTGGAAAAGGGAATTACATGTAATATCACCATCAGTGTTGTGTGAGCTGCTTGCTTTTCTCATACATCATCTTTCTATTTAACTAGGAAATTTGTGATTTCAAATTGTAGAGATTTGTTCTGAATTGGAACAAAAGCACAAAGTTGAAATTGCCTGTGAAAAACACGTTTCTAGGACATGCTATTTTGAATTAGTCAAAATGTTCTAGTTCAATAAATCAAAAGGTTTCATTCCAATTATGCATTTCTTTTCTTTTATGATTAGGAATATAATGTAAAGTAACAGTTCAGAACAACTTTTTCTTTTGCAATGAATAATTGACTCACTCTGTTCCAATGAAATTTAACTTTAGAGTTTATTCTCACCAAAACACTGTGGTTCAATTTGGCTCTAAATGAAATTCTGTCAAAACGTGCTTGTTCCCTGCACCAAGATCCTCTCTGACAAAATGGGAGTTCCTAATGGAGAATGCTTTACCCCAGCTGCTTTCACCAGCTCTTGCCCAAACCCCAAGGTCTCTAAATAAAATAATAGTATTCATTACTCTCCCCCATGATACCTTTATTGAAAGAATCACATACAGCTGAAGAGGAATAACACCGTCCTCTGGAGTTGCAGATACTTTCTGTGGCTCTTAATTGCAGCTACAAAATATAACGCAACTGGTCTGCACTATGAATACCTGCTCAGATATTAATCTCTGGAGGGACTCCAGTGCCTGCAGTGGAGTTGCTGCAGGAATGGATTTGACCCACTGCTTTCATCCAGGTGGGTTTCTCTAGATATAGCAAGGTAACTGCATGGCCCAAGGATTTATCATTCTTGCAGACAGCTCCTGCAGGTCCTGAAGCATGATGCTGTAACTATCAGGGTGATTTGTTTTATTTTGTCATATGAGAAGGAGGAAATAGTCATTCTCTTTAGGTATGTATTTTCTAAATGTTTTGTTCTGTGGATTGCCTGTAAATTTAGTGCAAGAAGCAAGAGGATATTTTTCTAGCTAGTATTTTCCTGAGCCTACAGAAAAAGCAAGATACCCAAACTCCAGAATTGTGAATGCTGGTGGAAAACACTCTTTCTAATGTCATTTCTGACCACTTACTATTCAGCTCCTGAAACGTAGATATGCTGGTGCTCAGTGCATGGGTGGATGCACATAGGTGTTGGGGAGAGGAAGACCAGAACGCTTTGGGTTCTGGGCAACTTTTCACCCAAAGCTGGCCTCAGATGCGTGTGGGCAGAGATGCGGAGGTCAGCCGAGAGAGATACCTCACCTTGCGCCAGCCCTTTGTAAGCCGAAGATGAGGGGTGGCACAGCTCAGGCACCTGGGGCTGGCAGCCTGGTGCAGCCTGTGAGCACAGCCCTGCCATGACGGTAGCAAAACATCACTGCAAAAATATACAAAAGTAGAGGAAATAATATGATGTTTAACTATTACCTTTTTTATTACTTTTTTTTTCTTTTCTTTCCCTTTCTCTTTGGTGCAAAAGGAGGGAAAAAAAATATTACAAACTACAGGTATGAGTTAGAGTTCTTTCAAAAGATGTTTCCTCGTTGCCCCAAGGATCTCGGGGGTTACTCTGACCAGATAGCCCTGTGGATGGGGTAGGAGTGCTGGGGGACGGGAGAGCCGGTAATATCTGCAGTGTGGCATGATTACAACAGGAGACTGATGTACAGCAAGGCAGAGGAGGGATTCTTTTGTTTTCTTAAACAATGTTGTTGTTACCTATGAAGGAAGCGTGGCCAGAAGTGTAATGCAGGGTACATTATTCCCATGCATACCATCTGCACCATCGTGCCTGGCTGCATTTGTTCCAGGTTCTGGGCTATGCTGAGTTATGTTTTTCTTTCTGGACTGCCCAGACTCTCAGGGCTGATTGAGAGAGGCTGCTCGTGGCAGTGGTGGAGCTGCAGGACCCACCGGAGCCAGGGCGGAGGCTGATCTGGTGTGGCCATTGGGATGCTGCCGGGTCTTGGGGCACGTGGTCAGGAAGTGCTGTGGGAAGGAAGTTCCCGATGGCTGTAAAATAAGTGCTCTGCGCCCGCTTATCGTGTACGCTCGGGCAATGCACAGGGGTCTTGAAGCAGCCATAAAAGTAAAGGACCTGAAATTAGGAGTAAACGTACCTATTCAGGCAGCTGCTCACCAAAGAGGCGAAATCCATCCTTAGCAGATCTGTCTTGTTAACATGTTTAGGAGCAGGATTAAAGATGTTTTCAGTAAGGAATTTGGATAGACAAGAAAGCTGCTGGTGTATGTGTAAGAGGATTTATTTGGGGTATTTTAAGTGGAAAGAGTAATGGGATGAAACTGAGCAAAGGAAAACTTAGAGTGATGCCATGGAAAAAAATACGGTCCAGTGATCTGTGGAGTGGTCTCCCAAGAGATCAAGGGAAGACACGCCAGGCTGGCCAGTGAAAACTGAGGTGGGAACAGGCTGAAACAGAAATATTTTAGTTGTCAGCAGGACGAATGAGGTGTCCTACGGGATTTTTAGAGCGATTCAAAGAGTGTTTGCATTCATGTTTTGTTTTGTAATTGACCAAAACATATACAGCAGAGTCTCACAGGGCCGTGCTGAGCCAAAACTCTTGCTGAAGTCAAATGAGGAAGAACTTTAGAGTCTGGCCTGCTGGAAAATGTCCACGGGTGAAATTGTAGGAGGTACGAAACACAAGAAATTCCCTCCAAAATGCTCATTTTGCTGTACATCCTCCCTACAGGGGACATGTGTGTAATTAGCAATTGCTTCCAGTAAATGGCTCTCTGATCATGACGACAATCCAATTTGAAGGAAATTATTGTAAAAACACAATTTATGGATGGGCCCTTACACTAACAAGCGCCTCGCCTGTGCAACGCCTCCGCTTGCAACTGAACGTTTGCCAGCCCTCGTATAAAGTGCCCGGTTTATGGCTTGCCTGCCACGGGCATCCTGCAGCACGGGGCGGGGGAAAGAAATCCCCTCTTGAAGGCGCCTGATCTTTCCCACCATGACATTTCATGCTTAACGGGCACCACAGCAATGTGCGCGGTCTCTCTCTGCATTGGCTTTGAAGGATACAACCCATGAAGAAGCCTCTTAAAAAGGACTCTCTTTTATTTATTATTTTAAGGCACTTAGAGTAATATTGTCTCTTGATGTGCTGCTGATGTTAAGTCCTTATTGTTAGATGTCCCACGGGGGAAATCCCTTTTCCTTCTCACCAGCTGGAGCATCTGGGCTTGGCATAACTAAGGAATGAAATCCTTCTCCCATTTACTCCATTTTTCATCAGACTTTTAGGCCTCCACAAAGTCTCTCCCATATCCCTGCGCTGCAGTGGGTGAACGAGGGGTCCTGGACCTGGTTGTCTCCTCTTCTCCCACGTCACCAGGGTTCCCGTCCTTGTCCACCCCACAGAGCGTCTGGGTCCTGCTCTTTCCAGGGCCCTCTGTGGTTGCACCAACATCACACACAACACACGCAGGAGCAGCCTAATGCTCTTAAAATGCCAGCACAGTGGGGTTTTGACCACCTTGGCATCAAATTTTAGCCCCCATCAGGGCTACAAGTGCCCTGTCTCCAAGTGCCCAAAGGAAGGAGACTACACTGAAGGTTTATGCTTTTTTATTGCTATTATTACCTTTTTCTTTTCTTTTTTTTTTTTTTTTTAAACAAGATCATTATCCTGTGACCGCTTCCATACCTTGTGAATCAAATCTGCAAGCACAACAGCTCCTCGCCATACAGGATGTTTCTCTTTCGGTTTGTTTTCTAAATCATAAATATTACAAATTCTGGAGAAATTCTATAAACAAATGGGTTCATCTCTGAACTCATCAGGACAATGCTATGTTTATATAAACTGCTACTTGTGATGATGGGGTATATGGCATTTTTTATTGCAAGCAGAGGACATATTATTCAAATAAACATAGGGAAAATAAAATGAGCTCGATAAAATTGGGATGCCCCTAGCAATCAGAGTTTCACTTTAAAATAACAATAATAATTGAAGCTCCGTTCTGCTCGTCTGAAGTGCAATCAGCAGCGCCGAACTCCATTTGCTGCCGTGGGCCCTCTCCTGCTCTGAGGTGCTTCCCCGCCCGCGTGGCAGGAGCGGGCTCTGACCTCTGCAGTCGTCGTTCGCTTTTGGGGTCTTGGCGAGCCCCGTTCCCGAATGAGCGCTGAAACTGCAGCAGCTTCCCTTCCCCATCAGGACCAAGCATGCGAGAGGCAAGTACAGGAGCCATTCAATTTGGGATCAAAGTCGCGAACGAATTGCAAATGTCAGAAGTTTCTTATTTTGAGCAAGCAGCGCGTCTGTGGCGGGTGAGGAGTTATCCCGTATCACACAGGCAGGCTCGAGCATCTCGCTCATGCTGGGTCCCCAGGGCCGTCGCCTCCCAACTTCGCCTTCCGACCTCCTCGTTTTTATCCAGAGCAACCACACGCACATTTATCTCGTGACTTTATGAACAGTGAAGGTTTATTACATTGCACTTAAACCTCGTTTAACCTTTTCTCTGCAAGCAATACTTTAAAGTAGGATTGTGAGTGTTTGCAAAATCCTGGTGAGCCGCTTCCCGAGTGGGCTGCGTACAAGCTCCCCCATCCTCTCCCAAAAAAACATAGTTGCAAAATCCACATTCGCTGACTTCATTTTTCTGCCACGAGGCAAAATATTGCAGCCTGGTGATGATTTATGGGAAGAGGTAACTCTATATACATATATAATTTTAAATAATCTCTGGCTTAAAAATGCACGCGTCTCCCTCTTGCACGGTGGCAGCCACAGCCCTGATGCCCTTGCGTGCAGGTGGCCCTAGGGGAGTCCTCAGGCCCAAAGACCTCCTGCGAGCAGTGATGCTCTTGAAAAGCTCTTCTCCTGGAGGGAAAGCCGAGAAATAGAAACCTGGAGGTGAATAGCACAGAAAGCTTCCAGGCAGGAGCAGTCTCCCAGGGGAGCCGATGCAAATCCCGTCACTTGGGATGCTAAAAGCTTGAGTGAATGAAGCTCCAACCTAAAGGTAGCGGGGATCATCTTTCTCATGAGAGGAAGGGACTTAGGAGACTCCAAAGCCAGGCAGTCTGCTTCTGTTTGCAACTTCAGTGATTTCTCTTTATGCCCTGGATTGGCCCCAAGTGTATTCAATATTTGTGTTGCTTGGGAATGGAAAAACACGATCAAAAAGATATGAGCTATGATCGAGAACGTTCACTGAAATTAAACAAATCTTAATTCTGGCAGAGCAGAAACCTCATCTCTTGTTTCTGCAGAGCGCCCAAAAAAACAAAACAAAAGCAAAAAATAAAAAAAAAATAATAAAAAAAACTATGATCTGTAAATTCTCACCATGCCAAGGCTGGGTTGCAAAATCCAGATTCCATCATGTACGCCCACATCATTCCCTTTGTACTGCTCAGTTAGATGGCTGTCGATAAAGCGTTGGTGCCGCCACGTTGCTGTGTAAGTCAGGTAAAGAAAATGAGCTTTTGGTTAGATTTTGTTTCGATTAAATTGACTTTTTTTTTAATTCTCTAATTTGTAATTAAGTTCTGTTTGGGTTAAAGGTTTAGGTTAAGTTATGTCATTTTGCTGACATAATATCTATAGCTGATACATTTCTCTTCCTTCCAAAGCACCCCAAGTGCTTTGCAAACTTCGCAGAAAATACAGCAATTAGTAGAGGCCATGTGGATGAGAAGGAAAAGATGTGTTTATTGGGTCCACCAGTGCACTTTTACATCAACTCAGGGCTTTCCCTGGCAGGGCATATCCTGGTATCCAAGTTGGATTGCAGCTTTCAATGTCTTGCACCTGGCGTCCCCTCAGCTTTCTTGAAAATCTTCTCACATAAAAGCTCGTAAACACAAAGCGTCCTCCACAGAGGCAATGAAGACATCTCTCCTTAGAAAGTCTGAGCCTCTGCTGGCTGCAGCCAGAAATAAATACTTTTAAAAGGTCTTCCAAGGTGGTGGCAAATGTTAGCAGAGGTTGATATCGACAATTTTCTATAGCTCGGGGAAGGAGCGGAGGAGTTGTAGAAATGGCTGTGTTTAAGGTAGCTGGGCCAGAGTGCTGCTTGCAAGACAACCTGACAATTAAATCAATAATTTACCTAGCGATATTGCTGCACCGGGTTGAGTCTTCCCAAGTCAACTTGGAGGTAAGCAAGAATGTGCCATAACAGCGTGTTTTTGAACTGCAGCATAGAGACTTAATTGATTTATTCTTTATTCTTTTCAAAAGACAGCTGAATGTCAAAGGTCTTTCTTTTGTGAAGTACTGGAAAACCCGTTGTCAAACAACCTCTACTCATTTAATAATTTATCCCATTTTGTAAAAGAAAGGCAGCTGACATGCAGTAAATCTAGTCCATGTTTAAATTACTGCATTGAACAATAATAAGAGGAATGAATAATCTAGTACATCTATTTAAAATTAAACATATATGAAACTGTTTTTCCAAATGATCACCATAGGCTATAGTTTAAAGGCAGGACAGAAACCATGAGCAGAATGAAAATGCCGAATGGTAGTTTGCAAGTGGCAGCAGAATTATTTATTCTATTTTTTCTATACATAAGGAATAGAGCTAAATGAACAATGTTTAAGCATGTCAGAATTTCATCAATTTTGCATGAGCATTCACAAATATCCTGGTGGGGGTAATTGCTTGCAAATACATTTAAACTAATGATATGTTATATCCTTACTTGATATAAAACTATTAAAAGATACGTTATTGCATTTGACAATGCCATGAAGCTGGGTCAAAGCTTAATGACAGATTTCTGCATTTGTAAATTAAGATACACTCTGCTGGAAGCAAATATTTTGTAAAAATAAAAGCCATCTACTACAAAAGTTTGATCATTGATCTAAGGTTGCTTTTTGGTTTCCTCAAGCACTGAGTTCGCAAAACTGGAAGAAAGGGAGATTCCTTTGCAAAGGGAACTCTGAAAACCCTGTGTGGTTGTTCCCCATGCAACAGGACTACATGAGGCTTGTAAAATACATCATGTGCTTTGACAGTACAGTTGGAGACTTGAGGAATGGATCTTATGCATCAGCTGGAGATTGCTTGGGTTTTCCTGCAGTAAGAGTTAGGTGTTGCTCCGCATGCATCAGCTGTTATTTTCGCTTTCTGCTTATGCAAGTTTGTGATCAACGCGGCACTGTGCTGATGAGCAATTTCAGTTATTTACTGAAGAAGAGAATAAGTATGAAATACTTAGAAAATAAAGCATCCACAAGATGCAGCTGGGCAGCCTTCAGTGGGTGATGGCTTGGAGTGGTGCAGACCTCTGGGAAGTACCACGCTGTCCCAGGAGAGGCCATATGATGTTACAACTGTAAGAGAGATGCTGATAAACTTTTACTAATTGTTTCTGGGGACTTTGAAATCTGTGATGATGTTGTTACAAGGCTACATGTTATCTCTGTAATTGCGGAGAAAACGTACCCCTCGTGAAGGACAACGCATCCCGCAGAGGTGATGCTCCACATCCAGCAGCATGTGTACAGCAGCAAGCAGGGAGGCAGCAGGAATGATGTTAAATACTCATTTACCCCAAACTGCTGAGACCACAGTGCGAATGAGCCCAGAGGGGTTGCAGCCCACGGCTCAGCGTGGCTGTGGTGGTTTGTGCTGGTGAGTGCCTGCTCTGGGAAGTTTTATGTCCACCCTCGCAGCCTTTGCTTCAGCCCGCGGTCCTCTGCCGCATGGCAATCCTGAAATATCCTTTCCCGTCACCTCTCACGCTCCCTTTCACTCTTTGAATTGCTCTGATTCCCAACATCATTGAGGATTATTATAACCTCCCTTCGTAACGTACTATAAATTTTATTATAAAGCACAAATTCTTTGGCTCCCCAGCCCCATCTTGCAGAGAGACAGCGCACCGTAGTTCTTATGCTGGCAGTAATGTGAGCAGAGAGTTAATGAAGGTCTTTATGTAAATTTTCCAGTTATCAGGTAAAATCTTCACATCGAAATCTGTCACATGTTATAAAAATTCTTTATGTTATCAAATGCTAATGATAACTCAGAACACAGAGCCCACAGAGGATCTTTGAAATCCTTCATAAAAACTGCATTCGGCCCCGGTAACCAGAGCCTTGAATTTCTATGCCGACTACTCCAGTTTGTAATTAGCATAGTGCAGGCTTCTCTGCCCTCTGAAACCATAATGTTAATTACAAAAATTACACTGTGTTTAAAAGTGCAATTAAGAGACTGCGCGGCACAAAGGGAGCCAGGGAACCTCTTCTCGCACTTTGAAGCCAGGTCACAATGCAGCCCATGAAAGAGAGCCCAAGGCTCGCTCCCCGCTAAAGGCTTGGGAAGATCACAGGGAGAGCTCGCTCAAAACGAGCTCTGGTGGGCTCGGAGGAGTCCTTAATGGGTAACGCTCCTCCTTGGGAGGGAAAGTGGTCAAAGTGTGGGGGGGAGTAAAAATTGAACTAATTAAGGACCCGGTCCTGCGATGGTGGTTGCATCTGGCTGGGGTGACTGCTGCCGTGGTGACTAGGTGCAGGATCAGGCCCTCAAAGGTGGCTGTGCTATCATGGCTGCGACCAGCCTGTGGTTGCTATCCTATTTGCGTGGCATCTGGAAGCAAAAAATCATGTTCTTTTGTGACTTTGCTTTATTGAGGAACTTGGGGGGAAAAAAAAAAAAAAGAATTCTTCTGCTCCAGGTCCTTGGTCGATGGTTTGCTGGTCCCTGGGGAGCTGTGCTGGGCACTCCCCTGGGTTTTAGGTGCCCAAACATGGTCCTGGCACAGGTCCCCTTGTACCATGCACGGTGGGTGCCGGGTCAGGGAGCCCTTGGTGCCACGGCAGCTTCTCCCCTTCGCCCTCTGAAAGGAGGAAAATGCAACTCACAAGTGTTGCGGAGAGGCGAGGAAAGGGCCGAGCTTTACCGTGCCAAGTGTTGCACGAAGGCTTGGAAAAACAATCATAAAAAATTATATCTATATATATATAGATATAGATATATAATTTTTTTTAAACACTGTTTAATATCATGAGCTATGGTAGTCCCCTCCACCAAAGGCCTCCCAAGCACGAGGTGTTAATTAATTAATTAAGGCCCAGAGCACCCCTCTGTGGTGGATGTCTGCACGCCAGCTGGTAGAGAGAGAAACCGAGGCAGGCGGGAGGCGGCGGGGGCTGCACGTGGGCAGAACCCACAGGGTCCCCTTCCCTCCCTCCCGGCCACCAAAACGACGTGCTCGTGCCCAGCCACAAAGCCTTGGCAGCTCGGTGGCATCCGATGCCCCAGGGATACTCTGGGGGAGGACGACGCGCCCCGCGGTCCGCTACCTTTATTTGGTCTTCCCTTGAATTTTTTCCAGTAGCTTTTCCATATCGCCTCATGTGAAAACTTCAATAACTGCTCAATAAATCGTCAAGCTGACCTTTTCCAGGAAAAACGCGTACTGCCACGGGTGAGGCCAAGAGCGTGCGTGGTGGAGGCGCGGGGGGAAGGCAAAGGGGGCCGGGGTTTCCCTAGAAACTTTGGAGCTGCGAGCGGCCTCGGGTTTATTTTGTTTAGGTGCCTGGAAAAAAAAAAAAATCCACTTTCCTTCTCTTTGCCTTCTACCTGCCCAACTGGTTATAGACCCAGACAGTTTACATATGTGATCCTTCCTATTTAGAAAATTAATGGTGCTTTCTGGCTCCAAATCACAGCTTGTGGTGCTCTGCGGGCGATGAAAAACTTGGCCAGCTTCAGCAGCAAAGCAGCCATTAGAAAATTAACCCTTGGTGGCAAAAGAGCAAAGGTACCCCAGTGAGGTCCACGCGAAGTGGCAGGCTGTAGCTTTCAGGTGTACCTACATATGTCAGCCATGTACAGCCGGCGCAGGCGGTCCCCCCGGAGAGTGCCCGTCAAGCGTGTTCGGAGCTGGATGCTGCGGAGAGGTCACGGCCACAGCACTTGGCAGCGAGACCGACCAATATGCCACGGTTTTCATTACAGCGAAAGGGAAGCGCTGAGCGGAGATTGCGAACCGGAGCCATCTCCCGGAGCTGTACCTGGCTGGAAATAGCGTGGCCGCGTTGGGGCATCTGCCCCTCGGTGCTGCCCCGGTCCCCAACTGGTCCAGCGTTAGGTATTTGCGCATCCCTGCATCTTCTGTCAGCGGCAATAGTGCGTGGGAGTAAAAACGGAGTTGCACTAAAACTTTATAATAAGGGAATTGTGAATCACTGCAGGCTTTTGGGGGGTACGAGGCACAGTGTTCAAAGTCACGAAGGGCTCAAGCCAAAACCTATGGGTTTTATGGGTGCTCAGCATCGCCGCTTTGGCTGAGAAGCGTGATGTGCTTGTGGGTTTTGCAAAGATCCTGAATTTCTGTGATGCATAACTTCAGGATGAATTTGTCACTTTGTGCTGGGGGACACCCAGGTGCTCAAAGCCCCTGCAGGGTGGCTATAGCATGGGTTAGGGCTGTGCTGGCTCCAATTTGGAGGAAAATGAAGCAATATCCTTCTGAGGTGGCCCTGGGACAGGGCAAACGAGAGTATGCTGCAGTGCCACCAGTGCCACTTTTCCTCTCGGTGAGCCAGGGGGACTCTGGGGTTTTGCAGTTTATTGTCCTATGATGATATTATTTTTTCATGTTTTTACAACAGAAAAGCATCAGGAGAGGCTGTGGCTGCTGCTGCCCGCCTGTAGCAGAGGTGGTAGGAGTGGTAGGACTGTGTTTGATGCAGCAAAAACAGTGGCCCTGGCCCTGGGCACGCTCCTCCTGCAGTATTGAAGCAGGTTTTATCTTTGGGCTCCTGGTACCAGAAACCACAGCCATTAATTTCACTGCCTCTGGATTTGGGCTCGGTAGCACTCTGAAATCAGGCTGTCCTCCTTCCTACCGCCACGCCTGCACAGAATGGGGGAAATAACAGCAGAGGGTTAATCACTCCTTTCTAGGTTACTTGGACAAAAACGCCCTAAAATGAAGGCTAACATAATAATAGATGATACATTTTCAATTAGCCCCTGTTAGCGCTATTAATAAGATTAATAACGTATACTAAAAATGTCAATACGCTTATCTAAATAATTTTCGGATCAGCCTTTTGGCTGGTGGCCGCCAGCCCTTCTCTGCTCAGCCTCGCCGGGCGCGGGAGGACGGGATTTGCAGGAGCAGGTGGGGCACGCTGCTGCTCCCCGCGCTGCCCCAGCCCAGGTGCTGGTCAGCCTGGCACCGGCCAGGACATCCCAGAGGTGCTGTTCTGCAACATCTTCACCCAAAAAAGCCCGTTTTATGTTACCTGGGCCGGCGCCGGTGACCCCTTTATGAACCGAACGACAAATCGTGCGTGAGGCTTGCTTTCCTTCTCTTTTTTTAAAACGCGCGACGCGGCAGCGACTGGTGTTAATGTATAAAATTAATTGCCCCGGTGAGACGTTTCTTCCAAAAAAGTAATAATAGTCAGGATTTAGCCTTGCAAATGTGAAAACCCTCTGGTATACTAATAAAATGAAAAGGTTTCACAAAATAATATCCCAAATAATTGGGTTCCCTCCACCAAAGGACCCCATGTTGTTTCTCTTAAGCAATATAAAAAAAAAATTGTGATTATTCCTTTGGACTTAATAAAACATAATTGGAAAAAAATCTTTAAAGAAAGCATAAGGTAATCGCTTTCACTTTTCCCAATCAAACTGATGTTGCTTTCCCTCTGCCATCCTCCTCTTAAGGTGAAGGAGTCTTTAATGCCTTCAGATCATTCAAGAGGAAGAAAAAAATAAGAAAGAAGGAACCACCTTGTACTCTCTTTTTATTTACAAATGAAATCGCACTGTTTATTCGTGGTGCTAATACACCCACTCGCAGCTTGGCTTGGTTTGAAGGGCTCGCTGGTTTGGCGCTGGGAATTTTTTTATGGTTAAATAATGGACTTGGGTTTTTTTTGGTCTTGATATATATATATTTTTTTTAGGCGCCTTTGACCGTTCAAACTTTTCAACAGCCCTGGCTTGTAAATCCAGCGCCCGCCGCCCCCTCCTCCCGCTCACCAGAAACTGCATGCTCCTACTGTGCTGCATTCATAATCAAATTAGTGCGCTGTGAATAGGTTAAAAAAACTGTTATCCAGCCGCTGCCACCAAAGATATTTTAGCCCACTCCCCACAAAGCCCTCCCTTCTCTGCTCCCCCTGCCTTTTCTTCTCCCTGCGTGAGACATAAAGACATCCACGCGGACAGAAAGATCTTTACCTTACTTCTCAGCAATCTTAGCCTCTTTATTTATTTTTTTCTCCCCCCCGCCCCCCACCCCAAGGTAACAAAACAAAAGTAAATTCTCCAGAAACAAGCTGCTTGCTGGAGAAAAAGGGGCGCTGGGGGGGTGGGAAGCCGGTGGGCTGTGTGAGAGATGCTATAGGGAGACAGCGCTGGAGATAGTTGTCCCAGCTACGAGATAAAAGCTACATTACATGAAATTAATGGAGGCTGTCTGAGACATACATGAATCACTGTTTCAACACTAAGAAACCAGCACAAAAGAATAAAGAAATCTGAGTACTAACTATATCTTCAAAGGTCTCCTATTTACCCAGCTATACCGGGTACTGACACAAGTGGGGGGAAAATATAAGAAAAAAGCACTGCTGTGATCGAATGAATGAGACCATATGAGCTATATTGGTGCCGTATGCATTCTATTTAGCTGATATCAAACACAGTTTAATGAAAGTTAAATAGTTTCTGAGGAGTGCATGAGCTGGAACAGATTAGATTCCACCGAGGGGTCTGTCAGCATATTGTTGCTCACATGTATTCCCTGCGCAGAGCTGCCACAATTCCAGCACTCCATTAGCAATACACAAAAGACTTATGCAGATAGCGGGCATAAGCACGTACCGCCATGTTGGGAAATAAAAAAAAAAAAAAAAAAAAGAGGAAAAAAAACAGATGAAGGTTTTGTTCAGCACGTTCATCTGAAAATAGATCTCTGTAATTCGAAAGTGATAAGAATAGATGGAGGAAAGGAGAAGTGGGGGCTGTAAGAAAAATAAAAAAAAAAAAAGGAAAAAAGGAGGAGAAATATGTAAACTACCTTAAAAGAACAGATATTGCACCAAGTATATAAGGACGTTTTGATCTTTCAGGGGACAATGACATGGGTGAATGCTGTGCCCTTTTGATCTGCAAGTTACATCTGGTCTTAAAGGAGCAGCCGCTCCTGCAGCTGGCTGCCCCACAAGTTGTACTGGGGCACGGGTTTTGGAGAGGGGGGGAAATAATCCTCGTACAAAACAGCGTCCCTCGGGCTCCTCTGTCTTGTTTTGAGATGCGGAATTCATCCCAGAAATACCGCCGGACAGCCTGTGCGACTGGTACAATCGCTGTCACTGAAACTAACAGGAATTGAGATTAATTTTTATCACTTCAGAGGATTTTTATTCCTCTCCCTGGAAAAAAAAAAAAATCTCTTTCTCAGAGGTGTCTGTTTTAAAATTAGTACCAGGATAAGGCTGGTGGGGGTATTTAGATATCAGATGGCAATTGCTCAGTGATTATTGCATTTTGATTTAATCTGACAGAGCTGATCTTGCACCATGAAATCCGTATTTTCACAGGAAAATAGGAGTTGCCATACTGGAACAGACCATGTGTCCACCCAGCCCGGCGCTGCGCTGGTCCGGGCCCCGTACGCGGGGCAGCACCCCCCTTGCACACTGTGCAATTATGTATTGCTTATTGCTGGGGGGGCATTTCTCCTTGCCACCGGCTGACAGCGCGTTACGCTCTACGGCACGAGCATTTTCTTCCCTTGAAACTTTAATTTTTAAGCCCAGCTGTTTCTGCCCACGTAGGTGCTGCAAACTCTTTTTGGAGAGACCCTGCGCCCTGCCGGGGACTTCTCGGTGCGGTGATGGTGCGCGGTGTGGCACGGTGCGGGAGGGCGGGCGTGAGCGGGAGCGCGCTCGTTTGCCCAGGTTTCCTTTCCCTGCAGCTGGGAGCCTTCCTTATTAATATCACCTGGGCTGAGAGTGCGCAGTGTTTCCTCGGGCATCTCTTCTGAGTCATTTTATCATTATTCATAGGGATAAAAATGGCCCAAACCGAGGATGTTGAGGATCCGTTTAGGGTTGCCTGTCAGATCCACTAAGGTAATTGGCTCCATTTCTTCATTCTCCTTCTAAATTAAAATAATTTTATTAAGTGGTACAGTAGGTGTTTCACCTGTGTCACCGGCTGCCTATTAGAGCCAGAAAGGGCTTTTCCACATTATTTCTGTCTGTTCTTACAACATTATGTCATCACATCCAGCGTTACATCATGTCAGAGGTTGTGCAGCCTCATGTACTGAAGCCCAGTGGTTACAAAATGTAGGTCCAAGATGCCCTTTTTGGGGGGAAAAAAAAGTCAAATACGCTTGACTGATCCAGCTCTGCTCACTGCTTCCAAGATACGATCCACACGGGGGGAAACACAACCCCATAACCGAAGGCAGGGCCCATGGTGTCATTGGAAACCCAACACTGATGAAAACAATGAATTGGTGATAGCGGTGAAGTTCCTCGCAGCAGTGTTTTGAGGAGAAAGGCTGGTTTTAAAGCTGCACTGCCTGGGTCTGAGAAGGAAGCAGGAGAATGGGTGTCTGTGGAGGAAAAATGTGCAACATGACCATTCCCCACAGGTGATGGCTGCTGGCGGTGCTGATTCTGATAACACTGATGCTAAGTGATGAATATGCAACTGGCTAAGGATATTTAGTGGTTTTTTTTGTTTGTTTGTTTGTTTTGTTTTTTGTCTTCAGAGCAAATTGGCTCTTCCTGGTAGGACTCTAGCTGGGGTCAGTGACTGCACTTTAAAGAAGTGGAAACTAAGCTCCAAAGTGCCCTGGTGAAGGCATTCAGTGTCAAAATCAGGAATTTGGGGCTCCCAGTTTCACGTTTGGAGCATCCAGCCCTGTCGGTCAGGGATGAGTTCTGTGTTTCCATCGGTGGTGTTTGCGAGCAGCATTCAAACACAGCTCCGTGCACCTCCGGTCAGTGCCTAGGCAGTGAGAACACAGGTGGGTAAGTACCAATGTCAGCATCCACCTGATTTAGACATCTCCTTGAGGCTGGTGGCTCAGACTCCTGCATCTTGCCAGCACAGAGGAGACAGGAGCAGTTATGGACACAGAAGCAACATCAGTAAAAACTGCTGATGGATATTTTATTTTTGCCTTCCTATGAACCACCAGTAAAGTAGAAGTTTCCAAGAGTGGATAACATAAGCCATGCATTGAGAAAAGGTCTCTTTTCCAATACCCCAAATCATTTCCGTTCACAAAAAGGTACAGGTGTACAATAACATTCCTTGTGGTTAGATAGGGAAGGAGAAAAAAAAGGCATGTTTGTTCGGTTTTCAGGGATCTTGCAACTGTTTTTCTTCAACCTGCAGGTGGCATTAGCACTAAAAATGGATTTTCTTTCTTTCTTGAAAAGTGTTTAGCAATGAAACGAAGAAAGCTGCAAGGGGATCTGTAGTAGGACTGCGTGCTTGGAGTTAGTCATCCTAACTGCAGATGGCATTTTTGCATGTTTTATAAGGCAAGGATATACAAATGTTTTAGCACCCTGAAATATAATACATTAAGCTTCCGGAAGCAGGCGGGCTGGTAGGACCAGAGGATCCTGAGCTTACGCCAAATCTGTGCAACCGGGAACGAGCGCTCCTTGCTGACGCCTGTCCCTGTCTGCGCTGCACCCAGCCAGGCAGCACCTCGAGCTGCCAGCTTGTCCCCAGCCCAGGACAGTTTCTGATGCCCCACAGAGGGCTGTTCATTGTGGGTCTGAGCTGGATCGTGTTAAAATTAATGGGAGAATCCCTTAGAGATGGTTGGAGCAGGATTAAACCCTCATGCACAGAGGGGAGTCTGGCAATGTGCTGCAGCCTTTGGCTGTTGGGTGTCTTGGGCTCTTTGGCTGTGAAATGGAGAGTAACAACATCTTTTTGCCTTCCTTACCTGCTGAAGAGGCTGGAAACATTAATCACTGCTGAAAAACAGCTTAAAATATGTAAGGTATTTCTCCCCACCCCCTTTTTTCTCATGTGTCAGGAGCAGGAAAATCTCCCATTTTAAACTACAGTGCATCCAACACCTGACACTAACGCATCCACCTTCCCAAAACACCAACATGCTGAAAATGGACCATTTATGGCCATATTTTTTCAGATTTGAGTTCGTGGCCAGGAAAGTTCGTTGTCCATGTGGTTAGCCCAGAAATGGCAAATTCAGAAGAATGAAGCCCAACAAAGGTGGAGCTAGGTCACTTTTTATCCCATTCCCCCAAAGGAACCCAAATAACAATAAAACAAAGAGCAGAGGTGAAAATCCCTTGTGACCTTGTACTGTTTCAGATGTGATTGACCTAGTGCAAGCCAATGTCTTGAGTACCCAAAAGCACCTACAGGCTTTTCCTGCTGAAACCTAGAGTCTGGGAGAAGCGTTGGTTGGTGCTGAGCCCCAGGGTACAGCACAAGCAGAGCTCCAGCCCTTGGGACCCTGTCCCAGTAGAGACACTGACCTTGCCAGCAGGTCTGTCTACGACAGTTTAGGTGCAATTGGATGCAAACAGCTTAGATTGCCAAACTTCCCCCATTCCCCAAACTGAAAAAATTGAGCGGGCATCATAAAAAAGATAGGGGCTCCTCCCTTCATTGTACTGAATCTCCCAGAAGAAAGCCAGGAGTGCTGGGGGGCAGAAGAGTTGCAGGGAAAGGTTATTGAAGAGGGAGGCCGTCAGCTGAGGGAGGACTGAGGCCACAGAGCTCTCACCAGAGGCTGTGTGGGGACTTTTTTTTTTTTCCTTCTTTTTCAGCAAACTATTTTGTCATTGGGAAGTGCTAATTTGTGAAAGCAAAACAACTCCAGGCAAAGGGTGTGCTTTGACAAATTTCCCATATTGAGGAGGGGCGGGGAGAAACATGGAAAGAAAAGAAAATAAATGTAGCACAATTGCAATGTCATGGGGGGTAAGTGGTACGTTGGAGACAGGGGCTAAATCACTGCTAAATCACTGCAGGCAGAATTGATGTGAGACTGGAGCACACAGAGAATGGGCAGGGGCATAAACCTAATTGATTTGAGGCTGGAGCAGGGAGTTAATTGGGGGCCAGGGTGGAACAGTAACTAACATAGTGCTGTGATAGCCACGAGCATATCTCACTCTACGCTGCCGCATCCCTTGTCGTGCCTGCACAGGGTGTGAATGCTGGGAGTCTGGGGAGCACCAGGTAGCTTAAATGGTGATCACGTTATTTTGGTTGGAGGTCGGTCTTAAGCATTTGGAGATGGGTTTGAGAATGTTTTAAGCGTTTGCAGTGCTTCCTGTTGCGATGGACCTCAGGAGAGAGATGTCTCAGCAGCACTTGTCAACTGCAGCCTTGTTTTGGCTGGGGAAGTGGAGGAGCAGTTGGCAGCCAGAACAATTATTTCCAGGATCGTGGAAAAGCAGGCACTTTTGCTGAGAACTTCATTCCTCTCAGAGAAGCAACATACATCCCCAAGGATGTATGAGACCAGGTCCGCAGTTATTCCTTACAAATGTTTCCTTAAAAAAAAAAAAAAAAAAAAAAAAAAAAAAAAACTCAAAGCAAACAACAAAACACTGTTGAATTGAGCACTCAAAATTTGAAAATGCAAAGATGAAGGTTGCCTGGGCAACTGCTTTGCACTGAATGAGGAAATGATCTTGTGAAACAAACATTAAGTGATCATGTAATTAAAAACTGAATCAAAATTGCATTGTACAAGGAAGGAGCCTAAATTAAAGTTGACCAGTCAACTTTCAGTTCGGTATTTCTTAAATTTTAAGAACTTGACTTAAACTTAACTTTTTATTATTTCTTCTTTTGTATGCAATCTTAGTTTTTTCTATGCAAGAAAATTTGTGGAATATCAGTGTTTTATGGCCGTGCTCACCTCCAGCCACACTGATTTTCAGCCGAAGATATTTGGAGTTCTAGCACACATCTACCACTGGGACAAAAAGTGCAACTTTCATCTGCTGCCCTCTGAGGAATGACGTGCAGCTGAAGGGACAACGTGGCTTTTCAGTTTATTATTATATACAGTTTGCCATACTGCATCAGATGGGTAGCAAATTTAGTCTGCATCAGATGCACCAAAGAAAGCTGCAGGAAATGAATACACAGATGTAGAACATCTTGTCCACAAGAAGACTTCACCCGAGCCACTAGTAGTTAGAGGTTGTTTTATACCCTCAAGAATAATTTTTATATCCCTTCCAAACCCTATTTTTTATTTGTTTCTGGGCAGTGGTGTTGGTTTCAGGTTTCACCCTTTCACCATTTCCATTACCCAGTGTGTCAGAGGAATATGGTGACTCAGTATTCCTGGGGTCTGCTTAAAGCTCTGGGACAAGAGTGTGGTCCAAAACAATTGTTAGCAGTCAGTCACCAACAGCACAAGCAACCACCTTAAAACTGGAACATTAAATGCCAGTTGGTTAAGAAAAACATTGAAGCGATATCCACATCTATATAATGTATGAAGCCTTCTAAATGATACCTTCCATTTTGTTCCTTTTGCAAAACCACAGTGGCATCTTCTGATGCGTTACAGTGTACTTACCATTTCAAACCTGTATTTAAGAATTTGCATCAGCAAACTCCTCTCTCTAATTCATCTGGAAACACACACGCGTTTTTAGTTTACGCATTTTTTAGCTTACTAAGTGATAGTTACATGGATCTTTACCGTTCTCTTGCTATTTTCAAGGGCAAGAAATATCCGTACACACAGTATGTACTAGTGCCTGGCTTTTATTATTATAATTGTTATTGTACTTAGCTATCTGTCAATGCAGAGCTTGAATTTGACACAAATTATCTCTATGGTGGTGTGCTCCTACTGTGAGATGCTCTCACATCTCCCAGCTCCAAGTGTGAAAACAAAAGACTAGTTTTAACCTTCTCCCATTTGCACCCAGTTCAAACTTGCCTAAAGATCTCTCTTTTGGGGAATTTTGCCAGAAGATCTTGCTTGGGCTATCCAAATAGTTACTAAGAGTTATATGTAGAAACAGAGTGACACAGTATGGAAGCTTTAGCTTGCATTTACAGGTGCGACCATGGGTGTGAGGCACCTCGGTTCTCATGTGCCTTCTTTGGGACACTGGGACGCTCAGTGTGAGCACTTGCCCATGAGTAGGACAAGTAGGTTAGGCTGGCTTCCTCTAGTAGCTCTCTTTCCTCCACTCAGAAATATGATTGTCCACCAAATTACATTAGTCTTTGCAATGTAAACTATCGTTTCTTGTAGCGTAGGTCAACCATATGACTGCAGGTAAAAAAAAAATCTCTAATATGTAGGTGCTAATGCATTTTCTCAGTTTGTTTTGAATAATGCTAGCTATATATATATATATATATATATGTATATATTTCATCTTAATAATAGTTGTATGAAAAGAAAAATTTCCATACCTGGCAGATGCCGATGCAGAAGAAGACCTTGTAAGAATTCTTCCACCTCTGTCACTGTATATGCTGATGACCCCAAATAGTACCTGTTTCTAAGCAAAGAGACTCTGTGTCTGTTGAATTCAACTTTGTACTGCTTTCACTTTTCAGGGATAGGTTGGGAAGTTCATTCAAAGTTCTTCCTTTATTTTGGGAAATCCCTGACATGTTCCCATTGACAGAGAACAACTGGTGCTATTTAGTGACTTTCTGCAGTTCAGCTGGATCCTGTTCCTGCCTGCTCACCCAGCCTGCTCCAGTCTGACCATCGTGTTCTCATCCAGCTCCCCTGTTTCGCTCCCACCAGCTGACTCCTAGTCTCTTTGCTTGGCCAAGCGCAGCAGCTCTTTTTTATTATTATTCACACAGGTGTTTTTATTTCATGGTTTTACCCAACCAGTCTTACTCCTCATTGCAGTCCTCATCCACCCAGCCAGGCCAGCTGTAACCCATCTTTCCCATCCCATATTCCAGTTTTGCCTGATGTGTTATCCCGCAAGTTTCTTTCCACCCTCACTGTCCTCCCCACGTGTCCCCTTCCCCCCTTTTGAGTGAAGTTGTTTCCTCTTCTGCATTGCTCAGACTGGGAGATACCCAGGGAAAACTGACTCCCGTTCTGCTCTCCGAGGCCCCTCTTCAAGCAGCTGGAAGCCACAATTACAGAAAAAGTCTGTTTTGAGTTTGGCAAAGTTATAAGCAAATGAAAGTCTTTTATAATGGGAAGTGTCATACAACCTTAATAATAGACAGTGCTATCAGCCCCACCTATAATATGTATGTGCGCGTGTGTAAAAATGAAACCTGAAAACTGAATGAACATGAAAAGGCCTCGACCTACTTTCAAACCAATACGCGTGCTCCCCATCTCTAATGGAAGTAGACAGGACAGGTCTTGTACATCTCTGGGTTCATTTTACAGAAGTGTGTTACAAGTCGAGAATTATTGTGGAAGGAGACTTGCAGACAATAAAACTGGGAAGGGTTTTTGCAGGATCTCATTTACACACGGGTGAAATGCATGAGCTCTGTTGAATCCCATCCAGGGCAATCCAGACAGATGTTGAAACATGCGATAACCAAAAGTAGGTCCAAGTCTGAGCCCTCAGGTAGACAGATCTCTCTCCTAATAGTCTCAGACTGTACAGTTTCAGGGTCTGCTCTCCAGCTGCAACCCAGAGGAAATTTGGAGAGAGAGAGGGATTCGTAACCTCCTCTTTAAGCCCACCATTAGCTTATTAGGAAACGGAGAGTTCTTATTCCTGGAAGCAACGTTTTGTGAACTGTCATACTCGCTTCCTTCACACGCTGGCACAGATTGCCTGCTTGACCTGAGGGCTGAAGTCATTTACATTTCTGATCTGCTCATCTCTCAGAATCTTCCACAAATTGGAAATACCGTAAGCAGTGTTTGTTGTAGAGAGGGCAGAGAAGTCTGAAGTGGGGTCTGGGTGTCATGGTTGACCTCAGCTGGAATACTGGTTCAAAATAGACCTTCTTTGAAGAATCTCAGAGCCTCTAAACTTCAAGGCACTGGCTAATGTCTAATTGACTGTAGGTAAGTATTTATTTACAGGAGAGCTCTTCTGCACCACAACTCTCAAATCAAGCTTCTCCAGAGTCTTATAGGTGAATGAGAGAACTGGAAAATGAATACGATCTCCAGAAAGATTTTGAGTTAAAGCTGCATAATTGCAAGATGTTTTCCTTCTGTGTTAAGACTTCTAATGAGCCTTTACAGGAGACTGCCAGTGTCTTAGCTGAGAAATGCTATGGGATGGCAAGCAGTGGAGACTTTATTTCCATAATCTTTATTCTTCCTCATAGTTTCGGCAGTACTTCCCATGGGTATACTCTACATTGTGCTTTTGCAACAAGGGCAGGTCCATCCCTCCTGCTTTCCCGTGGCCCCAGGCCCTTCGGATGGGCATCGGGGCAGCCGAGGTGGCTCTCTGGCTGGGGCCTCGGAGCTGGTCCACACACCGTGGCCTCAAAGGGGGCAGAGCTGAGAGCGAAACCTTAGATGTGAGCTGGTAGTGCTGCAAGTTCGAGTGGTCAAAACCTTGGTATTTTTCTGTGATGAGGCAGTTTATAATTTACCCTCATTCCCTCCTGCTGAAAAATTCCTCTAATTCTTCCCATGTGAACCCAGAGCATGAAAGGAGCACCAAAATTCTCTCCTCTTGCTTTCCCATTCATTTTCTTAGGCTAAAGCCCTGTGGACGAAGCCTGTTCCAGGTGCAGGAGAGCTTTTCCTGTAATTTACCCATGGTATTCTTATCAAAAGTGTTACCTCCAAAACTATTTCCTTTTAACATTAATTATCCTTTGAGCCAGCTAGCTCAGAGCACACAAAAGGGTACAGAGGCTTTGCAGGATTTTTTTTTCTTTTTCATCAAGTACCACATGTGCCTCTCTTTGTGTATATAGAGTGGTTCCCCACCACCTTGAAGACATCACAGCATGTGCTTACTGTAGAAACGAAAGCTAACAGGTATAAAATGGGTGGTTATTGTTTACTTATGTGCCATAATGCTTCCCATATGACCTAGTGATGAGGTTTGTGGTGCTGGAGGTGTAAGAATTAAATTAAAAGTTTAAAGAAAAGAAACAGGGACATGAGCTAATGGGATAACATCTTTCGTGGTTGAGTCTTCCCTGCAAGGCTCGGTGTGCCCTTGTGATACTCCTCTTTCTTGCCCAGCAAAGGGAGATGAGGATGGTTCGGACCCACGGGCACGGAGGTTGCTGGCTGAAGGCAGCCCGACATGCAATGGGAGGAGAGAGAGGGGTTAATCTCTTGTCCTCCTTGCCCGGGAGAATGTTTATCGCCTCTCAGGGAAGGTCTCCTTTCCTTAGGTGAGTTAAGTCAGCCTCCACTTTGTTTGACGCTGCCCATTTGAGGAAAGCTTCTCCCTGACCTTCTGCCAGAGAGACTGATGACAAAGACGGTTTGAACTAACCTTGACATTCACCAGGGTAAATGGCTTTTTCCACAAGTAGTCAGCAAGCAAGGAGAGCCAGTCAAGAGCTAATGAATCTGCACCTGAGGGAAACTGAACAACAATTGTACTTTTAAAGAAAGAAAGCCTCCCCAGCTCCATCTGTGCTTAAAAGCTGGAGGATTAACCCTTCCCGCTCATGCCTGGGTCTCGCCGTCTTGCTTTCAGCTGGTGATGGGGAGACAGGAGGGCACACCACCACGGGATAGGAAGGGTGCTCAGCTCTCCGAGTGCTGCAACGCTGGCTGAGCAACCTGCTCTCCCCGCGGCGGGCAGTAACCCTGCTGGCTGGGTGGGAAACTGCTGCCCATAGGCACCTTGTCCCCAAAGGCACCTTCAGCAGGGGTTCAAGGCTGGAGCTGAGTCCTGGGCTTTGGCTCTAGGGAGTGGAGTGACCGGTGAGACCATCACCGGAGCCACCATGGGTCTCAGTGGATGGGGTTATCCTAGCGGATGGGGTTATCCTGCACGGGCTGGTCTGTAACACAAGAAAGGACCAGGGTGTACCTCAGCCCTGGGTTTTGCACCGAGGTCTCCCCAGAATATCGAGGCAGAGGCACGCAGAGCCTGCTTTGCCCTCTTGCTGCTCAAGGAAGGAGGTTGCTCTGGCTGCTCGGCGGCTATCTGGAAACAATAGAAAGAGCATTGCCGATTGCGACATATTTCACTTTGCTCAGTACTGTCCAGATGATGTATTCTTAGTCCTAATTAGGTTGTTCAAAGCCTAGTTTTTGTGAATAAGCCATCATTGTGTGAAGATTGGCCTGACAGTCCTCTGGCCTGTTCATTCACAAATCTTGCCTGTTGCTTCATTTAGCATTAACTCATTAAGGGTTTCCTCCTGCAGCTGGAGTTGTTGCATTGGATGTGGCTTCATGGATGCATGAAAATCAGGGTATGGCTGATTTCAACCCACTTGGGTGAACCTCACCGTTTTGTAGGAGCTCATCCTCTGCCCCAAGAAGTTTGCGAGGGGCTGGCCGCTGAAGCAAGAGCCTATTCTGGGGGGATACTGGGGAAGTGACTGTAGCCAGCTTTTGTCTGGCAGCACTTGGACTGCAGGCACATGGATTGCTTTTCGGAGTCTGCTACTAATTCATGTGTGCATAACTCCTACTGGCTGGACTAAATCGAGCTCTGTAAAATGTATTTATTAATACTTACTTCCTAGGGCTGTTTATTTAAATGTTTGCAAAAGGCTTTGGAACGCAAAGCAAGGGAAGAGAACAGGCTCCGGCGCTGAATCTTAAGCACTGGCAATGGAGACAGTTGGCAAAAACCAGCGGTACGTTTTCCTCAGGAAAACAAAAGGTAGTGCCCATGCCATCTTTGCTGTGTGACCATATCCAAAGGATGTTTTTTTTTAAGAAAAAAAACATGATGTTTTAAGGAGAGAATGAAGCAACCCTGAGAAAGTGTGTTTGTAAAACCCAACGCAGCCGTGACGCGAGTTGTGTGTGTTTGCTGCTGAGATTTCCTCCGGCGGGGCTTTGCTCAGGCTTCTGGCGGGCGGGAGCAGAGCCGGGGATGCCGGGGGCAAGCCGGGGATGGCGGCGGGCGAGGGTGGAACCTCGCGAGGGGCTGGAGAGCGAGCTGCAGCGCCTGCCAGCTCCCGGGGCAAAAGTTGCACGCAGCGGAGGAGATAATATTTCATCTCCCCGCGGGTCAGTTGGTTCTCGGCAGAGTGCTCTCTGCTTGAGATTTGAGGATTTGCAGACAGACAAACTCCACAACCCAGCAAAGGTCAGTCTAAATATCAGGCAGATAAACAGCACCTTCACCGTAAGCACAACGCCGATTTATGGTGCTCAATTTACTCTTTCCTTTACATGATAAAGTGAAACGCATGCTTCTTCAGAGGGCGGCAGCTGAAAAATTTAAAGTAACATAACTTCCTGAGGTGGTTTTAAAGAAATATGCTTTCCTGTGGCCACAGCCTGCTTCCTCTTTAAGTTTTTTTTTTCTCTCCCTCTCTCTGACTATTTTGCTTTGGAGAATTTCTCCTTCCTGACCCCCCAGCCCCACAGAAAAATGTGACACCTGTGTCTGGCTTCCACTTTCATAAAGAAAACCCTGCCTTTACTTGAGATTTAATGGCATGATTGCACAACGCAACCAAGAGTCCCGTGAATCACTAGCAGTGGGAGTTTTGCACAATTGACTTCCGTAAGATGAGGTTGAGATAAGGAGGAACAAGGCAAAAGATGATTTCAAAGTCTTAATTTCTGCTAGTTCTGCTTAGGTAAAGCAGAAAACACCGAAGTTAATCAGTTCTTAGGGGCATCTGATTCCCATTAATAACACAGCTCCTTTATGCCAGGTGAAATCCTCATCACTGGAATTTGCTTGCTCCATCTTCAACAGAGCCCACATTTCCCCATGACCCATGAAGTATCTCTGGACTGAATGTAAATTATGCTACAATGCAAAAACACCTTTTACAGTACTAGAGTGGAGAAAGGGGGCCACAGTAAATCAGGATCAGACTCCCTTTAATTTTCTTGTTACTGATCGTGTGAAAAGATTATTGTAGGTAGTAAAAGTCTCTGAATGCAGAGTGTGTGCCAAATACTTTTATAAGCTAAACTATATTTCGTTAGTCAAATAATCAAGGTAATAATACCACTCTGCATGATAAAAGCAGAGAAAACCATGATATTTCCACTCTTTAAAAATACATTAAGATTGACGTTTAGTGTTTGTTTGTTTGTTTGGGTTTCTGTTTCAGTAGGCAGAAGTCCTGTATACGTTCTCAGCAAGGCTGGACTCTATGTCCATTTCTAGGAACGGTAGGTGTGCCTACCTTGGATGCTGGGACTTTGTCAAACTGAACTAACTTGCTTTTAAACCAACTCATAGAGTAGTTATTTAGTCAATCAGTGCAAAATTATTTTTAGTATCGCTGCACAATTGATGCAGTTAATTTTTTTTCTTAAAGCTACCTCTGAGGCCCTGCAAGCTAACACTTGCCATGAATGTATGGGGCTAAAGGCTGCCAGTCACAGCCCTTGATGCCAGCAGAGCAAACCCCGGTTCAGTTAGCCGGGTCCCCATTTGTAGCTGCAGCCTTGAAATCATGCAAATTATCTGCTTACTCTGTAACCTTAATGCAAAAAAAAATCTTTAAAATAATTTGTAAAGTTTTATAACACAATATATAATTGTAAAGTTATGAAAAATGTTAATATTAGCTTAATTGCTTTGAAGTCTGTTCTGGGAATTTGTATTTCACAAGGATGTCCCGCACAGGTTTTACAAGTCAGAAGAAAACACTTAGGTGCAGAGAGGAAGGAAACTGAACTTCCTTATCTCTGCCAAGTTTTACAGGCTTTGGAGGGCTGAGGGGTGTGATTTTATTTTTTCAGCAAAGACAACATTTTCACCATTAAAATGTAAAGCCAAGTTTTAGCGTCTTAAGTTCAACATTTTATGTTCTGTTTCCCTTTTCGTTTTTGAAGACACGCTGTTTTCCCTGGCAGCGTGGCAGAGTAGTGAGCAGGAGGCAGTCGGGCTGAAGCAGCAAACTCAGGCAGAGAGGTGAGGACCGGGGTATCCGTGGTGGTGGGCACTAAATGTGTGCGTAGGTCCTGGTAGCTGCATCCCCCCGAGGCCGAAACCCCCTGGGTGCCAGCATGGGCAGGTCCCCCCAGTGCATCTCTACAGCCCCTTCACTCCTACGTTGGAGATGGAAGAGTGACACGCTATTAAAATTGGTTATTCTAGATAGCTCACCTCAAAAGGCGCTGGGGATTTGATATAATTACGGGAGTATTCCCCTGCTACCCGTGGTCAGGGCAGTGGAGATGCGATGCCATATTGTGCTACTGACAGAGCCCAACATATCTTTAAGTTGTAATTGAAATATCATCCCAAAATGAATTTTTTTCTAGTAATTTTTGACCCAGTCTTCCATGACCTAAGCAGACAGCCTGACAACTAGGGCTGGGTGCGCATCCAATAAGTAAGGAAGTAAATGAATCCATCAGTACGTAGGCACATTTGTATCCTAACGCAAACCTGGGTATCTTGCTGGAAATGACCGCTTCCTTTCTTGCACAAAAATCATGGGCTGCGATGACAATTAACGTTTAGTATCCTTTGGAGAAAGATAGTTTTTAAGCCTGTTACTCAAACTTACAGGCTGTTTGCAAGGCAGCTGCTGCAAACCCATGCTGTGCATGAGCTGGAGCTTGCCAGTGCAGCTGGGGCAAAGTTTTACGGTATCGCTCAGGGTTGTCATGAAACACCACGTCTTCTTGTCTCTTCTTGGGGTTTCTTTGCGAGATTTTGCCAGTCCTGGCATCGCAGGAGGGGAAGGACAAAGAGATGTGCATTTCTGCATCTCCGCTGCACCGCTCGCTCGGGTTCTGCTGGTTTTCCCAGGGCCAGGGTCGTGCTCTTGCCCCTGTGCCATCAGCAGGGGGACAGCCACCTCGCCGCTCCCCCCGGCGCCTGAGCATCGCCAACCTGAGCGTTTCCATGGTGACCATAGCTGGGCCAGTTGCCATGGTGACAGTGGTACACTGGCTGTGGGATGGGGAGCAGCTGTGGACGGCTGGGGGTCCCCGGCCGTCCCGGGACAAGTGGGCTGGGGTTGGGCAGGAGCAGCAGGGCACGGGCCAGCAGGCTGGGGACATCAGGTCACCGACAACCGCTGGGGGACGGTTTGTCACCGCTGCCAGCCTCGGGGTGCAGAGCATCTCTTCCCGGCTCCCTCTGGGGACTGTCACAGAGCTGAGGAGCGAGATCACCTACAAGCATTGCAGGCAGGTGCTTTATGTTGGTTCGGCTCGCGCGACGTGGGCACGCACCCGCTCAGCCAGGCCCCTGGAACACGAAAATACTGGATGCAATGAAGCTCCTAGCGCCTGGTGGAGGTTTGTTATTTGGATTTTTGCATTAGGCGTTGAAGGTGAGCTTTGCATGTCTTGGTCACTGGGCAGTGAAAGCAGCTATGCTGGCTTCTGTGATCCCTGCGTTAGTTTGGTTGAGGGCTGTCATTTCACCTCGAGTGGACGCTTCCCTGCTGTGCAGGCCTGACGCTACCCAAAAAACAACCTGCCCATCGTCAGGTGAACCGCGGGCTTGAGGCGCTGGGGCAAGGCACAGGCTGGTGCTGTTTCCCAACTGCTGGTGAAGGAATGGCAATTTGTTTTCTTCAAATGATCTAAACCTGTTAAGGGCGAACAGTGACATAAGCACAATAGTAAACAGCATTAGTGTCACCGAGGGCTCTGGGAAGTGTTGGATCGTCTTCATCTGTGGTGGCTGGAGGTTTTCTTTCCTTTGCACGAAATACTATCGGTGATCTAACTTCCACCCCTCCATGGCTGTTTATCTCGGTGTCTCCAGGACGTTAGCAGGCAGAGTGTGCCTGTTGTGCCACGGGGCAGGGGGAAGGCGACGGAGAGAAAGATTAACCTGCAAATGATTTGTTTGTGCTAAAATTGATCGTGCCAAGTCAAAGCCAAAAAAGATGATGAAAGCACTTTGGAGAGGCTGATTTCAGCCCAATCATGTATCCATCAAGAAGAAAATCTGTCCCCTTACAAGCACTTCCAGTTAAACACCCTAAAAAATGAAGCACATCCTTCCTTTCCACCCAAATTAGTCATGTCACTTTTGAAAACGACCTCATGCTGCTTTCTGAACTTTTTAACCTAGTTCAAACTGAGTATGCTGGTGTCTCCATCCTGGTCCCACCCATGTCCAGGTAAAGCTTCACACTGGCTTTAACGCAGCAGGATCGAGCCCCTGCGAGGGCCCCTCGGTGTACCTTCCTGTACCCGCTGCGCTACAGGGGACGCCAGGCAGTGCTGGCACTGCAGGCTAGAGGAGAGCCAAAAAGCTTCTTTTGCTGGTTTGCCCAGCAAAAAGCCAGCAGGCCTTTCCCACAGCACACGGGAGAGAATCGCCTCTGGAAAAAAGAAATTGGAAATCTGTAGAAATTGACAATGAGACCGATGGCTAAAGAAACTCCACTGCAAACCATCACTGGAGCTTCTTTTTTCTCCATTTTGCTGGATTTCAGATCAGCCCTTGGGTTGGTCCCACCGGGCCGCAGGAGCGTGCCCTGGACCCGACAGTGCTGAGTGACTTTCAGGTTCCATCCTTATGGGAGAAGTCAAGAAACTAAACAAATCACAATGGTCCCCGTGGATCGTTCCCCTCTCTCGAACCTGCCGTTAGGAAATAACTCGGAAAACAGGGCCCTTATCTGCCGGCATTCCTGCGCGGCAGCAGCGCCGGGGCGTTATCGGAGGCCCGGGCGCCCCGCGGCACCTGGCTGCGGGGAGGTCACTGCCGGGGCAGGCTCCGCTTTCGGCTTTCTGTTCCCTCCCCATTGCCCCGCGGCAGCCGTCGGGGTCGGTCTGCGGGAGCGCCGAGGGGCCTGGAGATTGTTAAGCGCCGAATTTTGTTTACTCCCTCTTTTATACGAGCATATTTCACAGTGCTCGGAGCAGGGGAAGAGCTCGTCCGCTCGCGGAGCGAGCATCCTCTCTGCATCCATTTTAGGACTGTGCCTCTTACGAGCAATTATATCAGGGGAAGGAGCCGCGGTGCACGGGGCTGCAGACGGGGCTCTCGAGCGTGGGGCCGCCAGCACGGTTAAAATATCGCCTGGCCGCTGCCAGGGATTTTTCTTCCCCTTATGAAAACAGAGTGGCCTCTGAATGTCAGCCCAGCCTGCCTGTCAGTTCTCAGCTGCACCATGGGATAAAGCCGCTGATCCCTTTTATCCCCTTCTGGGAGTAGTATTAATAGTATATTCATTTTTGTTCCATTTATAATTCATTACTGCACAGTTATTTGGATTTACTTGCGTTAAAAGGCATAACGAGACAAAAACTTAGCTGGTTACGAGCCCGGGGAGGAGGGCAAGGCGCTTCCCCTCCCTCCGTCCCCATCGCACCCGTGGGGCTGGCAGGAGCTGCTGGCCAGGGCCGGGCTGGCAGGGCGAGGGGAGAAGGGAGAAGGGAGATCGCATCGTCCCCGTGGTGCGTAGAGCTTCGGGGGTCACCGCTGCTCGCGGTGCTGCCACCGCAGCCATAGGAAGAGCTGCATGACTTCCGTGTGGAGTGGCACATTCCTAGACCGACGCACCCAAATCTCGCTGAATTTCACTGCAAATCTAGCTCCTGCTGGGTGTTTAAAATCCCTCTCTACAATGGAAATGTTTGTTCTAAACAGATAGGGGCATGCATTAAAAAAAAAAAGAAAATTCTCCTTATTGTTTTGACCTCCTCCCCCGCTGTGCTTTTATCTGTTCACAGTGGTTTCAGCGCTGGCTCTCCTCTGGGCATTGCAGGTTGGGGGCCAGAGGAGCTGCTCTGCCCACGGCACCCGCTCCAGGAGAGGCCCAGATGTTCGGAGAGGGGAAAAAAAAGAAAAACGCCAAAAAAAAAACCAACCAAAACAAAATAAAAAAAAGAAGCTGTGGTTTTTAAACCACCTTTACGCTTTCCTGCTCCTGGGGCCAGCCCCCTGCATAAGATAAAACAGCCTGGAGTCTGCTTTATCTCACCCCCAGCTGCCCACCGTCCCGGGGGACGCTCTGGCAGAGGGGCTCAGCCGGACACGGCAGCTCCCGGCCTCGTGCCTTGTCCCCGGCACGGGGGGACGCTGCCCGGGGAGGGGACCGGGCCCCCCGGGGCCAGGACTCGCCCCACAGCCGCTCGCATTGGGTTTTCCTGTCTGTTTGCTTTGTCGGAGTCACGCAAAGCAGCTGGGGCCAGCGCTGGGCTCTGCAGTCCAAGGTGGTTTTTATTTATTTATTTATTTATTATTTTATTTTTTTTTTTTTTAACACCTCCCTCCAAAGCCGCCAGGCTGCTTTCCCAGGACAGGATCTAGTGGATCCCTTCTCCAGCTTGGCCTAAGTGGGAACAAACTCACTTTTGCGCTTGCAGATGGTGCCGGTGCCCCCGTGCTGCCCCCCCTCGCTGTGACCACCTATGGTTTTTTAGCTGGCTTAAATTAGCTGCTGATAGAGGTCTGCCAAGGTCACTCTGGATGGTCACATCCAAAATACGCTTTCTGGAGATTTCTAAAACACGAGCAGGAAGTTTTATTTTGCAGACAGGCCTGCTCAGAGTTCTGCAGACGGAGCAGCACAGGCGGACAAAGCACTCGGGGCCTCTTTGATCCTGGCAGCTCCCGGTCGCTGAAGCATTTTGTGGGTCCCTGTAAGACCCCCAGTCTCAGCCATCCCCCTCATCCTGCCTTGACCCAGCCGCTCCCCTCCCAAAGGGCGTTTGCAGGTGCAGAAATAGGGTTACTGGTGCATTCCCGGGATGAGAAACCCAAGGTCAGCACGGAGGACACCGTGGGTTGCCGCCTGTGGCTTCTGATTCAACGCCCAGCGCAGCATGGAGAAGGGCCCCACGTTCTGCTTGCTTTCTGCCTTCCGTCTCATTTAGCTGTGGGCTGGAGGGTATGTGGAGTACCAAAGGCTCATCTTGTAGACATAATGATTACTCAAGGTTAATAGTTGTAGTATGTACTAGAAATATGTTTTCTGTTTAATTTCAATTAAATATTTCTGGTGAAGCTTTGTATGTTCTCAGATGGGGGAAAATGGCAATATTTATGTCCAAATACTTTCCAAAGTTCTTTAGTACTCCGAGCTAGATACTGATCTCACCTTCACCAGCACAATTTGGACTCCCTCCCCTGATTTCAGAAGAGTTACCCTGGATTTGGCTGAACATAAGTGAGATGAGAGCTTAGCTGCATCCTGTAAAACTTCCTAGCCCGTCCTGCTGAGATTTATCTTATCTTCACTGTTAAAGAAGTCATTGCCTTTCCTATGAATTAGACAGGAGAAGCACAGTGTGTAGATATTGAGTTTCCTTTTTTCCTGTTTATTTATTTATTTTTTTATCCTCCCAAAAACATGGCTTAAAAAAAGGAGAAATCAAGCCAGGTGTGAACCCCACACCTCATTAGTGCTGCGTTCGCCTTGTTCTTCAAAAAAGGCCAAAATTGGAGGCCATCCGCCCGTCCCAGAGCATCGCTTGTGCTTCTGCCCTCACCCAAACTCAGGAGCAGCACCTGCACTCAAATTTTTCTTCGCTTTTGTTCCTGGCACCATTTTTAATGGCACAGAGAGCAGGTGGCACAGGGAGGGGACGCGGTGGGAAAATTAGTACCGTGATAGGCACCGCCAGCGATTGCCTTCCCCTTCTGATACCCAGCGCCGATGGACTTTGTCCACCTATTGGGTACAGCTTTGGGGTCTAACATATTTGCAAAAGGGGAGCAAAGACCCAGAAACGAAGCGGGCGAGGGGGCAGGGAAGCTGCTGGCAGCCCTGCTAACAGGAGCACGGTTTGCAACCCCATTCACACGCATTGTCTGGCATTGTTGTACCAGACACGCTCCATTCACGGCCCCTCTCTTGTCCCCTTTCAGTGAGTGCCCACTGGTCCTGCTCTGTTTGTCGGCAAGAATGAGCTGCCGGGAGGAGGAATGTTTCCCAGACAGGGGGTGAGGAGGTCAGTCTGGACCGCTGGACATTTGCGGCGCGACTCGCAGCCGTGGCATGTGAAAGCAGGGCGATCCTTTGAGGGTCTGACGGCGGCTTGTTTGGATTTGTGCTGCAGAGCGCAATTCAGATCATGAGATTAGCTGTCAGGTCATCTGCTGTGAAATCCATTATGAAAAACACCCGGAAACTGATGCTTGACTTGAAATCCTTAGTTTACTAAATTGCAGAAATTATCTTTGGAAGGTTTTGTCAGATACATATATGTATTATATATTTATACACGCACGCACACACACGTATAAAATAATGTTTGCAGTAATGCCTCATGCAAAATGCTAGCTGAATAAATCTGTCACTGAAACTTCAATTCCAGATTACTACACTCCAAGATCTGCTATTATAAGTGAAAACACATCTTTAGAAAGTTCACAACAATCTGAAGCAGATGAGCTATTGAAATGCAATAGAAAATCTACCCCTTACGGATTAGTCAAACAATGAATGTAGTCCTGCACGTAAACATTGTCTAACTGTATTGGCAGGGTAAATGGTGCCTGATTTACTGCTGCAGGAACAGGCAGCATTTCCTCAGACTATGAATACAAATATAAATTATCTTGAGGAAAAATGCATTTCTAATCTGGAAGTGTGGTCAAGCAATTCAAATACGGGTAACAAATCAGTCAATTACCTAATTATTAAACATTTCCAATATTATTATTAGTCTCCGGTAGCAGCAATGTACAATTTGGCAGAAAAGAAATCCTTAGTAGATCTTCAAGTACTTTTAGAAGTAGTTTTAATCTATGGACGTCCTGGAAAGCCTCAACCCTGGGCCAGGGAGATCAAAGAGGAATAAGTCTGGTTTTTAGGATTTCAGAGATGTCTTTTCTCATTTGTTGTTGTTACCTCTCTTTGTGTTTTCAAACTGCACGCTGCCTTGTGTGCATTATGGATTTATGCAGTAATAGCCATATTTACCTTTGCAGCCATTTGAATGTAGCAGCAAAGCATGAATTTGTGAAGAAGAGAAAGATAAAAGAAAAAAAAAGAAAGAAGCAGAGCAAGGCAGGTATTACTCTGTCTGTTGAGGAAGAGCAATTTCTGGTTTGTGCAAAATATTGCCTTCCACTTGGTCTTCTCAAAGAGCACTCTCAGTCCAGAACATTTTGATGGAAATAGCTGAGGTATAAAGACACAGAGAAAGAAAGAACTTAGATTTTGGTAGATAGAAAGTTTGGATCATTTGAGTCAAAACCATTGAAATCTTTGCCAAACTGTTTTTAAAATGGAATACACTCCCAAAAGACCCTTGGTAGCAAACCCAATATGCTTATGTGCTCGTGCCATGATGCTGAGTGCAAAGGGAGCTTCTATTCACTCTTCTAAAAATGACCAACTTAGATGAGGGGAGTGATTTTGGCAGGTTTACTTCAATTCTCTAAAACTGTACACACGCACATGGGCACGTGCACACATGCACACACACACAGAGCAGATTTTTAGGGTCTCTTAGAGTATCTGTGTCATCCCAAACCAGCTGCAGACCTGACCAAAATAAACTGGCATTAAAAAAAGACCATCAAAACAGTGTGGCCATGGCTGATGGATGCAGCAGCAAACACTCATGCAGAGCAGAATCGGTCTAGCCTGGTGCAAGTGGATCGTGCAAGTCATGGATGAGCATGTCACCATTGTACTTTTTTTATTTGCATAAAACAATTACCCCATGGACAGTACCTTCAGAGTTGTCTAGACAACATGCTTTCGATGGTATCGCTGACCTCAGACACACTGGGCTAGCTCTAAATTAGCAATGAGCAGGGCTGGAGGGATGTATTATGGTAGTTATAAACCATAAGAAGGTATTTAAATAGATAGATAAGACACATGCAAATCTTTTCATTGCCATGACAACCATCTTGATATAGGTTTTCCATATGTAGCAAGAAGGGCAGAGCAAAAGGCACTGGAAAAATAGCAAGAACATGTAATGATAATGAACCCTGACAGTGTATTAGTCTAGATTTTGGTCACTTATTAACTCTTAATAGAATACAAACTTCTATAGTAATACAGTGTTCAGTGGGTCAGGGAGCAATTACTTATAAACCTTTGCTATAAGGATCTCTGCTATATGGCTATACCTAATGTACCAATTCTTCACAAATTGATCTGACTGATTAAAAACACTTTGCTATTAGATGTAAATTGCTTAGCTGCTCAAAAGTGCTTTGCAGGGACAGGTTGCACAAAGCATGAAAATATGTCATTTATGGACATCTCTATATTTCCCTTCTGGTTTTCTTGGCTGGGTGAGGAACCTTGTAAATCTGAATTCTACAGACAATTGTCAAGGAATAGCTGGGACCACCAATTTCAAAAGGGAAACGTGCTCCAAGCCCCCCAACATGTGTGTGAACCTTCCGTACGTTACCTGTCTGAGCAGACCAGAACTGGGTATTTATCCTTTTTTATCCATCCCTCTCACAGTACAGTTCTTCATTTCTTCTAAGTGCAAAACCAGTAGTTTGAAGGCCAGCTCACGGCTCTAATGATGCCTCCTGTGGCCAGCCAGGGTCCCCTCCAGCCGTGTGTTTCTCAGATAGATGTGTGGGATGAAAGCAGCTGCCGAAGCTTGGACCTGGAGGCATCTTGTCCAACCTGTCTGCATCCTCTGTGCTTGTCCCCACTCAGTCTGGAGACGGTGGGGAGCAGCTGGCCCAGATGGGAAGGACACAGGCTTGCTGCCCCACTTCAAACAGTTCTCTCTGCATATCAGCTGCGTCAGTGGAGACTGGGGTCTTCGGAAATGAACTGTGGTTAACCTTGCAGGTTTTTCTTTTCTTTGATGATAGTGGAGGATGGATCAGGAGACCGAGTCCTTGTCACTGCCACTTGCTGTATCTCTAACAGATGGTTTTGTTTCGGTGTCAAAGGGTGTTCAGAGGCAGGTGGCCTGCACCGTGCTTTCGCACTGCCCCATTTCCTCCCACCCCGGCAGGCAGCGGGGTGCCCCCCTCCCCAGCCCAGCCCTGGGCTCCTGGGGGTCTGAACCTGCTGGAGCCGCCGTGCCCTCTCCTGCTGCCTCCCTCCACAGCCTCCTTCCTATCCCATTCTACATAAAAGCCTTGTCCTCCTTCTCAGAGCCCTTGCTAAAATGCTGTCCTTCTACTTATGCTTTCAGGCAATAATTTTGGCCAGTGGCATCAGGCTTTTACTGTACAGCTCCCTGCAACAGCCATGCCAAGCTTCCTTCTTCAAAACCCTTTTGGGCATTGACACCTCCAAGCCCTTGGAGACGGCGAGGCAGACAACAGCTGCTTATTATTTTTTTACAACTGCTTTGTGTTCCCTCTCTCTGTCCAACTTGTGAGGTAGATGGGGAGCAATTTGGGCGGGCACCATCCTCTCCTCCTGCAGTGTGCAGCACCGAGCATGGCAGCTCCAACTGAAACCCTATGGGTGGTACCATGGTGCGGAGAATAATTAAAAATCTGCACTCGTTTCCCAGATGAGATACACTCCTGTAGTGTGTAAATCAGTCACAGTCCTGAAGGAATAATCCAGGCAGGATAATTGCGCAGGGGAAAGGCCCCAGGCGTGATAGGGGTTTGCATTAGCAATGCCTTTTCATCCATCTGTCTTTTGACCAGAGCTAGAGAGGGCCAGAATTTGACTTATAAGGATGTTTTGATCAACTGATTATTTCAGTGACAGAGCTCCTGAAGTACACACACACACACACGCACACACAAAATATCTTATTTGTGTACAGGAGCAGCCAGGAGCCAGAGACTGAAAGGTTTCCTTCTTCAAAGATTAATCTCTTTAGGATCTACCAGTTCCCTTATAATCCTGGAGAATTTGGCCATCGGCTTGACTGGGGGAAATGTCTCACCTTGAGTGATTATCTGCTGAACACAGTGGATGCAGAAACAGGCCAGAGAAGAATTTGACTCAGAGCAGACATACAATGATACAGTTTATTGGTATATTATCATTAGTTACTGATTAGGCTGAAGATCTGAAGAGCACTGCTCACGGTCAGCACTTGGTTGTGCTGTTCAAGTGTGCTAGGAGCCCCGTACCACACCTCCAACGCGTATCCCGTTTTTTGGAGTCATTCAGGGAAGGTTAAAGGTGCTGAAGATGACTGGCACCAAAAAGCATCCCAAGTATGAACGTGAAAGCAATGCAAGGGCAAATAGATTTTTCATATGTCATATGTAACATACGTGCTACTAACAATACCTACGGTGTTAAAAAGTGTATTCTGAAATTTAGAAAAGGCACTTTGGTGCTGTAGAGGAGAAAGAGTCTATGGCAGAGTCCACCTATGTATTTTCTTTTTAAGATCATCTAAACTTTATTGAAGACTAAGCACAGAACTGAAAATTGTTGGTATTAGCACTCTAGGGCATCCTCTGTACTGAAGACTCAATTTCTTATCCTGTTCTGGCTGACAAATTTTGGGGTGTTATTTTGCCTTCTAGATAATCAGATGTTCTTTTGACATCTGGGAATTTAATTAACAGCTTTTGCATGTATTTAAAGCAAAGTAAACTTTCCCCAAGCCTCCTGATGGTGAGAAGCAATGTTATTTATGAACACTGGCACCTGTCATGTTAATTTGTCCAAAGTTTTTGATTTGTCCTAAAAGAACACATTACACAGTGGATTTGGAGGAGTTAAAGGGAATCTGCAGGGTGACTTTAATCTTTATGTCTTTATATACTTGAGGGCATTTTACTGCACCTCTGCACTGCTTTCACTACACAATCATTTTCTGCTTTAGAAATGTAGCCATTTGGATCAATAGTTACAGTACAATATATTGTACTTCTGATGGGAGCCTCACAGGACAGTTAAGAAGCACTGTAGTAATTTCGCAAAATGCTTGGCTACACTCTGAAATATAGTTTTAAAAGTAAAGTTGGCAAAACATACACTGTGCAAAATTTACAAGAGCTCTAATGAAATTGTACTTACTCTACTTACTTTTATTAAAACTAAATTAGGAAAAATGGGATGTAAAGGGATGTTCCTTGCTTGAAACGTGGCTGTTTTAATAGGAAGCTTTAAGCATTAAGGACCAGGCTATCTGCCTCTCTGAATTTGTTGCGGCAGTAGTTTTAAACTCCTGTGGAACAGTGTTGGCTTATTTGGAGGGATTTTTGAAGGGAGAGATTTCTAACTAATGCAATGAGCGTGCATTTTCCAGGCTTGATTTAAAAGAAAGAAGAAGAAAAAGGATGTTAGGAGATATTTGCGCAGTACACGGAACAAAAAATAAAAGGGGATCTAAAAATATACATCCCTGAAAGTGTTAAAAAATGTATCCTGCGCGTTGCAGATTTTACAGTAAATTCTTTATCTATAAACAAACCGGGTTATCACAGCTGTTTATTGTACTGCTAGCCCTGATCCTAACCTTTATGTCTTTATTGCTTACATACCATTCCCTTGTTTATACGTCTGTACCAGCCTGTGCCCTTGAACTTGGCCCCCGCGAGCCCTGACCCGGCGCGCTCGCTCGCTCACGCGGGTCACGTCGGCAATCAGTAAATGGGAGACGGGGCTGGCGGGCGGCCGACGGGCAATTAACACACCGCCCGAGCCTCGCTCGCGGCCGGGCTGCCGGAGGGGCAGACCACCGGCCACGGTCCTTGGCGCTGGAGCCGCGGCGCCCCGGCCAAGCTGCGGGTTACGGCAGGGAAACGGAAAGAAGGAGCAAGGGGGGGAAGGAGGGAAGGGCAGACGGGGTTCCCTTTGAAGGGTCGTTTCTGCCTCGGTGCCAGCTGCACCGCCTGGCAAAACCGCCCGGGAGCAGCGCTGGGGGCTATGCTAGGAGGGGGCGATGCTTCGCCGAACCATCGGTCCCCCTCCCCTTTCCGCTGCCCAGCTCGGGGTCGGCAGAGTGCATAAGAAATGAAGGGAGGGCTGTGTGCTCTTCCGCCTTTTTTTTTTTCTTCTTCTCCTCTGGCTGATAAGCTGACAGCCAGGCGTGCCTTGTTCTGATAACTCAGCAAAGTTTGGTTTTCATGCAGACAAACAGCCCGTGCCCTCCAGCATCCTTGCCAGCAAGGCTTGAAGGGCAGGACGGAGGGGTTAGCGAGGGAATAAGTGGGGACGGGGATGCAGCTGGGAAGATCTGCCTTCAGATCAGTGATAAACTTCGACAGTAAGCCAGAAAATAAGTTACAATACCCCTGATGTCCCGCATGGTGGATGTCAGCGCGTAAAGGATTTTGGCTCAGCTCAATGGGCTGCGTCAGTGTGTTTGCCACCGAGAGCACAGCCGGGGCACGCTGTGGTGTGAGGCCAGGAGATGGGCCCTCTGAAAGATGGGCAGCACCAAACGCGCTGGGGTCAGTGTGTACGGTGAGCCTTTCTCACAGCTCCTCGAAGAAACCACACTGGTCTTGGTTTCAGTTAGTTGAACGGGATCTGCAATAAAAACAAACCTCCTGGTGAAAACATCTCCAGGTCTGAATCAAATCCTTCATTTGCTACTAAAAATAATGTCAATGAATGGAAGAATTCGCGAATTCTCCCAGGGAAAAGAAAAGATGATCCCATTAACCTACGTTACAGCCATCACCATTAAGAGATACCATTAACCTGCAGTTCCCACACTGTCTTGTCGGAGATACTACAGTCATCCCTATAATTTTGAAGATGCTACAGTCATCCCTATAATTGTGTGGCAACTCCTGGCGAATGCTGACTATTTAATAGGGAGTACTGCAGCCAAGAACTTTGTAGGATTATAAGGCCCAATCCACAAATCCTTGCACGAGTGTTTTGGCTATTCATGCAAAAGCCTAACCCAAACCTCACTGCAGCGAATGCAAAAGCAGCTGTGCACATCTGTAGGCTTTGGATCAGAGCTCCAGAACAGGATCGAGTCCCCCACTATATTAAATTATAGGATTTTACTGCCTTACAAGGTCACAAGCAGTCGTAATAGATCGATACAGAGGATGACACAAGTATCAGGAGCTTTAATGACATAATATGACGTTGCAGAAGATGTTGTTTCACTTTCTAAAGTAACACATACGTTTTCAGTAACTGTTCTTCACACATTTATTGATACTCAGCCACTGAAATGAGAGTGATAATGAATACCCATATTTGGTGGCTAAGTTTAACTGAACACTACTAGTTGGAGAATTGGAATGTTATTGTTTAATATGAATTATATATATTTACATATACATGGGCAATAGTCTACTCTCTGAATATATTCTGTTTACTTTACACATTTAGGCTTCTATTACAAGCATTCTGGTGAGTTCAGTAATCAAATTTTCATATATCCAGAGGCATGATTTTTCTTCACCTTTTCACTTGGTGCAGTCTTTGTATGTACCAGTCCAAGATTTTGTTTTGTTTTACTGCTGTGGGTTTTTTTGTTTGTTTGTTTTGTTTTGTTTGTTTTGTTTTGTTTTGTTTTGGATGGTTCGTTTGTTGTTTGTTTTCCTCAGAGGAAGGAACTGCACAGAAGTCAGTGTGGTTTTGCAGTAAAGGAGCTGGAGTGGTCCTCAGTACATCATAATTTGACTTACTTCAGGTTCTTAATGTGACCATAAGCAAATAATTCAATCCTTATGCCTCAGTTTCCCAGCTGTAAGGTAGTGGTAAGACATGCATTACTCTCATGAGTAGCATGAGGATGTATTTGGTATTTGCCCACTGTCCTCAGGCTGGAGAAGAATGGTTTCGGAGAACACTTTCATTGGCAATGAGCTGTTGGGAATCCACAAATCTCACAAAGTCTTAATTCTGGTGCCCAGGGGAAGAAATGTTCCCTTTCCTTCCACATCAGCTCAAAAGAGTTGAAAAGTTCTTGGTAACATCACCAAAGCAAAAGAACTTAGGGAGCTTCAGGTGTGAAAGCAGATCAGGCAGCATGGAGACCAAGGTTGTAGGGTCTTGTTCTCATTGGCATGCTTTAAAAAATGCAATAAATAACCTTTTCTGACTAAGTATGCTTCCTACAGTGCAGCTCCAGTTGCACAAGGGTTAACCGAGCCCTAAGAATGTGGTTGATATATTATCATAGCCCTGATGGAGCCATCAAAGAATACCAGGCAAACAGCATGTATTTAAAAATGAGCAGTTCTCATATCCTTCCATGAGAGACTTTTGTCTTTTTTTTTCTACCCTTGCAGGTTGTCTCGTTTTTAAAGCCACTTCCCAGAAATATTCTTAAATCTAAAATTAGAAAAATCTTCATGTTAAAGGCTATAGTAAAACAGAACTAGTGTTCATATGTAAAGAAAAAAAATCCCCTGACAAATAATAAGATATATATTTATGCAACAAGGAGTCAGATTTATAAAAAATCCCATCGTAACTTGTAATTTCAGATGAAATGTTCCAGTCTTGGGATAAGCAGCAGAGGATGCTGACATGTAGTGATGTGCGAACTCCCCTGTCTGAGCTGAGTGTATTTCTACCTTTGCTCTAATTATGAATCACTCGACTCATGTCAGACCACTCACATTTAAGTCAAGTTTTGTGCCATTTAGACAGGTGTTCTGTAAACACAGGGAGAAACACGGGGTGGTTTCTGGAATGAATGGGATGGCTGCCTGAGTGGCTGTCTGAGTCCATGCTCTGTACGAACAAATTAAAAGCAAGAGTCTTTCATGCTAAATTTGCATGGCCCTCTCCACAAATTGCCCAATTTATTTAAGTATTTTCCGGTGGTGAGATGTTTTGGGACACAAAAGTTGATAAAATGCATTAAATAAAACACTACGAGTCGAACTGAAGTATAAAATGCAATTCTTTCTGTGTTGGGTTTGATGTTCTTAATTTAATCCCTGGTGGACAGTAGTCTGCATTACAAAACCTTCACACATAATTTGGCACAGTTTGGATGATTTGCAATCTCTCCCTCGCTCTCTCTGCAGAGGATGCCCTGAGCAGATCCTGCGTGGAGGCTCGGTGACCTCTCCTCTCTCAGGAGGGTGGTCTCCTCAGGTCACTGTTCAGGTCATTTCTGCAGCAGAGTAAGGAAGCTTTGACTGTTTCTTTGCTTGTGTGGGTAAACAGAGGACTTTAATTTCCAGCGCTACCGGTCCCTAGCCTTCAGAAGCTAAGCAGTCACTGAGGGGGATGGGGAAGAGATGCCAAAAGAAAGCGCAGAGCAAAGAATGTAAAGAATTTTTCTTATCTGTGACAAGTTTCTAAGTGTGTTTGATTATGGTAATAAGGATACCTCATTAACAAAGGATTTTAAAGGCATGTACACCATTGATAATCAGCCCTGGCCAAAGTACAGCGTACATTTTAAACTTTTTTTTTTTTTTTCAATGGGATATGTTTGAAATATTGCAGCACTGTAGTGTGAATGTGGAATTTCACTTGATGCACGAGGGTGGGGCCATGGCAGCTAAGGAAGGAGCTGTATCTACCGAAGATGACTGCAAAACATGTGCAATTCCCCATGCTTAAGACTCTCCCTAATTGCAAATCTGCTCATTGTTTTAACTTATCTCTGCCAGTGCTGTGCTGAATTAGTCCTTTGGAGTCCCTGAATGGGATCAAGGGAAGAGAAGAGGAAAGGAAGGATGGGAATGAGAGCGAATGAGAAACAGAAGAAAGCAAGACAGCCAGAGAAAAGGAATGGGGGGTTGGGAGGTGTTAAGCATAATTGCCCTTTGGCTTCCTGTGAAATTGTAAAAGCTTTTGAACACCCTTGCTGAACCAGCAATGAGAACACATCCCCGCTGCCTGGGAGTTGTCTGGCCTGGTGCTGGAGGGGGGGAAGGAAAGAAATGGAATTTAGCAGGAATTTAATTCCCCTGGTCAGAATTTTCCCCCCGTCAGACCCACCCAGCTTTCCAGTGTGGGTCTTATCTGGAAATGGGCCCAGTGAGCAGCCCCTGCCACCAGGCTCTGTGCTGGTCCATGTTAGGACCATGTTAGGTCTGTTGGCTCTCCCCCCAGCTCCCCGCCTATGGGGTGGGAGACCACCACCTCTGCGGTCACCCCCTTTTTGGCCAGTTTGGCACCGTAGCGGGCAGCTGTTGTCACCAAAAAGTGATGCATGGGAATTTACTCCAGGTCCATCTGATACCTGGAGTATTCCTATTTTTGCATCCTTATCTCCTAATGAGTTTATANCCCATTCTCCAGACTTCTTATTAAAAGATTTCACTATCAAACTCATTCAGATTACAGAGAAACTACTTCTGGCCCCGTGTGTGTTCCCCCTTGTCCTGAAGCTGACCTGTACTCAAGGAAAACATCACCATTCATCTTCTGAAGAAAACTGGACCAGGGCTGTAGAGTGTGTAGCAATAGTATCAGCCCCAGGCTCCAGGGACACGCCAGGAGCAGAAGGGGGATCTCCTGAGCTGAAGCTGTGAGTTGCTACAGCTTCATCAAGGGCTGCAACTAAGGCTGGAAGAAACTAAGGACCTCTAGCAACCATTGAGAGGGGGTTACCACATCCCTAGACCCAGGCCCAGGGCAATGCTGCTCTTCAGTGAGACTTCAGTGACAGCACATGTGAGCAAAATGAAAACTACCTATGCACAGGGCTCTTCAGGCATTTTCTGGGTATAATATTTGGGTGCTGGCTGCCCAACCCTAATGTGGTAGATATAACTCACTATTTCTTCCTCTAGCGCCTTTGGGTTGGAAAACACATCTTAATATCCACACCTCTAATAAACTAAAGCTGTAACAAGGCATATTCTATTTGTATTGCTCTTTTGTTGTCTCCTATGCGCATTTACCATTGATTTTTGCCAAACTCCCCTATACTGTAACTATGCAGTTATAAACTGGTGTTATTGAGGGGAACTGAGGTGGAGAGAGAGGATAGCCATAAAAATTACTGGTTGCAAACAAACACTGCAGCTCTATTTGGGCATTTATCAGTAACACCTGGAGATTATTGCATACAACCTTCCTAATCAGTAAATCAGCCAGCCACCAGTTGTTTCCTTAGCCACATCAGACAAAAATGTAACAGCTGTTTAATTTAGTTTTTTTATGGTAGGAAATTCATATCCTGAATCATTGATATCTTTATTTTGCAACTTGCTGCCATTGAATTTTTTTTTACTATTATTTTCTCTGATTCAGTGTTGCTGCTGTGAAAGACAGGACAGTCTGCATGCGTGAGGCAGCCTGGCATCATCTATCAGGACGGTGCCTGCATGGAAACCAAACGAAACTCTCTGGAGCTTTCCTAAGTAAGTTGGGACATCCCTTCAAGTCCTAGGCGGGGCAGGGGGGCACTTGTTAATGTGAGCAGGAGCTGAAGGAAGCACGACACAGAGCTGAAGCTTTGCAAGCTCTAGAAACTCTAAGGCAAATGGCTTTGGTTGGCTTGAGCCTGTGCAACAGCCAGCTACAACTGAATGCTTTATTGCCGTCTGGAAGTGTTTATTTTCTGAACATAAATTCAAGGGACAGATTCAAGGCATGTCTAGAAATAAAGCATATCATCATGTGAGCTAAGCTGACAAGGACAATTTACTGTACCCTGCATTCGTTCTGGGCCAATCGGAAGAGAAGAGGCTATTAACATCCTGAAATTCCCGCTGTTCGGCTCTCCCTGTCCCTTCACTGAACTCAGGAATGGCATGTATTAACCCCTTGAGGGCCTCCTGTGCACGGCGCACATCCAAAGAAGGGACACTTGTTTAGGCCCGGTAGACATATGCAGTATGTCCAGCTCTTATTGACAGCAACAGAGAACTGCTTTAAAAGCCATGACACGGACTGCACTGTCTGGAGGCCCAGCACAGGGTTAACATCTTTCCTAGAGGCAGTTTCAGTGCTGTAGATGAGCATTGACTTACCCTGTTTAAATACGAGAGTTCACTGGTCAGCTTGACCTTGAATTCTCTTGCAAAGGCAGGAACAAGTTGACATACTGTTCGTGTTTCCAGTGGCTGCAAAGTTCAGGGAATACAACTCAACTGCAGCTGACATGCCATGAGCATCACTTAGAGAAGAGAAAGTTCATTTCCTACTTTTTAAATTGTGCCAGCAATAAAAGTAACAAAAACAGAAGAGAGTCGGAACATAAAACACAAAGGTCACAACAGCAGAAATTGCAGAGGAAAGGTGCCATTCATAGTTGGGAACGTGTTATAATAAAATCCACAAGCAAAAGTCCACAGAGGACTGTTTGCATAGCAGCATTACAATATCTACATGTGTAAATAGAGGGAACAGCCCTTAAATCCATCCACGTTGCAGCAGTGACTGTTGGATCTTTTACCTGCAGCTGCACTGCTTGAAGTATTCCTCCTGACTTCATGGATGTCCTTGTATAGGACATCACGATCAGCCCTCTTTGAACATTGCAGCTGAGGGAAAAATAATAATTTGAGTTTGAATATGAGTTTTCTATATACTGCACTTCAAAAGGGCAGCATAGTTAAGTTAACTGGTCTCCAGCTCCTTCTTCTCATCCTGTCCCCTCTCTACAGGGTAGGCAGCCTCATTCAGCACAGCAGCTTTTTCCTGCCTCTTGCTTCCACTGAAAAGAGCACCTCCGCACCTCCAACCCTAAGCTGGAGCCTTACGGAATGCATGGGGAAAGGGAAACCCGAGAAGAAAACTCTGTATCAGCTTTTCTGGGTTTTCTTTTAAATCAAGGCTGGCTCACATGTAGCCTGGTGAGGCTACAGGCACAGCACACCAAGGCACTCCTGCAGCCACAGACCTACAAAGAGAGGCAGGAGCACAAGCAGGACCAGACGCTGGATTCTGGGTCATGGTCAGCCCCTCAGACGCCTCACTATTTGTTTATTATTCTGCCTAAGAACACATGGAGTAAATCCACACATATTAAAAACAACACCCATCCCACCCCCCTGTTTTGTCCCATTTTTCATTTGGGCCTTAGTCATTCCTCTGTATTTTGGCACAGAGTCATGCAGCAGGATCTCTCTACTCCATTGGCATAATGTTCACAGCTGTAATCAAAACATTTGTTCTCCCATCTTCTCCCAGATCACTTGGGATCTCCTTCTCCCACGGAGGAGCCTGTCTCATTCACTCCTTGGCTTTTACACATAGCTCGAGGATTGCAACCTTCAGTGCTAGACCAGAATAATATAAGAACCACAAAGAATCATTATCTGAAATGACATATTTTATGCTCTTGTGTAAGTTTTCCTAAGGGACTTCTGAATGTCCTAGTGGGTGATGGTAAAGACACCAAGGACTCAGGGTCATGGGTTTCATCGTTATTACAAGCCCTAAAACACTCAGCACAAAGACAAAGCTGAGTGAATTAACGTTTTCTGAAAACTAAGATACTATATTGTCCCACCAAAGTCCTTTCAAAAATCACTTTAAGAGCAGAGAGGTTTGGGGGCTGAAAGGATCCTTGTACTGAAATTCGTCTTAATCTTCTATTACTATAGAAATGTTTCTGTGCTTTAAAAATACACTTGCTATTTCTTACTTTTAGACTACCCTAATCTCAAATTAGCCTTCTGAGCAAAGGTCAGGAGTGCAGGAGTGCATGTCTTATTGGTTCAATTAAAGGAAATAACACAAAATCACACAGGCTATTGCAGAAGTCTTTGTCAACAACTTCCTGAATATTGAGAGGCTGCTCAGACATGAGCTGTCTATACAGCCAGATAATGCTGTTATTAGAAACACATTAGTGTGAGAATTTTTTTTTTTTTTTTTAAATATACATGGCTAATAGATACATTCATCTCATAGCTTTCACAGTAAAAGTCTTGGACTAGTGCTTCTGATTAATTATTAATGTTTGTCTTCTTGTTCCTCCTTTTTTCAGTGTGTTTACAACTTAGTCTTGTCTCTCTCTTTTTCCCAAAATGCTTGCACATAACAAAGCTCAGATAACTACACTAGTAGCTGCTGTACTATTATTTGCCAATGTCCTTAATAATGATGAAATGTTAAGTACAATGTACCAATAAATATTTTGGAGTTAGGGAACTGCAGGTATCTGGGGAAGTCACTTTGTGTTAACAGTTGATATACTGATGTTATATTGATGAAAACTGGTGCTAATGCATTTGTGTAAAGATCCTCTTTTTAAAGTGATTTTTCCTTTCTTTCTTTCTTTTTTTGTTTGTGTCCTTGTGCCTGAACATTTGACCCTGGGGGAGTAGGATGGAAAGATTGTTTAAACAGCAGAAAATTGTTTATTTCAATTTTCTCCCTCTTTTTTTTTCTTTCTTTTCCCCAGTTCTCTTTACAGGTAAATCACTTGCAATACGAGAGAATCTCAGAAAGTTCAGAGGTTTGGGGCAGGAAACGCCTCCCCTCCCCCAGAAGTTTGGATTCAGCGCTAAATTTATCTGAACGCTGTCATTTCCCTGCTTTTCCTTCTCTACCTCCTTCACTACATTCCTCTTTCTCCCTCCCCATTCCCAGCCACCCAGATCTTATCCTTTCCTTGACCTGCAGCTCCCCCTCCCTAGCCTTCCACTCTAAAATGTCCAGAGGCTACAGCTGAAGGTGGTAGTTTCTCCTGTTTTCATTTTTATTTTTTATTCCTGTGCTATTCTGTAGCAAGAAATGCTCTATAATCCTCTACCCTCAGATGCTGTCTCCATCAACAGAAGCTAAAAGCGGGTCTGGTGGCCTGTAAGACAAAAAGAGAGCAGTGGTGCCCAGCAGAGATGGCCATGCTTGCTCTCAGCTTGCTGGGTGCAAGCACTGCCAGAGGTGCAGCAAAGGGCCTGCATAGGTATGGGCCGTCAGTATTTGTTTTAAATAAAAAGGATTCTGGAATAGGTGCAGAAGTACAGCCAGATTTCCAGCCTGCTCCCATTTTCGCTGATGTGTTCTGCATATTTGCATCACTTACCACTGATCTTGAATGGTCTCTCCTGGTAGGGAATATATGGAGTTCAATAAGACACCCCCCCCCTTTTTTTTTTTAATATCGTAGTCTTGCACTGCGACTATTCTAGTTTTTTTCCCAGAAGTGGCAGGCAGCCAAAGACTGGAGTCATTATTTGCAAACTCTAAAAATAGAGTCAAGATTTATAGGAAGAAAACAGATATGTCTTGTTATAAATCCATGAATAAGGATTGGCACGAGCATAACAGTTTATTCTTTTTTGATATTGCTTATTGTAAATTGCGCTCTATCTTTCTGGAAGATACACCAGATAGTTACAGTACAGAAACATTTCCTTTAGTTGAAAGTGCTGGAGAGCTGCAGTTTATTTATTGTGAAGACTTGATTATTCAAAGGAAGCGATAAGAGATGAGGTAGCCCCTGGGAATTTTGTACATTGTTGGGGTGGACGGTTTGTTATAAAAAAAAGTATTAGTGATCTTCTTCTGCAGGTCACTGCTGATAAAAATTACATTCAGCATCTCTTTGCCCAGCGTAAAGGTGCCTCACGAGTTGCACTTCTGGCTAATACTGCTTGTTATTATAAACCGTGAACATCACCTTCCTGATCTCACTAATGTTAATAACACCATGCACACTATCTCCTTCCTCATAGGTTCTGTCGGGGCAGCAATGGAAAAAAAAAAAAAAAGGAAAAAGCACTGAGAAGGAGAGAGAGAGAGGGAGAGACTTTCACAAAGAGTTAAAAAGGCCTGATGAAATCCTTACAATGTACACCATATGGCTTGACATTTACCAGATTAGTTAAACATTTCTACTGGGGATAAATATTCCTGCACATCGATGTAAAGAAATTGCATGAGACAAGGGCACATACAGCATATTTATGCCATGGAGTAATCTTTTTTTTTTCCCCCCTTTGCTAGCAGCATTCAGGTTACTGAACTTGCAGGGGCCAAGTGTACTAAACCCAAATTAACCCCCACTCCTGTGCACTCCTGAGCTGCTTGTTCGTGTGGCTGCAAACACAAGCCCCTCCCAACCTCACCCCAAACACATGCAAAACTCTCGCCCAAAAAAGTTCTGAATGAGCAATTTTGCTATAAAAACAAACAAACAAACAACTCTATGGAGAGGCTAAAACGTTAAAGTTTGTCAAAATCTATTTCAGGACTCGGGTTGCCTGTGGAGAGATGACCGTGATGGCTGCCAAACTGATTTGAGGCGGGTTGATGCAGAGGAGGTGACTGCTGGTGCCCGTGTCTGGTGTAGACTACTCCGTTCCTTGGTGAACAGCCCTAAAGCCATAGATTTCATTTGATCTTTGCAAAGGCTAACATCTGTCTGCTGTCATTTTAGTAAGATTGATGACAGGCTGGAATAGGGGAGGAGGAGGGGGAGTGCAGCGGGAGGAAGGCAGGTCCCCGCAGCCCCGATGGCTGTGGCCGAGCCTGTCCAGAGTCATTGGCCCAGACCCTCTGGTCGGCTGCAGCAGCAGCAGGGAACCGCTCCTGCACCGCTCCAGCAGTAATTGCACTGGGTTGTTACAGCAGATTGTGGGAACTCGGAGACATAAAGGCAGCATTTTGCACCTTATATATCTTAATAGATTATTCATGTTGCAAGCAACACAGAGCGAAATGTTATGACAACCATAAGAATGTAGTTTACTGTGGCTTAATGTGCCTGGGCAGTACAGGGTAAAGCTATCAAAAAATATATTTAATTTTTTTTAAAGTTTCCGAGAGAAACTAACTGATGTGGACATGCAGCTATTTTTATATGAAACCCTGACTTTTGGCAAACTCTTTCCAGACTCTAATAGAAAATGCTTACTCTTTTTATTAGACGTAGTATCGCAGTGCCAAGAGAAAAATCATATGCTTTCCCACTTGGAAGCTTCCTTGCAAGCTGATGTGTGAGCTGATGTAAAGGACCGATGTCCCAAACAGAGCAGCCAGTTGCTGGCTGTGGCATGCAATACTCCTCGGAAAAAAAATAGCTTTCATACTTGGGCAGGATGGAGTCCTTGTATCTTTTTCCATGAATGAATGAGTGAATGAATAACTATCAATGCTGAAATTTGATCTTGCTGCAAATCCTAGACATTTGGGTTTTACCCAGGCATGTCTACATATACGAGAAGGATCTCTGTGTTTTTGGGAAAGAACTGCAGTGTTCTGTGGAGGAAATGCATAGTGATAGGGTTAACTGCCCTCGTGGACTGGGAAGCAAGAAATGTATCTGTGAATCTTAATCCCGATATTAGACTGGAAACCAGTGAGGCAAGGGCTAGAAGCTGCCTTCATTTTAGAGCACAGAGGTTCTGTGGGAGCCGGAGGGGAGATCAGTGCATAAGCTGGTAACTTTAACAACCTGGAATTCAAAATATTCCTGACCTAAAACTCCAGGCTGGAACATGTATGGGCTTGGGGGAAAGCTCAGCTCCAGCCCTCCTCAGCCTCAGCTCAGGCCCCTCCTGTTGAGATTTACAGTGCTGAGGCTGATGCCATGCTGATTTTAACCACTCGGCGTCCCATCATGATGGCTGACAAAATGACATGACATTAGTATGGGATTTCAGCTGCAGGCAGAGAAAATGTAGTTTAGAGTATGAAAACCAGCTGTGCTCTTATTCATACAGGCTGCAGGTCAGGGAAGAGCAGAGACTCCCACCCAAACCAGAGGGCTAGCTTGGGCCACGCATGAACTGCACGCTTGGGTGAGCACGGGTGGTTGGATTGATAAAGAGTGACCCAGAGAGATAAATACACATACAGAGGAAAATAAGAACAGATAATGTATTGGCGTAAGTTGCAGTATATTTCCTCCTAGTGATGAAAGGCTGAGTTATAGATCTTTCCTCATGATAAGAACAGATATTTCTTTCCAAATCATTTATATCTATAAGATACTGAGATATTATTTAGTTCTGTGTATATTTGCAGCGATAGATAATGGTGGAAGGTGCTAGAGTGCTGGTGTAGAGACACTGAAAAGACCATAGCCAGAGGTGGTAAGGTCCCTCCAGACATCAGTGCTACCAAACTCGACATCTTAGGGTTGAACAAGACTTAAACCTTCTCCAGACATGAGCAATGTACTCTTGGAGGGAGGGTGGAGGAGGTGGAGGGTGGGAGAACTGTGCTTGCCTTCACAGCCCCGTTCGCCAGGTAGGGACCTCCACTGCTTGCCTGGTGGCAGAGAGGCTTGTGCAGGGCGTTTGTATTAATCCGGCTCTTGACGTCTCCATCACAGGCATTTAGCACGTGGAAGTGTGGTAAAACATACTGCTGGAGGTTTCATCTGCAGTTCCTGTGGATGAGGAATTAATTTTTATTGTAAAGAGTTCAGAAGAAAGAGGGCATATTTATTCTAGTGTCGCAGGTAAACATGATATGGCTATTTATACATAACCGGAGTTTAAATCTTCATTTGTTCAGGTCCTTAATGTATGAGAAGCAATTGCTCTAAGTGTTACAAGATCTGTTTACTGCTCTGGGATATTATTAACTTTAAAAAAAGGATGACTGTGTGGAGAAAACAACCTTACCTGACAACTTTGATGTAAGAAGAGCCTTCTCCCTTTGACTGCTCCAGAGACGCTGCAGCATTGTGTGGGTGCGTTCAACCCTTTCATCCCTTCCGTCAGTGCTATATAACATTTACATGTCTCAGAAATATGACATATGTACCATACACGTGTGAGAGGGTGGGTAGACTAGACTTTAAAAGATTATTCAGAAAAAGCAGCATGTTTTTGTCAGCCAGGAAAGATTAGAGTACTTTATCTTGCAGCTAGAGTAGAGAAATGTTTTTCATGTGATTAGAAAACCCATTATTATTATTATTATTATTATTATTATTATTATTATTATTATTTATTTATTTAAACCCATGGAGGCCCATTCCTGACCCTGCTGCGCCAGAGGTGGCGCTGAGGGGCCGGGCCAGGCCCTGCGCTGGGGCCGCCAGAACCTTCTGGAACCTCTCCTCCCAGAGCCCCACAGCCGACGCCCGGGGAACCTGCACCCGGCGCTGGTAAATGCCTTCTGCCCCAATCGGTGCGGACACCACCTAGCCAGTACGTTAAACACCATTTCTGTGCTCCTTTCTGTATGTTCCTGGAGGAGGTGGGGAGCTGGGCGATGGAAATATTAGGGACAGGCAGCGATGTGGGGGCTGAGGGGAAAGCTCAGGCGATCTGGGGAAGGAGCATGGTACAAGCCAGCAGCACAATGTTGACAGCGAAAGCTGTGGAAACGAAGGGTCCCAGCACCGAGCGGGAGGAAGAAGCAGCACCCGCTGCCTGCAGAGACCGGGAGGACGGATCCTGCCCCAGGGAGCGCGAAGAAGCTGCTCTGCAAAAGCCAGCAGGTATCCCCCAAATGAGGGAGGCCGTAGGTAGGTGGGGAGGATAAAATAAATGCAGGGAATTAGGACCATTGTTCTTTATTGGTGGTGGTCACTTTCTGTAAACAAAAGAAGTCTGTTTCTTAAGAAATTCACGAGTGCTGAGCGCTTGCCCTGGCTGGGCCTGAGAGGGGTTGCGGACACCAGTGAGGAGGGGCCGGGCGCCATGTCCCTGAGTAACGGCTCTTTGCATGCCAAGGTGTTTGCGGGTCAAGGGGACTCGCATTTCGGCTGAACGGTCCGGTATATCTTCACCGTCTGTAATCTCAGCCAGAGCCTTTGCTGTCATGCTTTTCCCCTGTAGAACCCCTGCTTTTGAATCTTAAGAGAAATCTTTACAGTGGTCTGTAAATCCTAATGTTGTACTTGTTCTGTTTTGTGAGATTTCCAGTAACACATGGCTTCGGAGATTTGTCACTTGCTGGATCAAGTGGACACAGCGGACTTGGGATGGGATGGGGCGGGGTTCCAACTGTCCCCATCTTGTTTAAATGAGTTTCAGGTTCAGTACATTAACGTGCTAATAAGGAAATCTGGTGTTCCCACACTGTTCTTAAAGGCATTCTCACACTGCTGACCTGACCTCTTTAATCCTGGCTTTCCTGAAGGAAAAGCTGATCCATCAGGCCTCCTGTATCTAAAATGGGATGAAAGGAAATGATGGACCTATTTCTATCCTGGTGCTTCTCAGGTACCTCAAGCTGCCTTGTTCTTTTTGTATTCATCTCTCATTTCCCTGGGAAGGAAAAAAAAACGAAGAAAAAAAAACTAGATGTGAGGGCTCAAATCACTGAAGATGAGAAACAGCAAAAGGAAATAAAGAGGTCACACACCTAAGTTAGCTTATGATTAAAAAGAAATTAGTGGGGCTATTTTTAATTTGTTTAAATATATTACTTTCTATTAAAAAGGTCTTTATATTTCGCTAAGTATGAGATGAAGTGTGTCACCAGAGGAAGATTTTTCAGTTTTAGTCTCTTTTCTCTTAAACAATTAGAAGTCAAAGAAACTCCACTAAAGTCACAAATGTGAAGCCAGCAGAAGACAGAAAAGTTGGGCCCTTTCCTCTGCAATACTGTGCAGTTGCCTTCTGGTGTGGCCAGTTTGCAAGAATTGGGGGAAGAAAAACAAGCTGTACACAACACGTATGTTGTGGGTAGGTCCATGGTACCATGTAGCCCCCCCAGATGTTCAGCTGCCCGAAGTTGTGCAGCCCTGAGAGGCAAAATGCTGCATCCCTGTGCTCAGATGCACCTCCAGGCATTTGAGCCCCAGGCCAAGGAGCTGGTGGAGGCCGAGGTGCATCTTATATGTGCGTTGTGCTGCCAGAGCTTATGGCTTTTTTCATTAAATCCAGTAGGCTATGGATATTTTCAGACTGCAGCTGACAGAAATTAGAAAGGATAGTTGTAAATGAAGTTTTGTAACACCAGAAGTCTATGATGGAGCTTCTGTTTTTTTATCAGCACGTGAGCTAAATGGCAATCCAACTGCCCTAAGACTTCCATGGAATTGCTTGTTTTTTTCTTTTTCTTTTTCTTTTTTTTTTTTCCCTCTATATTTTCAATTCTGGAAAATCTCTGTTGTTAAATGGAGAGCCTTGAAAATGAACATAGCAGTTTGTTTTGTCTCCATAAACCTGTGAGGCTATGAGATAAATCCACCATAATGTTTTCTTTGCTCTTTTTTTTTTTTTTTTAAATAAATAAATAAAAAAGATTTGGTTAGAAATCTGTCACAAACAAAACACTGAAACAATGTGAACACCCTCAATTTCTTGTTTCATTCCCATCTGGGAAGTCAGGCCAGAATCACTGAACATTTCACCAAGTCTTGCTAACCTTCTGAGCTGAGTTGTGAGAAATTGTTCTTGACATCACATGAGCTGGGCCACAAGGCAGGACTAATGTGATATTTGCTGTCGAAGGTTTCCTAGGAAACATGCTACTTAGAACACTCGGCCCTCCCTGCCACCTTCCCACAACCTCCAGGTTTACTGGTTCCCACAGGTTTTGCAGAGGGCAGTGGTGTCCCCTCTGATCTCCCAACACCCTCATTGCAGACCCCCCTGCAGCGCAATGCTTCCTAGCAGCCCTACGCAGCCGGCTGAGCAGAGAGTGCCTGCAAAGTTTTTGAAGCTAAGCTCACCCACCTGATTGCCCTTCTGATTTATCCCTTTCCCTCCTTTTTTTTCTCTCTTAATTTTTTTTTTTCTCCAGCCTTCTGCAATGTGAGAGACGAGGGAAACTGAGTTACATGCTGCAAGACGAGCTGGAGAGAAGGAATTTTGAGCATTCCTGGCAGTCCTAACCTTTCCTGCCAAAGGGGAACTGGTGGAAAAAGGTTAGGAAAATTAGCAGATAACTTAAAACTTAACTTGCTGTGCAGCTCTTGCTCTTGTGACTGCATTTTGCAATATGGTAGCTATTATATTGCATAACCTATGGGGATTTTTCAGTTGAATGGGGCTCCCCAGTACACAGTTTCATATTCTGGCTGCAAGTGCTGTCCTTGCCATCAGACTCATGTAAATGATCCCTGTCATTCAGGCCAAACTTTTCAGTTTCACTGTTAGGAGCTGCAGGATAGTTCTCATTGAGGGTGAGATGAATGGAATTGGTTCACACATGTTAACCAAATGCAAATCCTTAGATGGAAACTCGTGGTCAGCTTTTTCCGATGCTATTTTCAGAACTTCCACAAAAGACCGTGCTGTGATTATATGTATTCATGATATGTATATCATGTATTCAGCTCAAACAATATTTGAATGATGCATTTAGAATTCTTCCTAAAAAAGGACCATGCTTCTGTAAACTGCATCATATTTGTAAAAGAAAAAAAAAATCTAGCTTGCTTTTCCTTTCTTTCTCTCTTTCTTTATAAGATATCATTTCATAAGGCTGTAAGAATTGGTGTTAATACTACGTTACACACAGACACACTTCTACATAATCACATGCATTTGCATGTATGCCATACATAAACAACCTTATGGAATCCCTGATCTTCGTTGTTAAGTTTGACTCCATATTTTTCAAAGCAAAGAAGCCCTGGGCATCCAGCAGTTGCTTTTTCACTCTCTTTGACTGGACTGTACAGCAAATAGAGCCGAGAAAATAAAAGCACCGGTTTTTTGTGTGCTTTTTTTTTTTTTTTTGGTGGGTTTATTTTGTTCTGCCTACCTGGCCATTTATAACTACCTTTTTTTCCCCTCGTTGTTTACTCCACTGATAAAACACCACTTTTTTGAATCTGTCATTAAGTGTCCTTTGTGTTGCCCATATTGATTTCTCTAACCCCTTGAAGGCTGAGAGTGTCACCTCCATGATGGTCCCTGCAGCCACTGACTCGGAAAACAGGAGAGCTAAGGTTGCTGCTGCCAGACATTGGTTTCCAAAATGGTAGGCAAGAAGACAAGTAGCCTTAAGTCACTGGACTGTCCGATTCATTTATCTCGATGATGCCATTCACTTCATCTTACCCCGTGTGTGTGTAGTGAAGCTGTTTGACCAACATGCCCTATGGGCCTTGTCTTAGTAATGAAAGTGCAGAGGGTGGAAGAGAAATTCTGTTCTGGATTCTTTAGCTCTATCTTCAGCTTCTGTTGGCATCCAAAAGATTGGAATGTTTTTCAAGTATCCTTTCAGATTCAGAAGTGCAGCATTTGCTGGGCCCTGCAAAGCCAGTAAGACTTCACCGGTGTAAATCTGGGCAGTGTTTGTGTCTTTGTAGTCAGACAAGGAAAACCAGTAATACTCTTCTCTTACTGTTCAATCTCAGAAGAGTTTTTGCCAGGCATTAAGACCGTTGGACAAATGATGTCAGCTTCAGAGAAACAGCATCAGTTTAGCTGAGAATCTGCATACAAGTCTTAGGTCTATAACAACTTTACAAATTGGCATTTTTCATTGTAGAGTCATGCTTTTCTTGTGTGAAGGTGTTGGTGGATTTGCAAAGCAACCTGTACCTGTAAGATACATCACGAAACCACATTGCTCATAGAAAGCAGAAGCAGAACTTTCCTAAATTATGATAGAATACCCGGTGTGACTCTGGTGGGTCACCCAGACAATTCACTCATTTTCAAAGCATTTTATGAATGTCAGTCCTCGTGGTACCCTGTATAATATATGTCAGGGGAAATTGTTATCCCCCATTGCCAGCTGAGGAAGGGAGGAAAGGAGATTAAAAAACCACAACTTGAGTTATTGTTGGAGGCAGGACTGGAACTTGGGATTTCCTGGACAGACTAGCACCCTTCACTTCTCCCTAAATTGGTATAATTAGCGGTGTCCTAGGTCTCTCCTATTCCCGTGCAAGAACACATTTGAATACAAATTTCTTTGAAATTATCTGTCTTAGGGTCAATTCTGTTGTGCACTTCTGGCTGTTAATGGTCTGTTGTCTGCAGTGAAATGCTCACTAGTACACTGTAAATCATGAACAGATGTAAAGGTGTCCGTTAGTAACTACTGATTTAATCTCTCTGGATTTCTGAAGCTGGCTACCTGTAAAACTTGGGGACCATGTCTTGAAAAAAGCAATCCTTTGTGGCTCTCGATTTTTTTTGTTCTTGGCTGGTAGCCATTTAGAGGGATGTCTTACATCCTTGAGATGAACTTAGTGCAGTCCTCATTGACCTAGCAAGCCATTTTTTCCCTGATGACAAGCCGGGATCACATCTTGTAATGACTGCTGCAAGATTGTCTTGTTAGGGAAAGGGCTAAGGTGGGATCGTCTTTAATGACAATGAAAGCACCTCATAAAATCTGATTCTTCAGTTTTACAGGCATGGCTCTAGAATTTTAGCCGATGCGGACTTAGTAAATCAGTCAGTCAAAAATTATATCAGTTGAAGTATAATGTTCATGGCAGTCCAAAAACCTGAACATGTAGGTGATTTGGAGGGCATTTTGTTAACTCTTTAATTGGTCGTTTGAGTGCTGGAGGCAGTAGCTAATTGCCTGTAGGTCAGAATAGACCTAGAGCTTAGGTAAATGTATATTGTCATATGTCACATTTTCATATGGCTCCTTTGCACAGGTTGGTAAAAACGATTGCTGCATAATTAAAATTAAGACAAGGTGGAAAAAGTGATTCAATTAGACCCCTGAAGCCATTGCACAAATTATGTGAAGTACCAAAAACTAATGAATAGTTATAACTAGTTTTATCTTTTTACTCTTCATTCTTGAATCCTGAGGGTATTAAAATGGCTGGAGTCTCAAAGTTCTTAGAGGTAAGTTTTTGGGTGGGCAGCACAAGTATGAGTCAGCGCATAGGAATCCAGGTCTTTTAAAATACAAGCACACAGAAACTTTGTTGCCTAGTTGTTTTGAATTGAAAATAACCAGACCTTACGCACAAGAGACCTTTTGGTTTCTCCACCAGCCCAGTATTATTTTGAAAACATCTGCAATATTTCACTCTGCATGCAGCAGGTATTATATACCAGGGAGGGTGATGACAGTAAAAATAAATGAGATATGTTTTAACCAAAACATCCCAAGCTTTACATCATACATTTCACAACCCTAGCAAGCATCCTGTGCTTTGACTTGAAGGCTAAAGGCATGTGGTAGTTTTACAAATGTCTATTAGTATTAACAAATATGTTCCATTATTAGACAGTGTGCCACTGCCCCAACCTCCTGGTGCAAGAGGTGAGTTAATATGGCTTATAAAATATAAGAGTGCTGCAGGCACAAGCTTTGGAAATAAGAGCCCTAGCTAAGCAGGAGGTCTCATTACATTTGGTGGGACAACTTACTAGAGGTCTGAACATGAGCATAAAAGCTGCCTCCCAGCTAAGGCTTTTTATGGTTCCTGTCCTTTCCCAGAGCAATATGACTTTAGGAGGTTTAGAACAACAAGGCCTGCACCTTTGTATACTGGCAGTGTGCTGATTCTGTCTAATTTTAAAATGAGAGGTAAATGAAAGAATTAGGATAAATATGTTTGCACTATCTCCACATTTTTTAACAGAAATTTTTGATGGTTGAAAGTAGTGGGGCAATTAGGAGATGTCCCTTGCACATTGTTTTTTGCTCTTTGCTGTAAGCCATAAATGTCTATTTCTGGGAAACTCAGGGTGTTTCTTGGCTAGGGTTGCCAGGTTTGTGAGGTGTGCACAGACAGGACCCAATACTATGAAACTGTATAAACAGCACTCCTTATGAGGAAATCGAAAAGTCTTTCCAATCTTGATTTGAGCAGACACTGTCCTGAAAGATTTTTAAAATTTACCCTAATGAAGACTGTTTCCAGTCATCCAAGTAGAGTTGTCTGTAGGCATTGCTCCTTGCAGGGGTGGCATAGATGTATAGTATAGATGAAGAACACAATGGTGTCTTTTCGAGCTTCTACCTCTTTGAATGTTATCCTCTCTCTGCATTTGAAAGTAACAGTTATAAAGCCTATTCTGATGCTTATCCAAAGCTGAATCAGAAGGTGTAGTTAGGATCTAATTTATTATCACAGGTAACATATTCATCTAAGTACTAGCGTTATCTAGCCAAAGAAATCCCTGCTGAGGACCAGGATGATTCAGGGTATAGTAGGTTATGAAAACATGATGACATCAACTCACTAGATGAGTTCTTCATCAATGGGTAAAGCTTCTGTAGGTAGAAAAAATAAACCTCCATGAAGATTTCTGTGGATCAAAATCCTAAGAGATGCAGAGAGCAGAGCAGAGAAATGCAGGAGGTGTTCAAATCATGCGAGGTCTCCACTTTTCCCATGCTTCCTAGTGGAAAAACAAACAGCCAAACATTGTCAGGGCCGTCCTAAAAAGGCAAAGTTGTGAATGGGCAAATGTTTCTCCTTGCGTTGCAGTCTTTCCACCAAAATACTTCCTTCATTCTTTTTTGATGTGCATTCAGCCTAGACTGTTGGTAATAAGAGACAGAATTTCCACTCTTTTTTTATCTGTGATTAAAGAAAAACACTGCTTATATAATCAAGCAGGGTGTTCTTCTGTAGCCTTTTCTATATACCCCTGGCCTGAGACCACCCAAATGTCAGGTAAAGTATTGCTTGTCACCAGTCTAGGTTTTCCTTTCAGTACAAGGCATAAGCGGCAGTCTGTAATTGCTTGCTTTTATCCATGCAGATTGAGATTGTTAGAAGACTAACAGCAAAAGCCAGATTATAGTATAGGCTGTTATGGATTGTACTGAGAGAGCACTGAAATTCCTACTTTTGCATATAGGAATGTGGAAATGACTCAAGAGTGTTTGGGATGCCTTTGTGGATTACATATATATATATTTATATACGTATATATAGTATTGTATTACTTTTATATAGATGTATATGGCAACACAATACAAAACTAATACGAGACATAAACGTTGTTAAAAGATGTTATGTGACAGATTCACAATTTCTCCTCCGAGTATAGAGAGCAATTCAAGGTCATGGCTCCAAATTCATCTTTCGAAAGTGCCTCATTTCATTGACTACAGAAGGCTTGGACCAGTGCCCTGTATTCACTATTAGAATACATATTTTAAGATGTTTAAAACCAATAGTTTGATCTGTTAATACAGATGTTGTCAAAGAAAAATGCTAGCTATTGCCACCAGCCAGGTCCATTCACATGTCAGACCCTGCAAGTAACAAGCATACACAGAGAGTTTAAAACTTTGAGGATGCAATCAGCAGTGCTGGTGGAGGTGCCAGGAGCACAACCCCTGCCTTCTAGGCTTTGTGGAGAAGACCTACACAATGTGCTCATGATCAAAGCAGTGGATGATAGAGAAATGTATTAGGGCTTTGGAGAAATTGCTTTAAAAGCCTCTGGAATTACAAAGAGAGAGACACTTTCCATATCCTTTCTGGAAGTGCCCTGTGGGTCACTGGTAGATTCCCCAGGGAACTGAAGGAGCCAGTAGGAAGATGGTAATGGGCCATTAAATTCAATAGGACATGCTTTGGTGGTGAGTGGTGGGACCATGGCATTTCCGTGTGTTTTCACTAGCTAGCAGCAGAAGGGCATGCACATTGTACTTCCTTTGGGGTACATTTTACATGCAGTGAGATACGGATGCGAAGCCAGCTGTCTTCTCCCAGAGAGCCTGAAAGGACTGAATTTCCCTCTAGACTAGCACTCCTGTTGATATGCATCAGTGTTTTAATGGTATTCTCTTCTACAGAGGAGGTCTTAAAAGGTGTTTTTAATACATGAGATGAACTTAAACCTCATTACCAGTGAGTCTGGGGACCCACCATCCTTGTGTTTTCTCAGGGAGGCACAACCCCTACTCAAATTACCTCATGTGCAAGGACCAAAGCAATATACTGCTTGAGGCAATGGTTCTTGTATCAGACCATCGAAAAAGCATGGATATGGGATATCCCTTTGGTAGTGCAGTTTGACCAGGGATGCACCTGGAAAGTAATTGTCTGCTGTCCCATGAGTAGAGCTATTGCACTGATGTTGCAGGCTTTGCAAGAGTGTAGTGTTCCTTGGGTATTCCCACCTTCTCCTGGCTTATACGTAAGATGACAACAAGGCTGAAAAGACTCTGTTGGATGCCCCAAAAGGGATGAACCCTCTGCAAGGGACTCTCTATGGCATGAAGTTAGAGTGACCTTATGTATGTCTCTACTGGCATACGCTGGTCAATGCAAAGTCAATACTTCATAAAGTTGTATTTAAGAAGGAATACATTTTAGTAGCAAGAAGACTAAAACAGTCCCTGGAGGGACGTTCTAGATTCTAGTGGTTTGCAGCTCTTCCCTTCCCCCAAAAGCAAGATCTGAGACCTTAGCAAGTATCTTCTGCTTTGTATTTTAGTAATTTGTCTGCAGAAGCTTGTGTTTGTCCTGGTGGGGGAATGGCTTCTCCCTCCCCATTTGAGAAGTGCAGATACTTGAGTTGTTGTTACCCTACTTTAACTTCTTTTTCAAATGACAGGACATGTGTTTTTTGGTCGTTGTTTTAATATTTCATGCTTGCCTTGACCTAGATTTATATGGAAATAGTAATGCTGATGGCTGGTCAAGACATGGATAAATTTTGATTGGATTTAAGTGCCTATAAAATATGAGCCTAGTTAGTGAAAGAAGACCGCTGACAAATCAGATCTTTTCATACATGAGTGTGTTTTAAGGAACAACACCTGAGCACTATAGTGTTTTTCTCAGGAGGAAGGCAAGTACACCAGAAGAAGAGGAAAAAAGGACAAAGTCAATAATGATCACCACACAAAGAAAGATTAGGCGTAAGTAATAGACTTGGCTTGCTTTCTTTAGCCAATTTGATGACTTTATTTGTCTTTCCTTAAATATTTTTGGGGGTTCTTTTTTTTTTTTTTTTTTTAGTAAAAGAAATCATAGCTCATATTCACAATGCAAATAAGTACCCTGCAACATTGCAGTATTTTTGGTGTCTCACAATTAGCCTCAATAATCCAAAGGATGGAGTCTAGCGTATGTCATGGGTGGAGTCAGGAATAACATGCATCTTTGCGTCTGTTTGTGTATGACAAATTTCTTCAGTCAGGTGCAGGCCAAGCTGAGTTTAGCCACCTTGGCCTTGATATTATCCATGTGGCTAAAATTGCCAGTCCATTTGCCCTGGTAATGATTACAGTGGTGCACTGACAAATGCAGAGTTGTATTGTTCCTTCACTTCATGCTGTTGTATTCTGAGATAAATGTACCTCTGTACTTGTCTTAAGCAAGTGTAGATTGAATGTTTTTTTGTTTAAAAGAAATTACTGGGAGAAAAAATCTTTTAGCATTCTTTCAGAAACTACCAATAATCTTTGTCATTTACCTGTAGCTTAGGTAGTTATGACTTACAGGATAAGAAGGAAGTAAAAGGGCTTACATAAGAATTCAGATGATGGATCACTTGAATTTATAGTGGTAAAACTGCTTAAGTTAAGACTAGAGTAGGAGCTAGAGTAGGAGCCAGAAAATCCTGTTTTTTTCTATACACAGCCAGAGATCAATGACTAACCCAAGTTTCTAAGCCATAAAATGAGCATACTACTTAGACCTTATACAGATGCTGAAGATAATCTATTGATGATATGGAGAGGAAGGTCCTCCTGTTTTTACCTACAACAATAACTGTTTGCTTGGAAATACATACAGAGGGACTTTGCTAGACTAAAACAGCCTGTATCGCATCATGTGACTATTGGGACCATCTGGGCCGGGAATTGTGTGAGTCCCTTTTTAGGGCACCTCTTCTTCTGCCAAAGGCCATCAAGATCTGCATGCTTGAGAGGCGTCCCAAGCTGGGGAGATGTTTGCTTTCCAATAAGCTCTTGTGTAAAGGATAGACCTAAAAGAATGAGTCCTCCATTAGGAAAACTACTGTAAAAGACAAATTCTTTGCTGTCATTCCCAAAGCACAGAGATCTTGATAGGGGCACCCATTCTGCAATAAGAGCTTTCTTTCAGTTTCCTGAGGAGATCCATCTCTCCATGCGATTCCTCTTTTGTGAGGGATAAGGAAAGCAATTGCAAGGATTAAAAAGTAACAGCTCTCATGAAGGAAACAGGTTGTACCAGCTGTCTCTGGAAACCAGCACTGTCTGTCAGGGGGGAACTGTTCTCCTCGTATAAACCACACATTTCACTGTGCACTTGCAAGGCAAATGTTGAGTATAAAATATACCCATATCTTAGTCAATAAAACCAGTAGAGCTGAACACAGAGAATATTAGGTCCTTTCTTGCTTGTTTTGCAGAAGAGAATGGAGGGTTGCTAGCACCAAGAGAAACCTTTCTTTTTCTGGCTTTCACTGTCATTCTTCCTCTATGAGAAGGGGGAGCCAGTCTGGCTCTTGTGCATTTGTTTTTACTATTAGCAAGAACAAAGCTTCCATTTTCCAAGTGAGCTTAAGGTCCAAGGGCCACCTGATTTTCCTTTAGTAACTCCTGAATCTTTCTCACACGATCAGCTCTTCTCACAATGAGCATGAGAAGGATGCCAGGAAGGGCAGCACAAGGAGAGGGTGAAAGAGCAACACAGCTGTCCAAAGCCAAATCTTTAGGCTCTTTCCTGACATTCTCACAGATTTGTAACAAGCATTCTATTTATTATGAGACTGAATCACAAAAGCAGGGATAAGTTGTTTATTTTGCAATGTGCTTGTGCTCTGGAAAGGCTCTAGATGACTGGTCTGTTACATGCTGACAATTCTTGAAGCCTGAAAGACTCTGTGCTAAGGTTAAACCTGGTGGTAGCTTGCAAACCAAAATAATCCCACTGCTTACTTGAGCAGATTCATCCTTGGCTCATGGGAATGCACAACCAGGGTGCATGTGACAAAGTCTGTTTGAAACATTGCAAGTGATACCTGAAATACAGTGTGCTTTTCCACCCCATTTTCTTCCTATCCTTTTTCTTCCTTTTCCCAGAAGAATAACATTTTTTCACCCCCTTTTCCTCTCCATCTGGCATTTGCTTCCTTCCTCTTTCCTTGCAGCCCACAAATGCTTGCCGCTCTCTCAGCCGCTGTCTCGGGCCCCGGACACCATTTGATAAATGGTGGCTAATCTCGAAGAGCATGTCCGCTCTGCCGGCCATGCAGCGGGAAGTGGTGGCTTCCCTCCCAGGCTCTGTGGCGAGGTCTCCTCCGGCAGCAAAGCCCCACTCCCCGACCTCATCCCTGCGACGACTCCTGGGCAGAGGGGCCAGAGAGGCCTCCTCTGGGCAAAGGCGATTAGATTAAGTTAAACATGAAAAGTGTGATAGGTGGGTGGATTAGACAGAAGGTAGATAGATGACTCTTATTTTTTACTTGAATAATTTGATTTTTTAATAGCTTTTCTTTGTTCTTTTTTTTTCTGTTTTGTTTTGTTTTTGCTTTTTGGCTTAGCTGGTTGAAGGTAAATATCTGCAATTTCAGCAATACTGCTGTGTTTCAAGTGCACAATTGGTATTGTTTACTTCTGGAAGGAAATAGTGTACATGCTCTCCCAGCCCAAATGTGAGTGTTCTTTCTAAAATTTTCTTTCTAGGAATAAACATCCCTGTAATAGTCATAGCTGAACTGTTTGCAGTAGACAAACATAAAAGGGTTGCAAATGCAGACAAAGACAGAAATCAAAAGAAATATTCTCAAAAATGTTTGGCAGTGTTTGCTCACCTTTGGAATATACAACCTGTTCCTCTTCTTAAAAAATATATATATATTTTAATATAGCTGGGTGAGCTGGTATGTCTTCTGCTCAAGCTGTTTCTAACCTTATATTTCCAACAGTGGCAGCAGATTATGAGACGATACTTATAGAAATGACATTATATCGTTCTTTAAAATACCCATCCTGAAAGGCAAAATCTGCAGAAATTATAGGACTAAGAGGCCTCCTTTGAGAGGCAGAAACTATTTTAACTCGTTATTTTTAGAGCTCTGCAAATCACATATTTTTCTCTTCACTGGCAATTCAAAAAAAAAAAAAATTGGAAATTGTAATAAGTTTAAAAAAAAAAAAGAATCCTTCACAACTTTTTCCTGTAAAATGGAAAGTTGAAAAATGTCATTCGTGGGCAAATGAGATGCTTCACTTTAATTTCAACCGTTTTTGAATTCCTTTTCTCAGAAAAAAAAATTAAGCAGAGAATGGTCTATTGCAGACTGGCTATCCATGTGGACTGGATGGGGGTTCTTGGTCAGGCCACCACTTGTGGAGCGTGAATAGTGACCCAGACACGCACAAAACTAAACGGTTCCGCAGTTGGCTGATCCACTGCGAACACGGGCTGCCATATGCCTGTGAGGCTATGGACTTTGCTCCCACTGCCAACAAGTGCCACAGGCTGTGCAAAATTAAACAAAGAAATCGAATGACCCTGAATATTTCAGAGAAATAATGCTGAAATCTCCTGTGATCGCTCAGCACCGTCTCTTAAATTAGCCTGTTAAGGCAATTGCCAGGGAAGGGAAGGTGTTAGTGCTGTGATGAGCTGTGCAGGGAGCCCCACCGCGCCCTGGAGGGGTGGTGGGACACATACCAGGACATAGCCCTTGTGTCCGACCTCGTGCTCTGCCCATCAGCATGCAGATAAGTCATGGGAACGGGTGTTTTCAATGAGGAGCTGGTGTAAACAGAGCAAACAGCTCCAAAAGTTTCTGGTATTAAGGAAGGTTGAATGCTGATTTCATTTTTATGGGAAGGATTTTGAAGAGGGTCCTGATTGGTAATAATCAGCCACTAGAAACTGATGTGGTAGGGAAGAGGTAGATAAAGAAAAGGGTAATGGCACTGCAATAATTCCACATGGATTAAGGAGAAACCGACATTCAATATAGCACAAAAGAAAATTTGTCAGGATTTGCTTTGGCTAATGCAGGCTTTATAAACAGGAATACAGCTCACCAGAGACAGGTTTAGCAAATGAAAACAGTCTCAGGAGTTTCTTCTCTATGGCTAAGTGAAAGGGCTGTTCCACAAAAGGCAAATGCTACCTTGCCTTGCCTTGTCTTTTCATGCCGTGCAAACCTTGCATGGCTGCGCTGTGCCTTGTCATGCTGTGCTGTGCCTTGCTGTGCCTTGCTGTGCCGTGCCTTCTTGCGTCACCATCTCTCACTGTGTGTACCAGAGGGAGAAGGAAAATCAGCACGGATGCAGGAGCCCATAGTACTGCTAGGTATTTCCTGGGAGCTGTGAACATGGCGGCTCTTTCCTCCTCTTCCCAGTCATGCCTCTTGCTTTATGCACCTTTTTGTTTCTACCTGAGCCCAGCACCACCCAGGAGCCCTCCCTGCTCCCCACTGGCCATTGCTGGCACCTTGGGCACAGCCTGGTGGTGGCAGGTCTGTAATGTCGGCCCTGAGCACTTGCCTCCACTGCCTTCTGTCGAAAGAGCACCTTGGGTCAGTTTGTGCCTCCAGGACCACCGCTCCCCGGAGCACTGTGGCCACTGTTGAGTGTGACAGGCATGAGGAAGGTGTAACAGCTGATTGAGGTTTGGCTTTTCATTTTATTTTTGATGGGAAGGATCTTGGAGGGAAAGGGGGCTGGAGCTTCCTAGGTGAGAGAGCCAGCAGCAAATTTGGTGCCTCCATGGCACCGGAGATGTTGCCAGCAGAGAGAATATGTTTGGTACAAGGGAGGAAGATGTTTACAAAGGGATGATGAGGGACAGGAGATCTGGAGAAGGTCAGTTGATCAGTGGTGACTGACATGATACCCTGTGCAAAGAAATTACCTATCTTGGGTGACTTATGGGCAACCCATTCACCAGGTCCTCAGAGGACCTCGCATGGGAGGTGTCTCATGGAGCAGTGTCAGAGGGCACCTTCACTCATCAGGCACCCTGCTCACAAGCAGATGTTCCAGAAGATACAGTCCTGAGGCTTGTTTCCAACTCAGGAAATGGCTGCTTCACTATTTGCTGTTGATTAAGAATAGTAATGATTCTATTTCCTTTTTCTTCCTTTTTTTTTTTTTTTGGATGAGAAAAGAGAAGAGAGCCCAGTAGAAGAAACTTGTTTGTCAGAGCTCACTTCCAAAACTTTTTCCTCAGAGTGGTTTATCCTGTAATTTAAGAGTTTCTGTTTAATTACATTTTAAACTTCCCTCTCTTAATTACTTTTATATTTTTTTTTATTAACACCTAAATATGCTGCTATTTGGAGCACAGACAGACAGAGATTACAATTAACAGAATAATTACACTCTTTTTGTCAGTGTAACCTCATGGTACAAAAAGTATTACAAATCCATTTTAAAACATATTAAATGTTCATATTAATGAGGATAATAGAGAACAAGTACCAGCAAACTAAATATTGTTAATGATTTTGAGCTATTAAATTCATTACCATTTCCTTTCATAATAAAGTGGTTACTTGCTAATTAGACCTTTTTTAACTCATCATTATTGAATTCATTACATTGTGTGCAGTTAACCCTTAAAGATCTGCCTGGGTATACAGACACAATTAAAAAATCACTTCAACAGCATATGAAGCCGATATGCAGTTTGCAATCCTGCTTGTATTTTTGACAGTAGCTCCATGTACTTTTCTTCTGGTACATTTTCTTGACACATCATGCCTAGCAGCTTCTTAGCTGTCACAGCAGCTTCAGCAACACGTATGATGGAAACATGCTGTATTCATTTCATTTAATAGCGTTTAATGTTAAAACTGAAGTAGAACCCACTTGTTTGGCCAGGGAAAAAATATCCATCAGCTCACTAAATGGTTGACGTCAACGAGCTACTCTTCTCTGAGTGAAATCTGCTGAGAGTTGGGATGATTTACCTTTTCCTCCTACAGAGACAGAGACACTTGTGCCTAGCTGGGTATCTGGTCTTTCTCTGCAACCCTAGATTGAAATGCAATCCCTGCTAAAGTCCATGTCAAAATTTCTCTTGACTTCCAGGCACCCCTGAACTCATGTCCCAGCAGCACTGAGGGTTTGCACGCCTCCTGGGGAGGGGGCGCAGGCTGCTGCGCCCGAGTCGTGTCCCACATGTCCAACTGCTGGAGAGGGCACTCCTGGGGACTAAATCAAAGTGCTGCTTTGCTTCTTTCTCCTCCCTCCAGTTCTCACTCCTTCAAAGGAATAAGAAAGTTGAGCCTCCATCTCTTAACCTCTTTCTTTTTTCTCCATGCACACTTTTCTTTTTTTTTCCTTTCTCAAAAAAGAAAAAAAAAACCTTTCAAGTTGTAGCTGTTTAAATAGCACAAAGATAGTTATTCTCCAAATTGCTGGGACCTAATGTGTAGCACTCCAGATCTTGCCTGGTCGTGGCAAGGCAGTGTGGAAGGAGTGGAGTAATAATCCCTGATCGGTGAACACCGTTTTTTGGAGCAACCCTGCTGTTGCAGAACTGCCTGTCGCAGTGCTGGCCGCGTCAGCAGCCGGGCGTGCATTGCTCAGGTTATTCGCATTGAGCAACGCCACCAAGGAATAATTTTACTTGAGTAGGAAAGGCTTCGTGACACTTATTGCTACTGTACTTGATGACTGGAAGCTGGGCTGATGGATACCCTGCAAATCCAATAGATAACCGATTAGATATGCGTGTACTGTACGGCTCCGGAGAAATGCTGCTGGGCCATTATTCAGATCAGGCCGTCCTCCTCCTGCCAATCCAAAGCCGTGTCTTTGCATACGTGAGATATGAGGGTACAGCTGTGGGCCCGCCGGTGGGCCAGCCGCAGCCCAGCGCTCCGCCTGGCTCAGGCACTGCAGCTGCACCGCAATATATAATAACAATAACACTACATATTTGTAACCTCTGTTTTATTTAAAACCAGGTCCCTTTCACCTGTAAATAGCTAGGGTATAAATGTGCCTCACCAATCACATTGGACTATTGTATTATACAGTCTATTGAATGTTTTTGGCAGGCATGAGCCCCTATGCTACTGTGTCCTTATTTTATTATTGTTTTGAGGGTAGAGCTGTGTGATTATCCATTCTTGCTTCAGGCATAGCAAGCCATCTGGAATGCTTATTAAACCCACAGGCAGATCAGAAGGATATAACTCTGATGATGTACATGTACATGGGCTGTACTACATCATCAGAGCATTGCTCCTCTGATGATGTAGTACACATTAGTGGGCCTAGATAATGGATTAGAACTAGCAGAGTGAAAGTTAGACTTTTTGAAGGATGGATATGGTGTTTTTTTTCTCCCTCTGGGTAACTGCTGGCATAGGATGTGGAAAGGAAAATTTAAAAGTAAGCCAAGGAGGCTTCAAAATTTGTAAGTGCTCAGGTTGTCAATGGGGAGGGACAAGTAGTGATCGAGAGGCTTAACGAGACAGCTTTTAAACCCCAAATTGTTGCAGAAAGGTCATATGTACCTGCCTGCTGGAGTGAAAAGGGGCATAGAACATGTCCAGAAATAATGCCAGTTTTCAAATCTTCCTTTGGTTGGTCACCACTGAGTGGATTTTTGGTAGGACTTTGGCTTTTTATCATACTTCTGTACCACATCAAAAAAAATGACACTATGTTATGACACATGGAACTAGTTTTTCAGCGGTTTCCAAATTTATTCTCATCACATATTTGCAAGTACTATTTAGAAATAAGCTTTTCAAATGAAGGATCTGATCAGCTTTCAGACTAGCCATGTGTCTTCTCTTCTAAGTACGGAATAAAAGTAACATCAGTAAAAAAGAAAAACTATCTGGGCACTACGTGTGCAATGTAGGTGAATGAAGGAATAACTATTTGCATGTCTGTGGAGTTCTGAATACAATTTCTATTTCTCTTTGTTCATAACCCTTCTTGCAACAGTTTTTAGAGGTAGCTGATATTTGTCTAATCATGGAAAGGTGTTTCGTGTCTAAACAAAACCTTTTCCTGTGGAAGCTGGAAAGGTTCATAAAAGTTAGGTCATTCATTCAGGAAACTGAAACAGTGGTATGCAATTTAGATAACAAATTGCACACTTTAAATATCAAACTGTAAATATCAAGTACTCAAAAGAATATTGAAAATTTTGAGCAATTCCAAAGAGTAACATCTGTGTGTCCAGAACTTTCAAAGAGGAGCCATATATAGTGAACATATGCTCTAAAAATCACTGCAGTAAAGTAAGGCAAATGCCTGTTTTAACAAAGGCAAATAGCAAGCATGTAAAGGTATGGATGACATTAACGCTTTGGATGTCTTGGTTTCAGCCACTTTTGTCAACATCCTAAATGTGGGCTGTGTCCATCTGCATGTCTGAGTGAAGTGTGCAGTGTGTGTGTGTAGATGGACATTCATCAAACAACACCACGTTATTTTGGGTGCAGAATGGCAGTACCAAAGCAGCAGTAGTGTAATTGGTTTGCCAAAATCTTTACTTCAGGGGGACTGTATTTCTGTTTTGATGGTGACCAGACTATCCTGGAGGCATAAGGGAGAGCTACTAAAAATTCCCAGTTGGAAGAGTTGTGTTCATAAGTTACATGACTGTAAACCGACAGTTTCCCTTTTTACAGGTTTTGAGGTTTTTGTCAGTACACATAGCTAAACCCCTGTTGTGACCATCTTGTGCTTCTCTTTACCTGAGCTTGATGGTCAGTAGGAGAGTTTGCTCTGGGGAAGTTTGTTTCATTCCCATGAATAGAATAGAAAGAAACTTGGAAAATTCTTCCCTCCCACTGCAAATCTGACTGTGCTTTTTTGGATAGCCCATGTTAGTATAGCTCCTAGGTAGAAAATTTGGCAGGAAGTTGTTGCATGTGTGTTGATTTCCAGGTTTTTAACCTTCTTAGTGAAGCATCCAACTTCTACCCTTTTTCCAGCTTTCCTTCTCTTCCCCTCAGTGCCTTACCAGATTTCCGCTCCCAAGTGCACCCTTCCATCTCTCCCCCATGAAGTGCTCTCTGACCTCTGGAGTTTGCTTTCTTGCAACCCACTGTGGGGCTGTTGCTTTCCTGCAGCAAAGTCTGCTGTGTCCCCTGCTAACCTGCCTGTGCCAGTTTGTTTCTTTCCCTGCTACCAGTTGGTCCCCAGCTCCAGCTTGCTGGGAAGGAGATGACAAACTGTCAATTTCTCAAACACCCTCTCCTCCACCAACTACTCTTAAAGAGGCAGTGGGATAAATGAAATTCAGCATTCGAAAGGCTCAACTCCTCCAGAAAATATTCCACCCACAAGTGGGGAGCTTCAAAATCCATTCCTAGCAGTTAATGCTCCATCCTAAATGACATAGCTTTTCAGTAGTGACATGTGCATTGATCTGCATTACAAAAATAAGAGAAATAGCACTTCTTTTCAGCAGCAGATAATTACCAGCATACATCAGGTTCCCTCCTGCTGATACCCACAGGGTGGAGGGGATGGGAGTGGGCATTAGGTGGAGGGGATGCGGCCAGCTTACACGCTTAGCCAGATAAATAATATTGATTGGAATTTGTGTAGAGCCTCAGCAACACCCCTCCTTGCTGGTTTCATTAGCCACAGGGGTACATTTGCTACAGTTGCATGATTTCACCCCAATCATGTCTTCCACACAAAGGTGCTAGTTAGGCTATGAGCAGAAGCAAGCTGGGAGCTGAGAGGTTCTTCAGCCCTTATTGGAACAGATCAGAGCCAGGTGGCCATGGCCCTGGTGGAAGAGCTGGATGAATTATGGGACCGACACGTGTAAGAAACCCTCCCACCCTCTGTCTCTGGGGGGGTGCTGGCACCCAGTGTGAGTGAGAACCCACCCCCTTTCCCTGCCACTGCTGTGCACACACATAATTTGGAGGCTTAGGAGCTAGGGGAGGTAATTCCCAATGGCTAATTGCAGATTTTTGTAGTCTGCGTGAGGAGGCTACATGCACCGTCAGGGTGAGGGTCTGCATTAAGTGCTTGAATGGTCCCCCTCTCCGGGGCTTGGCTCTGGGTCCAAGTGAGCAGCTGCTGCCCAGCACAGGCAAATTCAGATGTGCGGAAACTTCTGAGCTCCTCTGCAGTGAATCCCCCTCAGGCAGAAGATACTTCACATTTTTGTGAGGGAAGGGGTGCCACTCACCGGCTGCCAAATGCCTGCACTGCGTTCCAGCAGGGGAATGGCCTTTACTCATCTCGCCTCTCTCTGCGGCAGTTGTCTACAGAGTCAGCTCTCAGTTGTCATTTTCTGGCTGAACCATCAGTACACAAAAACTTAATTTTCACAGGAGTGCCGGAGAAACTGCAGCTAGTATGGAGAGGGGCTGCTGCTGTGTATGTGGGACTTCCCCATTTCTCACTTCATAGTCTGTCGTTCTTTAGAGGCAAATAAAGCCCATTGGCAATGGGACTCAAAGTGCTCTCTGGGTCTAAGCACGCTTCAGTGTGTTAGATCGACTGAATTTCCTCTCATCAGTGAATGCAATCTGCCGTGAGAAAGTTTTACTGTCTCTGAGTCCTTATGAAAACATTCTTAGATAATTGAGACATTCCCAAACAATTAAGATAACCAGATGTGTCTGTTATTTGTAATTACCTGAACATGAATTCTTTCTTCAAGAACAGTTCCATTTTTGAGCTTTTTGAATTACTCTAGATAATGGATAGGAAGATTAACTCCTCTGAAAAGTAATCTGTGGTATGTACCTAGTGCATCTCATTCTGATGCAAAATCACCTCCTCCCAAAATTGAGTACTTTGGCTGAAACAATATATGAAATGAACTTTCTAGTTCTTCTTTAGTTGTGGTCTGCAGTGCCCTTGCAGGTGACACAGTGGGGTGAACTCCAGGGTTTAAAGTCTGTGAATGACCCATGAAGAAGATGCTAAAATGATCACTTCAAGCAGGGAAAATTGCTGAAGGCTCGAAAATGGTTTCACAAAACACTTTGTTAAGTAGCACAGTTTGAATAAAAGGGCTTTTGCACATGCTGCATTTGCACCTAGAGCTTCTGCAACATTTTCATTTTACAAAGCACTCGGCTCTCACTGCATCACAGCATAGGAGGCAAAGGAGCTCAAAGCATCCCTGACGCATTCACAGTGTAAGAAATACACCTCTACATTTGTCATGTTTTCTTCTGGTGCTTCAGTATTAAGTGACCTCAGAATTGTTATTTTTAGGTCAGTAGCCGTGACTTTTGGGTGCAAAACATGTGTCTTTGAAATATCACCCCCTTCCCACTTCATCAAACAGAGCTTGAATCAGAACTGGCTTTTCACACCCAGTGTTGGGGTACGCATTTGTCCATCCTATTTCCAAGAAGCCTCCTTCTCGGCTGCTTGCTCCCTGACAGGTTTCTCTTCTGCTCTGCCTTCCAGGCTGTCCTGCAGACAAGAGTTTCACCTAGACATTCCCACTTCTCCCCCATATGATGGGCTGTTTGTCGGCAGCTCCCTAAATACAGCTCCTTGGTCCCCTGAGGGACTGTGAGTCAGCTGTTCTTCCTGCACACGGGTTGTAGCTTGCTCCTCTGTGCTCATTATTCCTGAATCAGTACCACTACATTTCACAGTCCTTTGCTGACGTTTACTTTGATGACTTCCTCCAAATCCCTTTCTCTGGTCCTTGCCCAGGTATTGTCTCCAACTCCAGGCAAAGTGGAGCACTGTTGCAGCTCAGGGCAAAGTTAAGGTCACTGCCTCCCTCACTCCCTCCAGTGCTGTGTACACACCACAACGCTTTTCCAACTATACAGTAAGCACGAAAAACTCACTGGTCCAGCAGAAAAAACAGACCTGTATTCTTTTCCAGATTATATTTCTGCTGGGTTAATGAGTTGCTTTGGGTCCCGGTGAGGGTAAGGAGGTGCCTAGGCTTGCAAAAGGGAGGAACAAAGACCAAGGACCAGGAGATGCTGATGAGGATGAAGATGTATTGATAGGGCTAAAGGTAAGCAGCCATGCTAGTAGATCTCCTTAGGTGTGTTGTGTAATTTTTTTCTTTGTCTCTAAAACCAAACTTTTCCATATGTGTTTCTTTCTCTCTCTCTCCCTCTGTCTTTTAACAACTGAGCTCTACCAGTCTGCTCAGTGTTTTTCCCAGCTAGCTTTCAATTTTTCAACATACTGAGGAAGGCCTATATCCTATTACTCATCACAGCTATTATCCTCATCTTTGGTACATATCTTACTGTTCATGTTTTTATCATCTGATACCTGGGCACCATAAATAGGAAGGTAGGGAGCATCCAAGTACCATGTCTCTTCTTTTCCTCTCCTGCTTATGCTGCTTTTACTATACAAGTTGATGGCTTCATCATGTCTTATGTCCTCATAACTTCCCCTTCTTCTGTACATTTACCTGTGCTTACTATTCACAGTGGTAATACCAATGATGACAATGTCACCTTCACTTGTTCCAAGAAAAGTTTTTTGCAAAATAATAATAACAATAATAATAATAATAATAATTCTTTCCTGGTGCTCTACTAACCCTTGGTGACTGGTGAGTTCAGAATAGTTTTTTTTTTTTTTTTTCCCTTGAAGCTCATTCAAACCTACTCTCTTTCTCTTGACAGTTTTTGCCCTGGGCACTGTTATCTTTGTTGTCCCAAAGGAATACCCTTGGATCTGTTAGTCATGTATGTATCAACTGAGACTTCTGTCACCATTTTCCAGCCTGCCAAGGGCTTAAAGATCACAGCATTGACTTGGTGCTGAAAATAGATGAGCCTTAGAGATGGGTTGGAAGACTAGTGAGAAATGCTTATTCTTACTCCTGCTAACTAGTTAGAAGGTCTACTCAGTCTGAGCTGAGCTTCTTCCACTCTACTGGATACACTGAGTTTGGATACAGTGAGTTATGACAACTTTGCCCAGATATGAAGAGTACATGGTAGAATACGTAGTCATTATACAGCCACCTCCTTAGTCCCCCCAAAAATGAAAAGCATCATTTTGTTGCTACTTGGGAGGACTGTTGTTTTCAGGAAGGTCTGAACACTTCTCATCCTTGGCAAATGTAAAGCAGGATTTCTGACGTGGGGAGGCAGTTTATTGCTGATTTCTTCACCAGGTTCCTTCAGGCCTGATTCTCTTGAATCAGACATCCTTTTTAGGTCCATGGGAGCATTCAATATCTTCTGGATGGCCAAAAAGCACGTTGTTAGCAAAGGGGATTAAGGAGTTGGGTAAATTTTTGAAGAGACCCATATTTTATTGAGTCCTTGTCTCCTTGCTTCCTGTGGCTTTCCCAGGTCTCTTTGACTCCTGCCTCTCCAAGCCCCATCTGTGCTTTAATAGAAATGCTTTAAAGCATTTCTGAGAGTCCCTAGTACCACAAGCTACTGGTGCCATTGACAATCTGTTTGTTAGGTAGCCAGGCCTAAATTTCTCATGGCAGTGAATGCATTCTGTGCTACAGCAAGTAGCGTGCACCTTTCTTTAGTATGGTCATTTTGTTGGGTAGTCTATAGCTTCATGCATCAATCTTTTGAGCTGAACTATGTACTGGTGGGATAAGGAGGAGTCTTATCTGGAGCAAACCATGGGCTGAAGTTTGCCTTCTGGTGAACTAAGACTTTACAAAGACTGGCTTGGGAATTCAGGAGTGGCTCGAAGACCTATAATGAAATAGAGAATTACAAAAAAGGATTTAATTTTAATATCATTGTGTGTGAGAGTGAGAGGGAGGAGTCTGAAGTCTAGTCACATGGAACCAAAATATAAGGGAAGGGAGGCAGAGGTAGAAGATAATTGTGCTAGGTCAAAAAGATTGCAATAAAATGCAATAAAGAAAAAAATGATGAAAGCATGAAGCATGAAGTACAAAGCAGGCTACCAGTCAAGTGTTTGTTCAGATTGTGTATACTTGGTACTGGGGCAAGAATGAAGCATAAAGGGGAAGGAAAGGAAACCAGTATTGGGAGCCTAAAATTATTTATCTAACTACTGTTCTTCCCGTTTTTTTGGAGTTTTTGTTAAAATATGTGACTGGGTTGATTTCCCAAGAGTTCCTAAGTGTCTCGTTGTGCTAATGGTAAGTCAGTCATCATGTCCTTATGGTAAATAATGCAAAAAAAAAAGGTGTGGCTGGAGGGCTGGAGGTGTCCAGAAAAACAAATCCAAGGAATATGGATCTTTATCAAAATCTAAGCGTTTTGTCAGATGCAAGCTGGTCTCAGGGAAATTCAGTCCTCCCAAGAGTGCTTCTAGAGAAGCGCTGGGGGGTTTGGAAGGGCTGTGAAAACTGCTTCAGACCTGGGGCTTCCCGTTTCCAGGTAACTCCAGTCCTCCAGCCTGCTCGTGCAGCATGTTCCCTCTCTCTGCCCGACAGTCTCCACAGATACAAAATGGTAGTTTACAGACCCTAACTCATAAAAGCACGGTGCAATTAACTGCCTGTTATTTTCAAATGTGTAGAGGCATGAGGGGGAGAGGCACAGCAGGGCTGAGCCAAGGGTGGCCGAGGACAGCACTGGCAGCGGGGGGTACTGCAGAGACCCTGCACAAACAGTATTCAGACCTATTTACCCAGCCTGCCCTCATCGCAAATCTTGTATTTCTAAATGAATATTTTAAGCGAAGGGAATTGTGTAGATTGTTAGAGTAGCTTATTAGGTTTTAAAAATTCATGTTTTCTAAATTCCCAGTATTATTTTCCCTTTGCTTTAAAGGCAAAAAAAAAAAAAAAAAGAAGGGGAGGGGGATCTTTTCAATAAGGGCTTAATTGTCTGTTTCATTCTGAAAGTGCTCTGAACTGAAACTTCCCTCTCCACAGCACTACGTGAGCACTTCACAATTTTCTTCTTTTGAAGTGTCTGTTGTACAGTTTGTCTCACTTTCAAGCTCTTAGCTAGAACTGGACATTTGCAGCCAGACGGAGGCATTTAAACTAAATATCGTGCTATGGACTTGTCAGGCTCCAATATTCATTAGGGGCTGTGCTGATGCTAAAAACTCCTGACCACCAAAATGAAGCTGAGGGCAAGGCTCATCTCATGCCACTGTAGCCATCTAAAGGCTAAGCTTCTTCTTTAATCACTGTGACATTGCCAAAGGGAGATCTATCAAAGTGAAATCTATCTATTTCACCAATCTTAGGCATTTTTGGACAGGACAAGTGTCCCTTTGGGATTGTTGAGTGCATTCTGTTAATGGTGGGCTTGGACTGGATGCCTTCCTTTTACACCACTCAAGCCATGTGAGGCGAATCCCAAGCCACAAAGCTTTAGATGGATCTCCAGCTGTTGGATTAGTGTGTTACATTGACTGAACTGGACTCAAATTTTCAGAAAGAGTCTGGAAGAAAGCTGGAAGTCAAATGAATGAAGGCTGTGTGAAGGTACGCGAAGTGAAGGTTGACAGCACTTGCTCTGAATTGCTAAACTCATTCAGAAAGCTATCATCTAATTTGGAATAAAAATCCTTTGTGCCGAGACATACACATGTTGACTCTGAGAGGGGCAGCTGCTGCACCAGGCAATCATATTTTTAATGTACTCTGAGTTTTAGAATAAGAATTTCTCAACTCTTAAAAAAAAGTTGCAACAAAAATAGACCCTTTTTATTTTTAAAAGAAGGGCTCACTGCAGGTGACTGCTTGGATTATATCACTCTGTACTATACAAACTAAAGCAAAGGGCATTAACATTACCCTGTTAAATGTAGGCCTGCAAGTCAAATGAGGGTATTTCACTGAATTTCCCATTGCATCTTTCTAATGACCTTACTTCTTGGTTTGAGAGATGCCTGGACTAAGAGCAACCTTTTTGTTCCTGAAGAAACATATATATCCATCAATAAAAAATATGCTTTACCTGGAGTGCCTTGGGGTGCAGAAATTTGGTCTTCTATCCTATTTCATCGAATGTCTTGAATCTTAGTTTTGAAAATGGTGTACATGTAGTGGTATTAATGGTATGGCAGATGGGGCTGCCTCTTAATAGGTGGTTAGGACAGCCACCTGAATCTGGCAGAGTTTTGCAGTAGGGGACAATAAAGAATATGAGCGGTAAATCAATTAAATGACAGAAAATTCACCTGCTCACCAAAAAGTCAAAAGCCACTGGGTTGGAGCTGCTGTAAGTCTGTGATAGAATTGATGCTCTGGAAATACCCTTTTGTGCTGGCACACGGGAGTACCAGCAGTGGAAGATAATTTAGGAGATTAAAACCCCTCTGCTGTTACTATCAGTACTCATGTACATTGCAGAAATGCCCCTACCAATACTGCTTAAAAACTGTCCAGAAGGTACAAAAACATGCTAAGCGTCTGTTAACAGGGAGAAAATAACATGTAGTAGAGAAAGATGAAGGATGTGCATAAAAATATATTGAACATGCTTCTAATCAAAATGTGAAATACGAGTTTTTTTTTATTTGCGATGCTGCAAAGTGCAGTATTTGCAGTGGCAGCAGGGCTGTGAAAGGGTTGCTTTTCTATTAAGGGTAAATAAAACGAGGGTAAAATTTTTAAGTTGAGGAATTCTCTTCTGCTAGAAGGCAAATTACTACATGCACTACTACAAAAGAGCAGGGGTAAACAATACAATATGCCGCGAATTGCGGATGCGTGTGCAGTAATGCCGTGAATACATTAACTTCCCGCGTTGTCAAGGCAAGTGACAGCGGCTGACTGAAATCCAGAAAGGAGCTACTGTCAGCGTGGCACTCGCCCGGGCAAAGTCACATCGCTCCTAATAACAAAGTCCATTCTGTTTACATCTGACATGGTGATGGAGAGGCTCTCGTTTGGGGAGTTTTATTTATTTTGACCCAGGGAAGTCCACCGAGCTGCTCAGTCAGGCTCCTGCCTCTGCTGCAGCAATTGGACAAACTTATCCGTGCTGTGGCTGAAAGATTCATCAGTAGGACTGAATTTTCTGCACCTCTCTTTCCTGCTAACTTTTTTTTTCTTCCTGGTGGACTTTCCTGTAGAAAGGGCAAAAAGAAAATTGCAGGAGTAAATAAAAAGAGCTCTTTTCATGCTGTGCTCCGGATGCTGTGCCATTAGTGAAGAAAGGCTATTCCATGAGGGGCAACGAGTCACAAAAGTCTGTAGTTTGGTGCCTACAACTGTGCAGCAAGCTGTGCAGAAGAGGGATGGCGCAGCCCCAAGTTGCTCTTTCCTTGTGCTGTGCATGGCCCCAAGAAAACCCTTGCAAGGCTAAATCAGTAGATGTAGTCTGTGTCCCAGTTTGATTAAGGTAGGTCTGTGTGTGACTTACCCTGTACTGAACATGTCCAAGGCAGGAAGGTAAACATCCCATTGTGCTGGTTTTGATGAAAGAAAATCCTGGAAAACGTTACACTTGTCTAAGAAAACTGCCAGAGGCAGATTAGTAGGTCTGAATTAAAATGCAGACGAGATTCATTAAATTGTTGACCCTGCCCCCTCCAAAAAAAAAGTCGGGTTGCCATCTTAAATTGACAGCATTAGAGACAAATTATGTGCACTGATTAATAAGCATGGGCTAAATGATGGCTTGGAGGGCGGGTGGAGCACTGTGGGAACGGGAGCAAGGGAAGGAGCGGAGGAGGTGACAGCCATCCTGCCTGCCAGCACGGGGCAGCACCAAGGGGTGAGAGGTCCCGTGGCACTGGGGGTGCAGAGGGGGGCGAAGGCCAGACTTTGGGGGCATGTGCTCCCCTGGGACAGCAGTGGTGGGGATCAGCGGTGAGCTCAGGAACGATGTTACCCCTTTTCTTTGGGGTAGTGGGAACTTTTCATTAAAAAAAAAGGATGAAAAAAAACAAAACAGAAACCCTGTAGGGGTAAGATTTAAGCAAGTTAAATAAGAAAGGTATGGTAAGTAAGAGGCTTGAGAAACCAATTTCCATCACACTGGGGAAAAAAATACTGACCATTTTACCATTCTGGACAAAAAAGGGGAAAAGCTTGCATAGGAGTATGCGTATTACTTACAAGACATAATTCACTGGAAATACAATGACTGGTACATAAATAGCAAAATGAATGTTATTAGCATGTTAATTTTACTAGCCCTTTAACCTATTGATTAGCCAAACAGAAGGAAACAGCATCTTTTCATGCGCTTTTTTTTTCCCCCTGCCTTTCATGTAATTGGATTCAAATTCACATCTGTAGCTACTAAACCAATGTTTTCAACCTTTCTTCTACACCTCCCCACCCCCAACTGTTTAACCTCCCATCTCCAGCTCTGGCATAAATGTAAGCCTTTATTTGTGAATATTCCGATAAGCACTTTGCCTCCAACTATATTGTTCAAGTACCAGCATCATTGTTACAGCTGTAATTGTTACTATCAAGACACAGTTCTTTGTAATTAGAAAGTCAAGATGGTATTCAGCAGTATGGCAGCACAGATTCTCATTTGTTAGGCTATTAGAAAAAAATGTTTACAGAGAAAACAGTGTCATTGTTTAGTGCTCTTAATTGACCATCTGCCTGGTAAAGAAATGTCCAAAGAAGGATAAATAAGGCTATAGTACACTTATTTATTTATTTTCTTTGTGCAATGAGTAAATTAGGAAAAGCAACAGCAGATCCAAACTAGACAAGACATTGCTAAATCAGGCTGCAAGAGAAATCATGTCATGAATACATTAACTTTTATTTCTCTCAGTGTCAGGACTCGTGTCTGCATCTTCCTCAAAGTTTGTTGGGAAGAAAAAGGAGGCCAGATATTGGTGGGCACTGTGGAGTTGACAGCATTCATCTTTTAACAAAGTCAAGCATATGCTGCTTTGAGTGCAGCATCTTTGCATGCTCAATGACGTGTTTAATGTCACCTTTCCCACTGTAAATCATCCCTGAGTAAATCCACAAGGGAGAGTGGTACTAGGAATTAAGCAGGAGAGAAATAAAATTCATGACCATGTGGTTCTATCTCAGGGAATTTGGTACGTATTGACAAGAGAGATTCACACCTGACGGGGCCGAGAGCTAATTTGTAGTAGGGCTGTTTATCTTCTGCCTGAAAGGAATGCTTTTTCATATTTCATGTGTATTTTCCGCATCTCCATGTGTGTATGTTTGTGATTTAACATAGCTAAGGGTACATCTGGTTTTGCTGCTTGGGAAAAATGTAGTTTCAAATTTCGGGCTAATCCAAAATTCTGTTCTGTTCCTATGAAAAAGGTTTTCAAAAACCGGGTTCAGTGTTTTCATTGCACAAGGCCCGGTCTTCTGTAGGGAGCATTTGAACTGTTCTTGCAACATTTGTTTACAGTTTTGAAATGAGAAATGAAAAAAAAAAAAGTATTACCATGCTAAGCCAATATGGTAAATGACCAAACCGATCTTTTGTACTATTTGTCTTCCTACGTTCCAGGTGGAAATAATCCAGTACATTTATATGTTGATTTATTACAGTGTAGAGAAAAATATATATATATAAAAAAAGAGGGAAGCAATAGAAGAAGAAGAAAAAAAAAAACACGAGGAAAAAGAATGAGCTAAAAAAGTAAGAATTACATTTAAAAATAATAATCTCTCAAAACTTTACTCTCCAGTTTCCATAGGCACCAAGAGCACTGAGTAAGGGGAGCCCTGGTTCTGCCTCCTGCATGGTCGCTGCAACATCTGCATGAAGGTGCAGCTGCTCCTCGGGTGGTGACAGGCTGACAACAACCATCACCCTCACAACAATTAGCAGTGTGACGATGATGACGGTGCCCTGGTAGGTAAAATTTCCTAATACTTAAAAAATGCACACTGTTTTAGCCATCAGTTCTTACAATGACAAATGCACTATTGACTCAAAGGGCATTTTCTTTTCATAAAAACACTCCTTTGTTGATGCCTTCTCCTTATTCCTCGGGTGAATCCCTTGTCCATTTGTTCCCTATTGAAACCTCCTCTTTTTCCATCTCCCCTGACTCCAGCACTAAATACTGACCGTAATCATTTTCATTTCTTTTCTCCTCCTTCGGTACTTACTCTTGTGCACAGCCTCTTTTTGAGTTCTGAGGGAGTACATCAAAATCTTGGTTTTCTGCCTGATTGCTTTTGAGAAGGGGTGATAGCTAATGGAGTCTAGCTATCATTTGTCTTAAAAACACCAACATGTAATACATTGCTTCTAAATATAAAATTGTCTTTCCCTCCCGTTTCTGGATATCTTTCATTAGTGCCAACTGCGTTTTTTCAGAGCGATGACCCACCTTTTTACTAATTTTTTCCTTCCAGTAGGGCCTGTAATAACTTCCATCAGCAGGTGTGGGAAGGTGAGAAGTGCATAGGGCTTTCGGGGTACTGCATGTGTTTCCTGAGCTAAAAGTACTCAAATTTATGAGGTCCAAGATATTTCTTCTGTATCTTCTAGACTGGAACCAAGGGATGTAGGTACCCAACCTTACCGAGACAGAAAAGCCTGTCCAGATAGCCTCCTGCACACACATTCTGGCAAGGACCGACATCCCCATACATAGTGAATATTTCACTTATTGCTATTTCAGTTTTGGTAGTGGTACAACAATGACTTCTTGAAGGTGCTTTTATAAACAGCATCCATACCTGTTTCCCTGGCACCAAAGGTATGTGCTAGCACCTGTAGGTCAGCATGCTGCTCACTAGGTTGGGTGCTCGTATGCAGAGCCTTGTGTCTGCCTTTTGACTGCATATGCTGTGGAGTACCAAGCAGAGTAAGTGGCTCAGAAAAATCTGATTGACGCCAGTAGTTTTAAGCTCATGCATGTCTAGCTACTTGTTCAATTTGTTTAGTCCAGTGGTCTCCTTTATTAGGAGCCTTAGGGTTTTTCTTTTGATTTGGCAGGATGATTATAATGAGAGCTCCTTAGTGCTACTACACCAGGGTATCTGCCCACTTGCTCTCAGCCTCTGCTGTATAGCTTGTGATTAATGTAAAACAGTCAGATGCCCTTCAGATCATTTGAATTTGGGGATTCTATTATAAACACCAAAAGCGTGCCGACTGCACAAAGCCCTCGGTGGTACCAATTAAAGACAGCGTCGTTCAGAGTTGGCACTTCTCATGCTGCTACCTTTTTTTTTTTCTTCTTTCTTTGCATGGCAAATCTTTTCCATGGCAGTGGCGGTCCCTGTGTCACCGTGCACCTGTGCTACACTCCAGCCTCAAGGCGTGACTTCCTTGGCTGGTGCGGAAACACCTTGCTTTCCTCTCTTGCTACCCAATTTCTGTCCCCCTGCACTAGCCTTTCACCTGGCCAGACATGAGCTCTGGTGGCTCTGAGCTGCCACTATGGATCATTTGATGAGTTTCATGGAAAGACCCCAGCATGTTGACATGATATCTTTTTATTCCAGTCAGTATTCCAAGTATTCCTTGAATGTCATGAGTGAAGAGCTGGATTATTCACAAAGTGCCCAGTGTTAAATCCTATTTACATGCAAAAGTTGTGCCAGCTTACCCTAAGGTTAAATCAGTGCAAACCCCTTCTGTGAGGACTCTTCTAAACTAATGAGAATGACCTCCCATAATTTCTTTAATTAAAGAACAACAACAACCTAAATCAAGATAAAACATGCTTCATATTAAATAAGGTTGGCCAAGCAAATGGTTTTGCGTTGCTTGAAATGCTGACTACACTTTTTGCACTGACTGAATTACACGAGTGCTTTGGGCAGAGCAAGTCTCAGCTCTGGTTTCTGAGCTGCAGAATTGGTCAAGCAGCTGCAGCAGTGGAGGTGGGTGCGTTACATCTGCCTCCACAGAAGTCAACAGCAGTTTTTTTCTCTGCCTTTGAGGTGGCCAAGGTCTCTCTCCAATGTACACATTTTGTGTCAAATCCCACTTCTAGTATCTCACAAGCTCATATAAAGTGTCTGGATCAAGACAAAGCTTTATTTTTCATGAAAGTTACTCCCCCTCATACCCCTGCTGTGTTTGTCAGAAAGGAATAAAATTGCACCATACAAGAACAGAGAGAAAAATCTTTTATTTCTGAAATTTTACCTTCCTGAGGCAGGCTTTTTCTTGCATAAGTCTCCCCATAAATCTGGGGTCTTGTAACTTTGATCTATTCACCCTCCATCTACAAAATATCGTCTAATCACACTTCTTACTTAATGGGCTATGAGAAATTGAGGAACCCTAGAATAAGAAAAAAAAAGGACCAATCTCTTATTTCTCTGCTCATTTCTGCCAAAACCTGACCTTTAAAAGCTACTTAGATGACACTTTCAGTTGTGAAGGTGATGGCTATTCTCCTTCCTTTCATTGCTGATTCAGGAAACCACTGAGAACAGAGTAGCGTTGTTTCTCATCCAGCAACAACAATCTCATCACAAATCTTACGACCGTCTAAGAAGATCATCTTGTGTATCTCAAGATACCCTCTTCTAATCCAGCTGTTTTCTAAGTCTGTCGTGAGAGATGATTATTCAGCTGCTTTTCACAGACATAAGCCCTTCACTTGCTCAAAGCAACTGTTCACATAGGGGTTGGTGTCTTCCCATAGGGTTCCCCCCATCAGTGCTTAGAGCCTCCTGGAAGGGGCTTGTGTCCAGCAAAGCTGACCATAAAAGTTGTCCCATGAGGTACAGGATGTCAGCAGTGTTTGCTGCGTCCATGTCTTACTGTAACAAGAACCTTATAAACATAATCACTCTGATTAATCCTAGCAGAAAATGTGGGCAAAACTGGAATGTGATTTTCTTCTCCATCAGTATTATGGAACTCTCCACCAATCTTTTAATAATGTTCTATTCATGGATGAAAAGATACTAGGGTCCCAGTATATTATAGTCATTCATGTTTAGACCTGTAAATGAACCCAAAAATAATTGTAGTATTTTGTTGCCTGCTACGTGTAGAGTATACACTCAGCTTACTAGTATATAAATTAAAGATAAACTGCATTTAATCCCATTAAGCATTAAAATGTAAGCAAACAAATTGACTAGCAAAATATAGTGGGATGGCAAAAAAAGAAAATAAGCTCAGAAAATAATTGGTTCTAAGGAAGTTAATGAAAGTTTGTAGTATGCTTTTTATATGAATAGAGTTCAGAAGAGATTATTTTTTTGAAGTGTTACTCACAAATCTCCCGTATCCACAATAGATCTTTTGTTAACTGTACCTGCACATTTATTGTGTATGACAGCCTAATAAAATGAAGTCATTTTAATAAACATTGTATCAGAATATCCTATCTTCTATGTGGCAATGTGAATTTCCACTACTGAAGGAAACATTTAACATTCTCACCATTTTAATACTTTTAATAAATATTTGCAATTCCTGTGATAACGCATAATGGCAGAAAAATGCATTGCCTCCAAAATTTATGTGGCTGCTGGCAGGTGGCCATTTTCCAATTTTCTGTTTCACTAATATACATTTATTATGTATTTCTAAGGGCTTTTTTTCAGTATTTGGCTTGCCATAAAATTGCTATTTCTTTTACAAGAGAAAGCACTTGTGACAAAGAAATTCCAATTGGACTTAAAACTGACAAATGGACAACTGCTGGCCAAGCCAGAGAAGAAAAGCATTTGCCCAGTGTTCATCTCAGTTTGATCCCCTCCCATCAGCCAAAGCCACGATACGTTTGGATCAGAGACTCATATTCCAAACTGATAACAAGAATCAGTTCTCGCTTAGTAATATTTTCTGAAGTGTGACATTGCATTGCATCATGTTACGCATGACATGACATGAAATAACATAACTTTACATGATGGGTTATGACATAGGGAAGCAAGATGTAAGTTAATATTATGCATTACATTTTGTGTTGGTTTTTTTTCTTCTTTTTCTAAATTGCTGGATCAGGGCATATAACGAGCTGCAAGTGGGCTGATATGCTGGTTTTATACAACAGCCATCGTTATGGTATCTGAGCAGCCACCAGCAGATAATTAAGCCTCTATTGACAGCTGAAATCCTTGAATCTTTCAATAAGCACATATCGTTCTCTATATTTAAGTAGTAGTATTCATTTGAAGAGCAAGGGAGCAGTGACTCTCTAAGTATGAAGCATAAACAGACTGGCAATAAGAAGTGGTAAAACTACTAAAATGACATATACTTATGCTCTAAATGGAAGGAAACTGATTTTGTAAAACTCTTTATTGCATTCATAACAAAGCGGGAGATATCCTATATCACAGTGCATGCGCTTCTTGAAGATCCTTTCTGGTAGCAAATGATGTTCAGCGAGTGCGATTTGTTATCAGAGAGCTATTTACGATGGCCAAGATAGAAGGGCACTGAATAAATATCTATAGCTCTCAGGAACTGAAACATGATGGTGCAGTAGATGGAAAGAAATATCTCAAATAAGCAGAGGAACAGAACCTCGCAGCCAAAGGTGACTGCAAATTCAGGAACTTTTTTTTTTTTTCTTTTCAAAGCTATGAAGCAACAGGATCATCCAAATTAATTAAATACTGTCATGGAAAGGAAAAGATTGCTATGTGCCTGAGCAGGAAGTAGTAGTGCGTAATGTATTGTTTTTTTCTTAATGTGCTTGAAGGATTTTTTTGTAAGAGTTATATAAAGCAAGACCAACTAGGAGGCCTTTTCAGACTTCCCTGCCAATGAAGCCTGGGGCACAGTGGTATTATTATTTTCTATTGTTGCTGATATATAAAGCAACATGTGACCACTAAAAGAGTCCGATTCTGTTGAGATGACCCAATATGTGCAGCACTGTGAAAATTAAACTTGGGCTACTTACATGTTATTAGCAAAGTGAACATCTTCCCTTGCCCCCACCCTCTGACTGAATTTAAATATTCTCATTTGCAATGCACACAAAACCAGGAATATTCCGAGAAAGTAATTGCACAAAGCACCGATGCATCATGGCTGACCTCTGGTCAGATTTTCAGAAGTTCTGAGCACCTGCTCTTTCCAGCAACTTCAGAAAGAAAATACATGTATAGTGCCCTGGCACCAGGAAGGTGTTGTTTCAGGGTCTGATAGCTAAAGCCCTGTTGGTAGCTGGGTACCCTGGAAAGCATTTCTGTGGTGGGATACAGCACAGCTTATTGACCATGTGGGTGACATGCATAGAAATTAAAGATTGATGGCTGACTTGTAATGAATTAGGAGTTAAAGGTACAGAGTGTTTTTCTTATATATAATTTATATTTATCTGTTGTCAGACTGCATTCCACTTATCCTGGCTCTGTTCCAAGAATGCATTAGCATTACTGCAATTAGCGTGAGAAAAATTAGGTTTCTTCAACCTGCATTTCAGTAGGACTTCAGGACCTTTGCAGCAGGTGACAGGATTTCTTGCCAAGATGCACAAATAGATGGTCCATTATTAAGGCTGATTTCTGGTGCTGATTTGTGCTCTTCCTCTTCTCCATCTATTATTTTTCTTTGATTAATTCCTGGAATGATAAATACAGTCTCCTTAGCAAAGGGGAAGGACTTTCCTGTGTCTGTGCTCACAAAATCAGGAGAGGTAGATTTGCCTTGTCAGATATTGTTAAATATGCTCGAAAAGAACTTTTTGGCCATTAGGAAGGAAGTGACAAAACTATGGCTCTGTTTTGCCTTTCATGTGCATGGGGATTTCTTGCAGTTTCTGACATTGGGGAGCACAATCCTTCCTCGCTGCAGTTGCATCTTGTGCGGTACAAGAGGCGCAAGTGGGGAGCACTTCTGAAAATCCCCGCGGTCACAGCACTGACCACTAATCTTTCTGCAAAGTGTCACTGCATCTTCAGTGCCCAGCTGGAAAAAGTGGACCCGTGCCAATCCCCACCAAGTTGTTTTCTTTCCCTGGTGCAGGCCTTGCAGATAAATATATTGATGTCAGTGGTACCTATAGCCAGGCTGGCATTTGCTGAACCTACAGCAGCTCAGTGAAGCTTAGCGGGCTCAGCTAGGTGATGGCATTAAAAAAACAGCACACCACCATTTGCTTTGATGAGAGCAAGGAATAATTGCTGTGGCTAACAACTCAGATTTTCACTGTTATGCCCGACAGAGTGTATTTGCTGAGGAAAAGTTGCAGTTCGTGTTAGATTACTAGCTGGCATTTGACTGTAATTCATAGAGCAAGAGATGCTACAGAGGGTCTAGTTAGGAAAAATGCAGCCGAGCAGTTTGTAATAGCTGCTGGGGCACACAGGCCGTGTTTAAGTTAATCCACTGCCATCTTTCTTTATCTTGGTAAGGCACCGCATTCGTGTTTTCACCAAAGCAGCAAAATGACTTTTCATTATGTGAACTACTGTTGCTTCTTGGCCTGGGATGCCCTCAAAGAGAACATCTTTTGAGGGTGGTGAGAGGGTGTCTGTCTCTTTCCTTGAACCAAAGAAGAAGACTACAAACTGTTAGTTGAGAAATAGGACTGACTACTGTACAAGAGGTTAAATCTCTAATTTGCTGGGAGATTATGGGCAAGTTGCTTCATTGTCTGCATTTTTGTTTTTGCCTTTGCTTTTGCCTATGTTGGCCCTAGTTCAGGAAAGAATTGCTATTTGGAAAAGCGCTTATTGGACTTAATATGAATGTCGTGGTGCTTTCCTGAATAACTCCTGGAGACCCTGAAGAGCTGAATATGTAGAAGAGCAAAGGTATTGTTTTTCACTAATGATTGTGGACTTTTACACCAGGACTAAGATTGCAGTTTGGAAGTGATCAAATGGAAATTTTCTTATGATATTTTTTTAAATTAAAATTAATTGTGTCTAATTCTTTTCCTCTCTTTCTTGAAACTAATTCAGCTGAAAACTATGAGAATTTGGTGCAAACTTTTCAATTTTCCACCAGAATCTCTTGGCTGTCTGGAAAATTACGGCAGTCTGTAGTATCTGTCCCAAAAGATAAATATTGTTAATTAATAGTATTACATAATTATGTGAATAATCTTATATATATATTCACTTGATGCATGTTCACTTTATATATAATTCATATAATAAATAAGCAATCAAATGAATAATAAATTACAATATAATGTTATAATTTTATTATTGTTTATTATTTTATAATAATATTGTATAATTTGTAGACATATATAATTAGTATTAGGGATTCAGGAGAAAATGTGTCATGATTTTTCTTTGCAATGGGCAATTTTCAGATATTGGGCTGAACAGATGAAGGCCCCTTCTAACTATTCCTCTGTCACTGAAGTCAATGGCAAAGTGCAGCTCAGAAATTTGCTTATGAATTTTCTGTTACTAGATGGTAGACTTTTCTACATATATTTTTTTTTGTCTAATTGATTTCTTCTTCCTGAATTTACAGCCATGCTGCCTTTTTAGAACTGCATTGTGGACTTGCTTTCATTTAATATTTTGTTGTGATTAATCCTTCTCACACTAGAGAACTGTCTGTGCTTTGTTTCCATTTAGTTTATTAAGTGGAGGATACATCATTAAGTTTTTGTGTTGCATATGTTCAATGCTAGTTGATAAGAACCATATATTTGAAGAAATGGAGAAAAGTAGATTAAAGATTTCCTGTCCCCTCATGACTAGCCTTCTCCTAGATGAAATGAAGAATTAGTGAGCAGACGCAAATGGGTGATACAATCGTTTCTCTGTGGGTAGGCTAACTGTATCAGTGGTCTGAATCTTAGTGTCTTTTGATAATGATTTTCTTGTGAGAAAAAAAAAAAAAATCACATGTACATCTTTCTTACCCTGGTGCACAGATGCTGTTTTCTTAGCAATGGACTGTGGATTATGGTCCAACTCTGCTGAGTTAGTTGTCAAAGTACAGTAATTCACCCAGGGATATATTTTTTGGGGGTGCACTAGTTTCTTGAATCAGGATGCTCTCTGAAGGGGAGCACGCTGTAAATTTTAATCTTGCAGCACAACGATTGCCTCAGATGTGAATAGCAGGTAGATGTAAGGAAAACAAAAGAGATCATTAAACAAACAGACAAACAGCACTTTGCGCAGATGGTGCACTTGAGTACTGAACCTGATCGTCATGCAGAGATTCAAACTTGTGCTGCTGCTGCACTGTGGTTCCTGCACCCTTTTGAACCTCCGCCCCCAAGCCCGCAGGGGAGGATGTGTGTTCATCCCGGCAGCGAGCGTGGTGCTGCCGATTTCATCCATGTCTACAAATTTAGTTTGCTTGCAAAAGATTTCTCAGAAGTAACTTCTCATTACAAAGGGTGGCCAATAAAAAAACAAACAAGCAAAAAAAACTTGACGAAAAACAAGCAAAAAAACCAAAACCTAACAACAGGAAAAACTGTGGCTCTTCTCCATGAAACTTCTTTAGCTTGTATACTGTATAATTATTTGATGTGATACCTTGTACAAATAGACAACAGTAGATGACTACAAACAACTTTAAAGGACAGATTTTTTCTGTCACTTCCTTTATAGCATGGCCCAGTAGTCTTCCTAACAGCTATTGCTTGCACAGTATCACCATTTCTCTTTGGATAATCAGTACAGGTTGGCAATAATGCACAGCAACATAGAATTAAAAATTAATAGTGAAATGATTACATTATTCTTCTCTAGCAGAGAAAAAAAAAAGGCACATACACAAAAAAAACTTAGAGCAAAGGTCTTTAAAGCATTTTGGCTGTTTTCCAAAGCAGCTAATTTATACCCCACCTAGCACTACTTCTGTGAAGTAGACGTGCTATTGCCGAGCAGGAATTGCTAACTGTCCGTCGGGGAAGCGGAGAGGTGGCAGGGGAGGCTCTGCTCAGCGTCCCCCTGCGCTGCACTCGGCAGTGCCAGTCGCACCACGCCAGGAAAACCTGCCTAAATGGCAACAGCACGGCAAGTCAGTCTTTTATATTATTGGAATAATCCGTGACATTCAAAACTGAAAGGCAATGCGTTGGGAAGTCTAGAGAGAGTGGATTTGCTTTCCTCAACGCTAAAACAAAGGCTTTGCAATGTTACACATATTATTCTGATCACAAAAGTATCTTGCATTAGGGCTTTCAGCGTGAGATAATTGACCTTGACATTGCTTTCAGCTAAGGGCACATAACTCTTATCGCAGTGACTTATCTTGAAGAAAAGCGTGCAACTGCAAAGAATATTTACTTACTATCTTCTCTCTCTCTCGCTTGCGTTTTTTTTTACTCTTGAAAACTGTGCACTGCAAGGACAAGTAGGCAGAAGAGTAGTGAGGGATGGAAGCTATTTTATGTGGATGAACACATGAAGAGGTGATTATGTATTGCTAGAAGTCTAATCCTTGGATAAACTACAGTTTGCTATTAATTCTTTGGACTTGCTTAGCTGCTACTTAACATTTCCATGACTTAACAATTATATTCTTGAGCTAAGAGTGACTTTTTGACAAAATGTGTAGGGATTAGAAACATTGATAATTATATTAATTAATATTAATGGGAGTGACAATATTTGCAGTCATATGACAAACATGAGGAAAGCCAGGCTTTAATTTTATCAATTAATTCTGTTTCTAATTGCTTTCACTATTTCTTTGTCAGAACATGTTCCACTTAAAACAAGGAATGTATTAGGCTGGAAATGCAGACCAAAGTTAAGGGGAAGGAGAGATGTATACCTGTATATGGTATTGTCTGTTATCCAGATACATATTTAGCCTCATGTGTGGACTTCCATTTTCTCTTATGTGTCTATTTATTATAAATGCCAATCACTTGGAGCAATAGGTTCAGTCTCAGCTGAGATGAGTTAGTAGGTAACAAGGCAGGCAGGAGAAGAAAATGCCATTTATTGAAGAGCTCTCCAAACTACCAAATATCTTTCTTCCCACACTTTCCCACAGGTGCAGGACTAGCACAGGACAGCAAGACAAGCAAACCTTGGAAAAGAGAGCTCAGTGTGTATATCTATACTGATTACTCAGATTTGTTTAATACATTTATTGGATTGAAGTTGTCTCTAGAGTGAGGCAGAGAGCTGCAGTCCATTGGCCTTAATCCTTCCCTGTACTCCCATTGCTTTATACTGCTCCACCAACTCAACATCACCATAAAAACCAACATAACCCACCCTCAGCTCTCCCTGGTGTGAGGAAATCCCTCGCTGGATCCCTCACTGAGCATCACAGCTGCCACGGAGGCTTCTTGGCATGAGCAGGAAAGTGAAACCCTCCCCACAGATGTGTCCAGTGTGGGGCAGAGCCATGGGATGATGCTCTTGCTCGGTGTCCCACCAGGCTGGGGCAGTGCAAAACCCCAGCTGTAAGGGCGGAGGCATCCACTGGGGAAAAAAATGAGACCCATAAAGTTTTCTGCATGAAAATCTTCATGTCCTAAAACTGCTCTCCTCAGAGAGATTTCAGCCCGTAAAGAAATCTTAATGTGTTGAAGTTTCCCTCGGCACAGAGCCCTCACCACATAACAATCCAAGAGGCCAATAAAACAAATAATGACTATCTCCTGGGGCAGCTGCAGTAGAAAAAAAAATGTCACCAGCTAAAAATTGTGGCTTTGATGGCTCCACAGGCAAGACATCAACAATCTCTACAACTGCCAATCCCCTCGTGTGGTTTTACACTCGCTGCCCTCTCAGCCTGTGCCTAGATGCTATGTGCAATGTTTCAGGGTCTGCTTTTCTCAGCTCATCCCACTTCTGGTTCTCCTTAGGAATACACCCCTGTAAGACTTGAATAAATACTCACTGAACATTGCACATACAGGTGAAGGATGCTATCGCCAAGTAAATGATGGTGTACTTCCCTTTTGTTTTTTCCCTGCTAAGCTGGGAACATTTGCTGTCTGCTCACCTTATCCGTGGGGAAGTTGGGCACTAGTGCAGAAGGGAGAGTGGCCTGGGGAGTTACTCATGAACAACCCAGTGAATCAGGGGGTACTCGCTGACTAGGACAAGGGAGTGCCCCCAGATTTCTGCTTCGTGTGGGCTGGATACTCTGCCTATCCCATTCCCCTTCTCCTGATCCCTAGCATATTTGCATCTGTGCATATTTTAAGAATAAAATTGGGAAGCATAATTTTATCTGGTTGTGCAAGCCATGTCTTCAAAATTCAGATCTTTTGCTCTGGTTTAAATGTTGCTTTTTCTCCATACCCCTATTAGGTGACAGAGCTCAGAATTGGTCCTTTTGTGTTTGTTTCCACTACACCGGGATGGACCTGTGAGCCTTTGCTTTTCCCCATCAGGAAGCATGGATTTAACGTATCGAACACACCAGAATTGCTTAATGAGTGCTCAGTGAATATTAATAAAAGTTTGGACGTGACTCAGACTACAATGGATGTGAAGTTTGAAAGCTTTGGTTCAAGATTACAGGAGGCTGTGAGAAAATATGGTATCCAGCAGCTAGCATATAGTGCAGATATTTCACTATCCAGGGATCTCTAATTACTAATAATGTACAGGAACAGTATGATATGTCCTTACAATTGCAGAATCCTTTTCAAAGATAATCTTTAATAGTTTATTTGACAACCTGTAAAATTATAGAAAATTATTAGTCTTGGGAATTACAAAAATCCCCATAGTACAGTCAAACAATAAAATTATAATTACCTGTGGGTAATTGAAATTTAACTGTTTTTTTATTGTATATTACACATCAATAGCAACATAAGTTCAAGAGTGTCCCCCTCCCCTCCCTTTTCTTTTCCCTACAGAAGCAGGGAAAATGGACAACCCTGCTGGTAGCTTGTGAGCCCTTGTCACAGAACAGAGCTTGAACAATTTCGATTAAAGCGGTATGTTCGAGACTGTCATTAGACCTGCATTAAATTACATATCTGGAATGTTAAAAATAAAGAGTACTGAAGCTTATTCACAGCTGCCGGTGGTAAAGTATGTAGTCAAGGTTTTGATTATCTTTAAAGTTCTTATTTTTCTCTTTTCTAAAACTTATTGTTTCGTCAAACAAATATCTAGCACATTTAAGAACAGTATGAGCACATGGGCAGAATTGCTTAAGACGGATAAAGCATTAGTGTGTTTCCATTCTGTGCTCGGTAGTATTGTTTAGCGCTAACAATGGTAATTTATCAATTATACAAGAGGGAACAAAGCTCTTTGCCTGTCTCTTAACTCCAGAACTACCTATTACAAGGCCCAAAGCTTTGAGACCCCTTCCCAGACTTCGGGAGGCATCATTTAATGTTAATCGTGTAGTGCCAGCTTTTGCCTTGTCCTCTGTTAGTGACCCCATGGAGGCTGCTCAGCACTCATCAAGAATTCCGTGCATTATTTTTGTAAACCAGGAAAATGATGACCTTTTTTTTTTCTGCTGAACCAGGGATCTTGATAATGAGGCATGGCTGCTCACCAGCTCTCCTCTTCTCTTCTTGTCTGGTAGGCCAGACCTTCCAGTCCCTTCTTGCCATGTTGCTTGTGATGGCATTAGAGATGTTTAGAACAAGCTTGACAACAAGCTTTTTGGGTGCTGTTTGGCCAGCCTAAAGCCTAAAATAGGGTATTTTTGACATTGAGTTGTCTATGTGACAGCTTTGTTATATACTCCTAAGATGCCCTATAATGGTGTTTGCTTCTATATAAGGATCAAGCTAGCTACTTTTATTTGATTCTGTAAAGTGCTATGTGACCATTATGTGAATATAAATGCACAAGTGAAAATATCTGTTTTATTAAGAGTTTCAATTAATGTGTTTAATACACAGATTTTATCATGAGAGAGGCATCACAAAGACTGAGTACAACATAATGGAAAGCCAGGTATTGTTATGATTATTATTACTATTATTTATGTATAATCATTGAAGTATTAACTGAAAACTGGGAAATTGAGTTCCTGGCCCCTAAAGATCTCATAATAACAGCTTTTTGGGGGGGAGGCAACAATAGCAAACCAGTTCTGTTTTGTGGCACAATTAATGGTGCATACAGCCCAGTCTGGAAATCCATGATCCTGACTGGGTTGTCCCATTTCCAACGATCAAAGGAGACAAAAAAGAAATCAGTTGTAGTCATTATTGCTTGCATTATTTATTTAGGTGCCTTTTATTCTTCCTACCACCCTTTTTTCTCTACCTGTTTGTGTGAAGGGTATTGCTGCGCGTTAGTGCTCTGACATGTCTGTTTATCCAGTGAGGAAGCTGGGAAATTCTCTTCAAAAAGTGGTATTTGAATGCCTTGAGAAGGGACCTCAGGAGAGGACTTAAGTGGGCAGCTCAGCTTCAGAAATGTCTTGGTGGAGGTGGCACTTCTGAAGGCTACTGGGCCCCAGGATCTCTCATCATCACCACCTGTGGGTGGATTGGAAGGTGGCCACATGCATATTTGCATTATGGCCATTTCCAGTGGGGCTGGCCCCCAAAAGCACCACTTATGGTGGTGTCCATAGGGTTCCCACAAGCCAGCCCCTCTCATCTTTGCTGGCAGTCACAGGTAGCTATGCAGCACGGAAATGCCAGCTTTATCCTCTCTGCTTCCCCACCTTCTTCTGTGAAGATTACTCAAGAGAATAACCTGAGATTTTTAGGTGCCTTGGCCTCCTAAAAGCTAAAATGGAGTGTTTGTACTTGTTCTAAAACAAGTATAAATCTTGCAAAAGGAGAAACCTTAAGAGGGACTGTATTCTCAAAACAGTTAATGGTATAAGCAACAGCAGAGGAAACACAGGGCTGGCCCAAAATCTGGGTCCTTATGTGAAAAGCCATGACCTTGTGTAACACAGTGAGGAGATATAGCTGAGACACTTTTGTTTTGCCTTGGCTGTTTCCTGAGCCTGACCCCTAACCAACACCAGAAGGCTACAGGAAAGATTTTCTCCATCTTGACCCTCGTTCCCTGTCAGATTCCAGTTGCTGAGCTCAACTGCCCTAAAAA
>VXAA01006711.1:2461085-2489426 GCA_013399115.1 Anseranas semipalmata | reverse complement strand
AAAAAAAAAAAAGGCTATTTTGCTTTCTCATGGATGAGGTTAGAAGGTTAATAAAAGAGCTGATCCCAGCCTGCCCTGCAAAAGGGAATAGCTCACATTTGTAAGACTTCAAAAGCCTTTGGAGTGTGCGTGTGGCTGGATGCTGTTATTTCCTGCCAGAGCTGTCCCAGGAAGTTGGGAAGACATGGTTCTTGGAGAAAGAGTTTGATTTTCAACTATATCAGCTAAAGTAAAATTAAAAAGGTATGTTTTGAGTGGACCCCAACTCACTTATGTCCTCTTCTTTTTTTTCCTTGTGAGAACCTAAAATTAAAACTTACTACAGAGCAATGGAGGCCAACCACAGAATTTCAATCAAATGACTCAGAGAATCTTGTTGATTTTTTAAAATTACTTAAACTTTTAAATATGTTATTATTTTGAAAGAAAAAAAAAAGAAATAGTCCATTTAGGAAGTATTCAAGAAAACCATCTCTAATCAAATTAAAAATAAAAAAAAAGTTTTGTGAGAAATATTATATAAATTTGCTAAGTAGTTTGGTGGACTTGAAAACACAGGAGCTGGAGAGCATTGTGTCTGAAAAGCAACTCACATATGCTCCTTGTTCCCAAATGATGGACCACCAAAGACTTCTTCACTACCCACCTTCAGCCTGCTGGATCACCAGCCTCTAGAAAGCCTCAAGGCTTTGATACACGTTGGCCACTCCTTAAATAAATATAACTTGCTCTTAAGCAGTATCTGGTATTCAACTTAAGGAAAATATGACCAAATATCTGTTGGAGTCTTTAGTCAACAGACAGACTTGGTACCTTATGATTTTGTTGCACTTAGCAAGGCACTTCAGAAGTGCTGCTTCTGAGGCTTGTAGTTCTCAGAGTTTTGCTCCATCTGCCACTGAAGGTACAACTGCTGTGTGAATGGTAGCAGGCTGTGACAAAGCCATCTTAAAGAAGGTGTTTAATTACAGAATGAGCCTTTCCGAGCCTCTTTTTATATTTTGTTGTTTTGATTCTTGCCATTTGTAACCACAGAAAGGCCTGAGACCACAGGTGGAGAACATGGCCGCATTATGGCCCCGTGGGCATGCCAAGAGGGGATGGGAACGCCTGCTTATTGCCTCCCCGCAGCTCTACGTTGTGCCCAGCTGATTATGGTGCCAGGCAGTTATTTATAAGGAGACTTGGGTGTCCATTTGTTTTCCAGCATTGAGGGAATGGTTGTTGTAGCATAGAAAATTACCCCAGGCCTTATTAGGTTTTCTGGAAAAATATATACTACAGTGCGGGTTACTTTTATGCCTCCATGACTGGGTGTCCCACTGCAGAGATGAGGGTCCATACTAGGAAACGGTGTAAATGTTATAGTCAATATTGCTTGGCAGAGAAACTGCACTGCAATTTCTTTTTTCTTCTTTTCTTCCTTTTGTGTGAGGCTCCTGTGCTACCGGCTAACCATTTCCTATAAGGCATTGTGTTAAAGTTATATAGTGTATCATATTAAATTTTATAACAGTGCTTTGTGTTTTGAAAAGACTTGGGGGGGGAACAGCATCAATCAGGCAACCACAGTTGATAGACTTGGAAGGGGCCTCCTGGGTCATTTTGTCCAAGACCTCTATGAAACTGGAAGGCTTCTGCAAAATACTTTTCCCATAAATGTATCTAACCTTTCCTTAAAGACACTGAGTGATTGTGCCATAAATACCTCAAGCAGGTAAACTAGTCTGATTGACCTTACGATCAAAAAGTGTCTCCTAATACTGTATATAAGGTACAATTTTCCATTCTTTCAGCTGTAGCTAAGCAAGAAAAAAGGGCAAACACACAGTAATGGGCAACAATACATACTGTGCAAACAGTTTTGCTTTCACTTTACTGCCATCAGCTACCATAAATCTGGATGTACCACTGATACTTGGTTTCCCAGTGTAGTATCTGTGATCCTTGTAGTATCTATCTCACTTTGTCTCTGACTTCTGGAGAGCCAACATTACAGAGTGTAGAAATAACGAAGATGTACAGGCAGCACTTTCTGATTCAGAGAGCCATTCACAACCCTATGCCATATAGTTAAAGTATTTATTTCTATTTTCCATTTATTAGAATTTGTGGGTTGTTTCTTGTCAGGACCATGGGAGCTAGGGGAAGCACAAGGCTTTCTACATTGCCATCAGAGTGTCAAAGAATGATTTACATTCTCCTCTAACAATTGTGCATACTGAAAAATAAATACCTGGTAGTTTAGCTGTTTGTTGTTGCAATAGTAATGCATTGTGTGCAAATGTGGTTATTGCCCCATGCTGCTCTGCCGTCAGAGCATTACACGTTAATTTCCAAGAGCTGCCTGAGCTGTGTATAAACTATCATCTTTGGATTTTTTTTTTTTCTTGCAAGCACCAAAAGATGGTAGAGGACTGAAGAGTTGCTGTCCTGCTGCTAAACTTATTTCTGTCAGGCACATGCTACTTATGGAAAGGGATTGTTTCATGGTGTCCATGTTATGTAGCTGACCACTACCTAATTCCTTCTGGATGGTAGGAGAAAGCTGAGACACCCTTCAGTGTACTTTTGCAGCTCCCGGGGAAAAGCATGACTTTAAAAACTAAATATGCAGAAAATCTTGGTGGCAGTAAGGGCACTGTTGTGAGAAGTAAGAAGGAACAACCATCTTACCGTTATACATCAGATTTTATTGTTGTGAGCCGCTTCCTGAACATACAGATCATACCAAAATGAGACACGAAAGAGGTCCAGTAAAAGCTTGGAGAAAGGTTTGGGACAAATATTATTTTAACTGATCTCCAGCAGGACGAGCTAGACAGCCTTTCTTTACGATGCAATGTCATAAGAATATTATTCACAATTTGAACCAGAGAATTGTATTTCAGACTGACTGAGGGAGGCTGTGTAGGAATTTCTTCTTCAGAAGCTCTGCAAAAGAAGTTTTAGAAATCTGAGGCATCCTGAGCTTGGTTTTAATGTCCATTTATTGTTCTGGGGTAGATCGGGCAGCCTTAATTTTGTTGTTGTTGTTGTTGTTGTTGTTGTTCATTTCTTTCATATTTGTACTTTTCATATACAGAGGAGTGTTGCATAATGGGCCAGGAAAACTGGACTTAACTCCTAAAAGCAAAAGACAGAAAATGTAAGATAATTTAGAAAGAATATGGTGATACTGGGTTTGAAGATATGGGTGTCTCTGCATGGCCCTGCCCACGCTTTTATGCTGTGCCTCCTTTCTGCCTCATGCCTTCACGCCCATTCAGTGGCAATCACTTGTCCTTCTCAGCTCAGTGCTAATCATTTCACAAAGGCCTTAAATAAGCCCTGAAAATACAGTTGTGTTTTTTTATTATTTTTAAATGCCTTCTCTATACAGTTAGGTGCCATCCTTTCTCTGAAGTGCAGAATTTTAAAATGTTTAGTATTTAATCACATAGAAATATGGGTTAAAATATGCCTCATCCAGAAGTTTAAGAGCAGAGGCTGTTGAGATCCTGATAATTCAATCTGATATTATAAAATCACCAGAGACTGTAAAATACCTATGCCAAGAAAAAGAATACAAATACTAATAGACCTGATCTGAAGCCCACACAGCATTTGCTTACGTAGGATCTTAATTGGATACTTGACCCACATGACAAAATCAAGCCCGCTTCCTTCATGCTGACGTGCTTCAGTCCCACATAGCCCCCATTTTCCTCTTGGCAGCCCTCAAACACCTAGATTGTAACTATTTTTTTTTTTTTAAAGGAGATGGGAATGAAGGCAAAGAGGGCTTTGGGGGCTTTTTTGTTGTTGTTATTGTTGTTGTTCTTTTATTATTATTTTTGAGGGAGAGGTGTTCTTTTTAGCATGGCTGAGTTCTGACCCATAACTGTGCTGTTAGGTGTGCCTGAAAACAAAAGTGTATTTGCATCAGGTGCTCCAGATACAAAAAAATTATATATTGTACAGATTTCATGATCCTGTTCAGTGCACAAATGCCAATCAGAAGCAAATATGGGGCTGTATCTTACATTCCATTTCAGTATTTACAACAGAACATGGCATATCATTTAATTTAAATTTGCAGCATGCTCAGTGTAATTAATGCTGTGCAGTGCCTAGAAAATCCTGATTTCTTAATGTGATACAATGCATGCATGCTGAGACCTTTTTTTTAACTACTGTATCATTGTGGAACATTGATGGGTAGGCACTACCATTAAACAGGGAAAAAAATGCCATGCTTACTTTCTCTTTATGAAACTTTCATACAGCTCCCCAAAATATGATGCAAACTACAGGTTTGTTTTAAAAAAAGGGGAGGAAAGTCAAAGATTTAATTTTCCCTTGACACAGCATGATGCCTGAATAGCCAGGCAGCTATTCCTAAATTATGTGCATTTCATTTCTAGGAGCTGTGTGCATTTTGAATGGGCTGTTGTTAAATACAGTACACAAGCATAAATACTCAAGGGAACAGCTAGCTGAAATTTTGGCATGAGCAGAAATCTGATATCTATCATGGTAGTATCTATCTGAGCACGTAATAATAATGCACGCTGATTTGTTGGGAGTGCTGAGAGGGGGTTTTGTATTCTGGGATGAGAACTGTTAAACTTGTGAAGATCTTGTGTAATTATAATAAGCCTTGGTATTTGTGTGCTGTGGTCTTGGCAGGGGCAATGATGGTCACGTGTAATCTTTAGACCTGTGATAGTGGCCTGGGGGGGTCTTATTTGTGGAACCGAACCCAAGAGACTGAATCCATGATAAAGATATGTATGTATTATACATAGCTGAAGCATGGGGAATTTATATCTGTACCCAGAAAATTAGGTAACCAACAGGCAACATGTACTTGGCAGGAAGGGTCAGGACCAAAAGCCCTTTAAGGTAAGTAGCTTTACTGCCATTACTTCAGTGAGCTTGGCTGTTAGTTTACCAACTTTGTCAGGCAGGTATATGATACCAGTTGTGAAAACAAAACAACAACAACAACAACAAAAAGAAACAAAACAAAACACGCAAACCTCTATCATTTTGCAAGGTATCAGTTTCAACCAGAATGTATTTATAAAAGCTCTTTCATAGACCTGTTGATAGCAAAGAAAATTCTCAGGTCCTCTAAATAAATCTGTTCCTAAATATAATGCTTCAACTTCTATATTCTCATCTGACACCTGACAATTCAACCTTAAGAGTAATTGGTCCTGTCTTTGAACCTGTGCAAATACTGTACGAGGAGGGTGGACAATTTATTGATTTAGATTGATTTTTGTAAGAAGCATATGAGACAGATACGGTGTCAGGTGTCACACACTGTATATATTATACTCCTCGAAAGCATCCATAGGTGACAAGGCAAGGTTTAAGAGTATGCGGAGGTAATGTTTAGCGAGCACCTGCAAACGAAGCCAGAAACGAGTGCAGTACAACTCTAAGTAATTACCTAAGAGAGACAGACACCAGCTTAATTGGCCAAGCTGGAACTTCAGGGCTGTGATGACAAGGCTTTTCTGTTGGAAAGCCATCCCAAGCCGTGTGCTAACAGCTCTCCCCCACGCAGGAACACAAAGGGTTACTCTAGTGCAGGCTGACTGACCCGTCGATCTCGTCCTGTTTTTGGTGCCAGGCCCAGAAGGGGCTGTAGGAGCGGGCAGCTGTTGGATGGCCAGGCATTTCCATGCTTGCAGCTGTGTTTTTGAGTGCAGTGGTTATTGAAGACCATTGCAAGACTGGGCAGTGGGTTTGTAAGGAACGAAGGAATTTGTGAACTGGCTGTTTCGTTTGTGACAGAAGTTGATGTTGATATTAATAGCTCTGAGCCCTAGTAAAGACCTAAAAGAAACCCTAGGGAAAGCATAGAACAACAGATGATGGAAACAAGATGGCGCTGAGGGATGGCACTAGTCTCACCACTGGGGATGGTGATTAAGACATGAGACAGAGGGCTGTCCCACTCGTGTGTGAGTTTGGCTGGGGAAATCACCCTCCTTCCACTGTTTCGCTTCCTTCATCTATAATGAGGGAAAGAGTAACTTTGCAGTGTACTTTACATTGGCCTTGCAGGCTAACTTCATTACTGTTTGCAACAGCCTGTGCAATCCTCAGAGGAAAGGAATAATAACAAAGAAAAAAATGATAATTACCAAGCACATAGTTTTCATCTGTAATCTTCATTTCAGGATTCACTATTTCTGATGTCAATATTTTATAATGGAAGAATGAGATATGCTAAGTTTCTGTTTGATGGAAGTAAATTCAGATTCAATATTGCCGAGGAGCTGAATTTTTAATACAGTAGAACAGTATGCAGATATTCCCCGTTTGCTGCTCCTGCCGCTCTGTTGTACCAGTTCAGCAATGTTCCCGTGACCAGGCAGAAAAATGGAAAGAAGCTGCTCTGAATTTCCAGTGGGGTGACAGTACTTTGTCATTTAGCTCTGTCACGATAATTGGGAGTGTCACACAATGAAACAACATGACACACCCCTGGTAAATGAAGAGTTTTCAAAGTGATGTACAGCCCCTGTCAACTGCCAAAGCTTTTATTTGTTCACGGAGAGAGGCAGCATTTCCAGCAGAAAAACCACACTGAAGAGGCATACTTATAAAGTTTGTTGTAAATTGATTTCCTCTGTGTTTTTATAAAATTGGATATTTTGCATGAACAGTAGGAAAATATCCTCTTTTATCACACGCTCTTGGCTTCCAACCTGCTGAGTACTTTCCACAAACTCTTTAGGAATTTACCTCTTTTTGTTAAATTGGGTTGGATCTCATTAATAAAAGAATGGTATAATGGAAAAGAGTTTCTAAAATTATACTGTAACCTAGAATTGCAGGATTCAGCTTTCTCTGCCTGAAGAAAAAAATTCTGAAGCATTAAACTTACTTTATCAAGCATTGCACCTGACATGCTCTCATAAATTTTACATACATTTTAACTTATTTTAATATTATGCAGGCTTGGTTTAAAATATTCTCATGAAGTAACTAAAATGAAGCTGCTCAGCCATAAATTAGAGCTAAAAAAATACTTGTTCCCCCGCCCCATCAATATTTCTTTACTTAAAATCATGTGTTGTATGTAAGTTAAATTTTCCCTTGCTGAGGTACTTTGTAGGTCTTAATAGGCCTACCACTGAACCAGTGAGCCCTATTTCTGTTGGATTAAATATACTTTGATTTTTCAGCAGTATCATGTCTAACAGCAGACAATAATAACCCTTTGCATGCCATGCTTCAACTAGGCCCAGGGCCCATGACTAACTATGTAGCCATATATTTTTATAGGAGCAGCCCTGTAGCAGCCCCACTCATCGGAAGGGACGGACGGAGGCTTTGGGGTGATGCCTCTTGCAGCACGGTTGCAGTACCCCAAGGATGCCCCTTCGACCCGGGTATTTTCCGTCATCCATCAGGTACAACATCATTGACAACTAATCACAAAGCTCCATTTGTGTCTCAATTTCTTAAGCTATTTCAAAGTCGCAGCTAAATTACACAAACATTTGCCTATCTAGACATAACAGGACTGTTATGAAATACTGTCAGCTTGTTGCCATTTAGCCTGAACACACACTGCATGTGTCTGTCGGGCCATACTTGGGCAGCTCTGCAGCATGCAACATGTCCCAGACACTGGAGTGATTATGTCTGAATACTCCTTATCTGATTTAAAAGCCGACAATGCTACACATCTGTGCTTGCGAGGCTCCGTTGCTACACTGTGACGCCAGTATTTATTTTGCTTCTGCAAGTTAGTTTTCCTTGAGAAGCAGCAGGGGCCTTCTTCAATGAACTGAAAAATGTGTATTGTATGAAGGTCTGTGGAGGGTTTGTACTGTAGTTCAATGGGCAAATGTGAACTGAGGGGATGACATTTCATTTAAACATTTGGTTTACATCTTTACATGCCAAAAATATTAATGTCTTGACTTTAGCAAAGTGAATTCAGCACTTTTTCTTTCTTATTTCTTTTTTTTTAAAATTATTTTTTATTATTATTTCAATGAAGTAATTATAGCCAAAACATTCTGTGGATATTTATTCTTCCTTCTCAAAGGTGGAGTTTTGGACAAGAACATTTGATTTGAGCACTGAATTGTCAGTATCTGCTCACTTGACACTTCCCTGTTAGTTTGTATTGGAAACCACCAGTAGTTTCTTTTCTTGTGTTTATTGTATTACTCTCAGACCTTTGATCAAGACATCTTGGGTAACAGCAAAGTCTAGCTTAGTGCCTATTTGTTATTTTGAAAAAAAAAAAAAAAAAGAAGGATATGGTTTCTATTAAAGAATCTATGAAGACAGTTAATGGAGTTGAGAAGCATAAGGCCATTTATGGAAATGCATCTGAATGTCCTCTTCACATATAATCGTATCAGGTATTCTGCATTAACATGCAAGTCCTGTCCAGAAAAAAAAAAAAAAAAAAAAAAGAAAGCTTATTTTTAGGTAGAAGCCCTCAGTGGGCAGTTAATTACCCATAATATCCCCCAAACTAGCAATTAGCCCTGTTTGCTGACTACCTGAACTGTTTCACAGTAGTTCAGCACAGTCTTACCAGTTAACACCATACTTATCATCAGCGATTCAGTGTATGATTCCTGCAGCTTCACATACTGTCTGTCTAAGGTCAGCCATAACAACAAATACATTTATTTGCTTCTTTTGGACCTTCAGAACTGTTTTATCAGCATTCAATATGTGAAGATAGCTGATGCTGCCATCCAAACCAGATGATATGCTTAAATGGAAAGAATTTAAAGACAGAAAGCAATTAGGAAGTTTAGATATAAAATCTAGTATTAATTAACATTAGTATTTATTCCAATATTACCAGATAGTCCTAAACAGCTGTTCTTCTTTTCAGAAGTTCTGACACTGGAAGACATTCTTCAACACAGGCCTGTAACTGAGGAGTGTAAAACTAGAAAATATGAAAACAAAAACCTCTGGCAATTTTTTTGCTTAAGACTGGTGAGAAGTTTTCATATCCTTAAATATGAATGCTTCACCAAAATAGTAACTTAGTTGTGAAAACAATAGCTATATTGCCAGTTTTAGTGGTGGAAACAATCATGGGCCTACACATGCACACAAATAAAAGCAAACATCCTATAACAGCATCATTTTTACTGAACAGGCTTTGGATTTAGAGAAAAAAAAAACAAGTGAAAATGTGATAAATTAAACATTGGAAATAGAATACAGAAATGTTTGGACTCTGAACACCAAAGGTTTATTTTTAAGCAGTGTGCACACCTGTCTGAATAATGCTTCAATTTACACATTATTTCTCAGGCAAAGTTCAACTGAATTAACATACAGTGTATTACCAACATTTAAATCGCATTTTCACTGATGGTTCTGCATCAAGCTAGGCTGACATGGACCTGTATTCCTGCCTCAGATCTGATGGAGTGGGTTTGAGTCCATCAGGTAATGAAGAAGATGAAACAGGAATTCATGCTAAAGAGGAATATTTGAAGACTGTGCTTCTCATTTGCAAATGTACTCTGAGAAGCAGAAAATGGAAACATTGCCATAGCTTGGCTGTAGTTAAAATGCTTCAGCTTCTTGTTTCATGATCAGGAACATCAGCGCTGTGACTAGACAAACGGCCTATTCCATATATCCAAGAGAGATTCTCAAACGAGCAAACCATCTGTTAAAGGGCAAGCTATCACTCTGATTTTTTTATTCTTGTAGGGACAGATTAATTTAAAGCACACCACATGGCTACAGGTCGGTAGAAAGAAACAGGCCTAAGCTGCCCTGCCATTTTATACTTAGACATGCTGCAGGAAAATGAAGGCAAGTGACACAGACACTGTAGGTGAAAGGATAATTTCCTTCTCAGTATCAGTTCAAGTCAGGACAGAAGGAGCCCTATGACCAACTTTACAACCCTGAATATCATTCAAAATGGTCAAAATGGCCTGCTACTATTTTCTAAACCTCTACTGTTTCATCAGTAGAGCCTTCGGTCGGAAGTCCATAGGCAATGGGCTCCCAGTTAACGGCTTAGTAAGGCAGTGACTGCAGTGAGCCTTGAGCTTATTTGGCTGTTTTCTCAAGGCACTGAAGGGGAGAAACAGAAATCTTGGTGGGGACAGTGCCAGCAGGCACTTGAAAAGAATAGAGTGTATCTCTTTTTTCCCAGAGTAGAAAAACAGTCTTCAGGCTGAACGTTGTTTCCACCCTTATTAAACCAGGCCTTGACTAAGAAAAATACAAATAAGCTGATCATAAATTAACAGTCCTCTCTGTTGTGAGCACGCACGCATATACCTGGCCAAGGCAGGCAAGAGCAGATTGATTAAACAACAAAGTTCACCTTGTTTTCTGAGTTGAAAGCTCATGCTGTTTCTTGGCAGAACAGGCATGTCAGGCCTGTAATAACCACTTGCTACCTTGCTTCAGTCAGCGTTAAAACCAGCACAATATTAACATCTTAGGGTACATCCATCTGGAAATTGCTTTCTGGGGGGGAAAAAATGAAAGGGAGGCAACTCAATACCACACCCAGTGTTGATTTATTTATTGATTTCATAGTAACTCTCTTTAAGGAACTTCAAGTTTCTCCCTTGCCTTACCTGAAAATTCCATATTTCAAACATTTTCTGTTAAAATGCAGAGATGAATAGTTGTTCAGAAAGAAGTCGTAAAGAATAGCAGTTCTTCAGCTGAAGGTAAATTATTTGGTCTGGCAGAGGCTGAGGTTTGTATTTGCTTTTTGGTTTTACTTTGGAGGAGGCTTTTGTGTGCACATTTCACCATGAATCCATACACCCAGCACAGTAGGGCTGCATACCTGGGACAAGGCAAACCCGATAGAGACATCACTCCTGTAACAACTGAGTGGTCCGAGGACCCCAAAGTGTAATCTGGAGCCACCACACACTCTTATGTGTGGGAAAGCTGTTGTGTTTACAGCTTTATGGAGCTGAAGCTGGAACACAAGAACTGAACTTTAAAAAGACTGTGTGAAAGTGGTTACTGTTCCCTGACATAGTAATACTAAAATTGACTTTTTCCTCTTGATGTCCTGGTACAAATATAGACTTAAAATTATTTTGTGGCACCTCTTTCTGCTGAATCAACTAACATGATAGTACCAGGAATCAGAGGATACTTGTGCTTGGCATGAAATATTTTATGTAAATCCTGTTGTGCAAAAGCATAATACAAGGCCAGCTGGGTAAAACAGCCAAAGAAAGCCTTTCATTTATAGTTTGCTTTGTTTTTTGTTTTGTTTTGTTGTTTTTTCTTTTTGATTGAAACAACCTCCTCCAACATTGATAAAGTTTGAAGACTATACTAACGATGTACAGTGCACATAAAATCTGAGAATGCTACCCTGTACTGCTCGTTGAGCTTGGAAGCTCACTGTGAATGTTTTGGAGACTTTTAGCATCTCCAAAGTATTTCTTTCAGAAAGCAAGCAATTGATTCGGGGTCTGGACACTGGATTTTAAACTAGCCAAATATTTGCAGCTTACTCTGAAAAACTCTCTGTCACAAATATCTGGACTATGCTGAGGGCATTTGGCTCTGGATTAATTTTAGATGAAGTTTTAGGACCAAGGTAGACTGTAGCTTCATATCCAATGATGCTTAAATTTAATGCCCTGGACTTCCAGCATCCTGGCCTGCAAGTGTATGGGATGATGCACTGCCAAATTTCTGTCACCTTTGGCTTCAGTAGCATAAGCAAACAGACTCCTTTTGGCTTGTATCTCACTGCAAAATAAACCATTGGGGCTGGTTTGCCAGTCATCTCTTTTGGCCAGTCATTTGTAGCTGCCTCCTGCACTCAACTTTAAATGGATTTAGACAGGATTTATTTAGGTTCAGTTTCTTATTACAGGTCTTCAATAAGTATGAGACTGAAGGTTCCTGTTCACAATGGTGAACAGGTAACTACAACGGTGAACTCCGGTAACTACTCCTAAAGGACCCAAGAGCATTGGTTGACTAAGTACTCAGCAGAATGAGTAAATATTTTATAATTAAGCCCTTAACTGAGAATTCTCTCTCTCTCTTTCTAAAAGCTTCCATATTAAATATTACCTGTGCAGCATTTAAGGGGGCTAGGGGTTGCATTCACCTTCTCCAGCTATTTTAATAGCTATTTTAATAGCTAGAGCCATAATAAATACAATGCTTGACATGATGAGTGAACCAGAATACTTAAAATTATTTGCAGGAAAGAATCTGAATGAATAACACAGATAACTAGATGGTATTTTTTTTTTTTTTGAATGAAGAAACTTTCATTAGTCATATTCATTCAATCAAGGTAAAGAAGTAGTGCCATGTAACCAGCATATGTGTGCAGCACATCTTTTGTCTACAGTACAAATACAATATTTTGCCTTTGAACTGTCTACGTAGGGGAAAAAAAATTACCCTTCCTCCGCAAATGATTTTGGGAATAATTATGAATAATGGAAAAGAAAATTCACAGGCTGCTCATGAACAATGTGAATGGAAAGGGATGTGAAATTTTTCAAGGTATTAATTCATCATAAATTATTCCCATTTTTGGTTGGCAACAGTCATTGAGCACAAAGATAACTATAGTAAGGGCAGTAAGAGTCCAGATTAGATAGGATACAGTAAGGCAGTTAAACTTTTAGAAAGACATCTGGGAAGATACAGATCATGCTGTGATCTGTTCAACACTGGTGAAAAGAGCACTGTAAATGTTTATTTACTTTTTTGTACTCATCAGCTTCTTAAATATAAGAACTGATAATATTTAAAAGCTCTGACTGTGTCATGCTGTTCCCCTCCTCTCCACAAACTGCTGAAGCTGAAGGCCTGTCCCAAGTTCTCTGCATTATTGCTGAATGCACAGGAGGCAGATCAGCTCTACAGCTAGCAAGGAGTGGGACAGAAAGAATCGGCATCAGGTAACGGGATAGAAATGCAAAAGCCTGTGTTAGGGTCCCTACCTAGTGTGATGCCCACAGAAATCGGTATGAGCCCCTTCTCTGAATGCCAAGGTTATGGGTCATGTTTTAGCACACCATCATTTGATAAGGCTGAAAGTACTTTTAATTTTTTCAAGCAACACAATGATTAGTACACATTTTTTTAATTTCTGATTCTCACCACGGTGAAAATCCATGTTAGCATGATTGAATTCAGCAGACTAACAGTAGGAGAAAAATGGTTCAGCTAATATCAGAGGCTGACTGCATTTAAAACTGGGCCCCAATTTTATATACCCAGGCAAGCTCTCTTCTTTGGCTAGAATGAGAGGGTGTGCATTTCCTTTCAAATTCTGGGGTAAACCGTCCTTGTGCAAAACTTGTTCAGGGTCAAGTTTTAGGCAATATTTTGTGCTGCAATAACCGCACCATGACAGACAACCTTTTCATCAGAAAAGAAAAAAAAGTGCTCTTCTTCAGCACAGTACAATAAAAGAACATGACAGAGCTATAAATATAGAGCCCAGAGGTGTGAAATCTTGTCCGGGATTAAATGCAGTCATTGGCCACTTTTAAATTGTTTCCAAACTTCTCCAATGTTTAGACAGAGAAGCAAATATATACACATGGGAATCTTAGCAGTGAAAGCAGCTTTTCTGTGTTAAACGATTCACTCTGATAATTGTTATGAAAGTTTTTCAGATAAGTATTTAAAAAAATATAACTGATTAGAGGGAATTGAACTGAGTAAATCAGTAACATGTAACTTCGGGTTTGGAGGCAGAAGAAGCTGAAAACCCATATAAAAAGCTGTCTGATCACATTTGCATTTGCCAGGTTCAGGCAAAAGAGGCCCAGCAGAGCTAAATATTTTCAGGTAACAATTTGAATATTTTTATCCATGATACTAAAAGAAAAAAAAAAGGTCAACAAGCAAATAAGTTAGACATTTAAATTATGCAACAGATGTCCAGGGGTGTGCAAATACACTACAGTGCCCAATAAGGTCAGAGAGCACTGAGGAGTGCTTAGAGCACAGGGAAAAACAAGAAAATAAAAATCCCACATGATGGTCTCAGGTATCTAAGGCTCCTGTCTCCAAAGGTGTCTCGGACAAGCTTTGCTTTGAGTGTGCTGATGGTGATATATATATGCATATGATGGTTGGGTGAAAAAATGTTAAATGGCTGTCAAAAATAATATTCTAGATTTAAAAAGAAATAAATAAATAGCCAGCAGTTTGAAATTATAAGATTTCCTGCTGCCAAAGGTTACCATTGGGTAGAAGGAATTTTTGAGACTCTATCTAAAAAGCAGTGTTTAAAACTAGAGGTTTTCACAGGATGGGGCTGGCGGTTTGTGTGAATGTAAGTAAGTGGTAAATCTCTTGAGGCTCATCCAGCGCTGGATTAGATGAAGTCATGCCCAGGTCAGTGCAGCTAGAAGGATGGTCCTGATAAGGCAAGAGGGAATGAATGTGAAAATGGGAGGGGAGATACTGGTGGTTCATCGCTAATCCTAAGAGTTTGCTTACTCACACTCACCTTGCCAGCAGCAGCACAAAATTTCATCCAAAGAAGTATTAAGAAATAATATTTTCCTAACTTAATTAGTAATTGTTTAAAAGCAACATGGTGGTTCTTTTTTTTTTTTTCAGAAACAAAAGAAGGATTTTTTGTCCAAGTGTCACTTTGAAAAGAATGTTCTCAGCTTGGGGGCAGACAAGAAATTACCTCCATTCTGGGGGGCTCCCATGGCTTTTACTCAGGCATCCGTGATGCCAGCGTCTGCTGCAGGGCCAAGGTCTGCAGGAGGAGGCGATCCTCAGTGAGGTCAGAAACAGTTTTGCAAACAGCCACAATGCACAGTAGTCATTCACTAAAAACGCTGTGTTAAATGAGCTTCCAGGTTGGCCAGTTACAATGAAAAAATGGCAGCACCAGAATTTTAAGATGACAGTGCTATAGCAAACCAGTCATCATATGCTTGAGTTACTAGCACAAGCAGTGGATTTAGAGTATTATGAAAATATATGCATTCTGAAGTGCTGTGAATTATACCAAATAATTCTGAATATCTCTTTTGCTATACTAATGAATCAAAGCAGGGCTTACCACATTATCTGCAATCACCATGGAGAAAATGGATTTCCGTGTACATAGTTTCTGTATAAATAGTGCATCCCCAGCACATTCTTTAATTAAGTAGTGTCTGATTGCATAATAATAACAATAATAAAGAGAGAGATGTCCAACTTGCACACAGGCCGATTAAAGTATCAAGTGCACAAGGCCAAAGCTCCCAACTGGGGAAAAGTCAGCAGGAAGGTGGCTGGCTTACCAGTGTATTCACCACCATGCCTTTGCCTTGCATCAGCTCTTCTGGCAGCAAACCATGGAGCCATGGAGCCTGGAGACCTTTTTCCCTGAACCTTTGCATAGAAACAGGTCTCAGGGAGCACAGACTCCACTGTTTTATGGGCTCCTGGCAGAAACCAAGGAGGTCGTGACTGCAGCACAGAGGCACAACTTACCGGTTTGGGTGAAGCTTCAGCACTTGTGTAAGTCGTGCTGTGCATTCCTTATGGCTTTGCTGGGTAGGATTTTCACTAGTGGAGGGACCAGACCCAACCTCCACCACATGCCGTAGGTACTTGAGAACTCATGGAAAGCAGTAAGCTGGAGGAATGTACTTTATGGGGTGGCTGGATCATATGTTTATGGCCTGAAATAGGAGATCCCAACCCGAACCGCTTTGTTGGTTTCTAATGATGAGAGGCAGAATATGAAGATCATATAATTCATGGTGAGGAACAGATATGAAAAAAGAATGCATGCAAAATCTGGGACTACCCACAGACTTGATAGCTGTTATTGCTGCTAATTATGGCTAATGGCCTAATATCAGTAATAAACACCTTCAAATTTAATACATTCTGTATTCAGCCTGTAGAAACTCCCTTTACAGAGATGGCCCAGATGAAATAAATGATTTATAAACTCAAATGCTAGAATTATGCATTGCTAACAACATTGGCATTAAAGCAGTAGAGGAGCGGGTGCTCTGGATCCCTGGAGACAATAATTACCACCCAAAAGGAACTTCTGGCAGTTGACAAAATTAATAAAATATTTTCTGTACCCTCTGCACAGGAGAAGTGGGTGGCCAAGACAGCGCCCGTATGGCTGCGGGGACTCTTTCGCTCGAGCCTTACTGTGGCGGAGCTGGCCAGGTGGCTGGGAAAGCAACACCTGTGCTGTGATTTCACGGGCACATCCCAGCCTAGACACACGCATACTAATGCACTGCTCAGATGGCCTTTTCGGGAGGATAATTGCATGCACTGCCCTGAGAGCCGGGAATGGGCCACTTCAGGGAATGAGTCTGCTCCTCAAGATACAGCCACTTATTCTCTTCTCGGCACTGCAGAAGGGCAAATGTCCCTGGTTCAGGCCTTGGAAATAATGAGGTAAAATGGACTCAGTGCCATTAAAACCTCCCCAAAGACAGGACAGATATTAGAATATGTGATTGGAAAAAAAGCGTGGCAAACACAGCCTTCCTTGACAGGACCCCTCCTTTCAAAGCACCACAGAAAAAGCTCCCTGGTCACAGGAGAGCTGGGAATTTAAACATGTAGTCTGTAGGCAGGCTAGAAAAAAACACATAAGCCAAAACACAGCTAAAGACACTGGCCACTCTGAAGAAGGTTCTGCAGGTGGTTTGCAACGCTGCAGTTGGAGACAGGGGTTTTGCTGGTCCTCCTAAGAGAAACAGGAGAATGGCAGAAGGACAGCTTGCTGTTCTCCCTATTAAAAAGGTAAAGAAACAGGCAGACATACACTCAAGGTGAGTGTGTCTGTCTAAAGATAACACCCAATCTGCTTTCAGCTGAAAGGAGTTCACTGTTGGTATATATTATGCAAGTCATGCACATACATACATATATTTATATAAAATATATATAGTATACATACTAAATATGATGGAGGTCATGACTATCAGCCTCATGGTCTGACCACACACCACATCGATAGCCAGGTTCAGGGCAGTTTTCTCTCCAAATACTTTCTAAACTTGGCCACTTAAAATAGGATTTGTGTATATGTAAGCATCTAACAAAACACCCAATTTGAAACCTGATGCTTCATCAATGGCCTCATTCATGTGCTTGAAATAAAGCACGTGCTGCAGGACACTGCTGAACCAAGGCCTGCGTTGCTGGGTTTCCAGAAAGGCTGAGTGCCCGGGTGCTGCAGGGTGAATGTAAGGCTCTGTATTTTGGAAGCTTAAACATAGAACTGGTGCCTGACTTCAGATAATCAGAATTTTATCCTCTGTTACAAAGATCTTGGAAAGCACAAGTTATTATCATGAAACCAATAGTTACTTTTATATTTTACTCTAACTTTACTGAATCTAGAGTCAAAATCTCAGTACCTTTGCCACTAATTAAAAAAATAATCTTGTGACCCTTTTATAAGGAAAAATATAGGGCATATCGCTCCCATGCCCGGGACACACTTACATTTAGCTTGGTTCATTTCCAAAGGCCACAATCCAACCAGATACTCAAACACCTGTATAACTTAAACACACTTCTAAGAACTGCACTGAACTTTAGCAAAAGTAGGGAATAATAAATTCTCTTAAAACACCACTTTATTTCTTTCATGTCTGATTTTTCTGAGAGTCCTGAATGCAATGCATCACTTAAAAATATTTCTTTCCTCAGGTAGAATATTTTAATATTAAGCCAGATATTTTTATATTTCCACAAATTAAATGCACCGTGGCTGAAGGTTTGACAGTAGCTTTAATTTGCACATAAAAAGGTAGAACAATTTCAGTTTTGACAGCGTAAGCTTTTGATTTGTTAATAAAGGCAATTCTTTCTCAATTGTGAACATATTCCCCAAATAAGACAATGCAGTCTGTAACAACAACAACAAAAAAAACACAACATCTTACTGGTGTGGAGAATAAACTTGTGATCCACAGTTATTAAAGAAATTCAAATTTTATAAAAACAAAAGAATGAAACTTTCACATTTGAGTTGTAGTAACAGAATAAGAATCAGAGGAAGATGCACGGTCCTGCCACATTTTCTATACTTACTGTTATTAATGTAACCTACCTTTGATACCCGTGGATGAAGTTAATTGCTAGGAAGTATCTGCAAAAAGTTGAAGTCATTTTTTTGGGGAGCTGTGTGTCTAGATATGGTTTTGGTGAAACCAACACAGATTTTCCTTGCAATATTCTAATCAAACTACAATCTAAGAATGCTTAAGACTCTTGTAATGAAACCCAAGTGCCACAAAGGTTGTACACCAAGATAAAACTGAGGCAGCTGGGGCCGAGCTTTCAGATCGACCTCTTCTGTGCCCGTGTCAGTGTTCTCTCATGAGAGACCACAGAGGAGGAGAGTGTGGAGCTCTGAAGCAGTTGGAGCACATCAAGCTTAAGCATGGAAAACCAAATAAAATGTGGATTTCTGACCTCAGATCAAACAAACAATACAAAACATTTCCCCATGTGACAGCCAAAAGCTGCAGTGCAGAAGCAAAGTTGAAAGTAGCCCGGATCCATCTCAATACATAAAAGGGTAAAGAAGTGCCCGTCTGTGGGCCTGCCAAGCTCTCAGCTTTTACGTTTTCAGCAAGTACGTTGCCCTGGCATCAAGAGTTGATTAACACTTCTCAATGAGATGAGCAATGTGTCCAAAGAGCTTGAGGTGCAAAATAGCCAGTGGTGTTATTATAAGTGGACCACTTTTAACTCTGAGTTTAGACACTAATCCAGACCAGTGTCACATGAGCTCCTGGATGTCACTTGTATGGAAATGGGCAAAGCAATGAGCAAACGACATGAACATGAAGTAAAATATAACGCACCTCCCGCACATTCCTAGAAAACTCTTCCTGGACATCTGCAGCCATGGCACGAAGCTGTTGACTGTCTGTGTCACTAGCGAGAGCGGTTACTTAGAGATGATTGGCAGCAACATATCCTGCTATAATGCTAACTAAGCCTGTGACACAGCCTGCTATCAATATTTTACTTTACCGCACGTGGCATTTTGCAGTGACACTAGATACAATACTCTGAGGCTTACTGGTTCGCAGTCATTCCATTTAATAACAAAGTCTCTTGATTCTGGTAAACTTCTAAGCCTTTGCTGGAAGAAGTCAAGCAGTTCATTATTGAAAGTCATTTTTGTTTTCCATGCACTATCCCCCCATGCTTTGCTTTGCTCACATCTCACCACAGTCGCCTCCTAAACCAGCGCTGGTGAAACAATGCTGAAGATATTTTCACCATGTTTTCACGTCTGATGTACATATGCCCTGTCTCCTCCACCTTAATTCTGGCTACACTATTCTTCACAAATGCAGCCATCTGGCATAACATCATTTTTTTGTACTGACGCCTGAGTGGTCAGAGCCCGCCTTTCTTTCTTTCTTTCTGGCCACTGGTATTAATGTTAGACAACATTTAGGGTGAGCTGAGAGAGGGAAAAAATAATCATCCAGCATTTTCAATGATATTACCACAAGTCATTGCCAGTGCTTTTTTTCCTTAACATTGGTTTACTTGCAGCCTCAGAAATGCTTATTTGAAAACTTAACCCCCTTCATTTTAGCACAGTAAAGATGCTAGGCTCGACTGCCCTGGCAGGAAGACCTGTGGGGCACCAAGGATGGCACCTGGGACATGGCAGTATCACAGGGCAGAGCACATCCAGCTTGGTGTGAAAGGAGCAGCATTTAAAGACCACTTACTTAATCTCTAGATCCTATTGTTGACAATGAAAATAATTTGTGTCACGGACAGTTTAGTGGTGCAGCCACCTGTGGGAGTGGGAATGAACTCAGTAGTTTAATTCTGTGTCTTTACGACAATCTGCTGTAATTCCACCAACTCCAGTGGGTTCACGCTGGGAAGGGATTTCCCTTTCACAGGGTTCAGTGCATTGGTTACGTCTGAACACAGTTCTTTAAGATCATAACTCACAATACTATTAAGTCAAGCATCAGTCAAGCCCTGCTTTTTTTTTCCTTTTTCTTTTTTTTTGGATTGGGAAATGAAGTATTTCCGTATATTGTGTACATGAAATATGCTTATAAAAACATTAATGGCAAAGCTGTGGCCCCAGAAATTCAGAAGAATCTCACCACATCTTGCTGTACAGCCAAAGTTGCATCCCAAGTCTTTTTTTTTCCTGGCCTTGTCTCAAAGGACATCTTTCAGGCTTGCTCTCTCTCGCTAACACTCACCTTTCCCATGCTAGAAATAAATTTGACAACACTAACTTCATCTCCACCTGGCTGCCATCTCCTCCACACATCTGATCCTACCCCTGAACTCTATCCCTCTTGAAATAAAAGATGGCCACCACCCCACGGACCAAGTGACCTGGAAACACTGCTCAGAGATACATGAGCAATGGAGCAACTGTGCCAAAGGAAACTCACAAATCACATACTCTGGGCAATGGGACAACTGGCAGAAAGACAAAATAAAGTGACTGCCTCTCTACCTTTCACAGACTCCCTCAGCCGACACCACTACAGTCTGCTGCTGAAGCATATCTGTATCAGCTAAGCCTGCTGTTTCGCTAACAAACCTCTTGCTGCAGTCCTTCAAAGCAGGAGGAATTGGAGCAGCCAGGGCTGAGATGGTGCTGCGAGCCAGGAGGACCATTTCCAACCAGCCCAACAAATACCTGAGGACACGGGCAGAAGAAGGCTTGGGGGAGAAGGCAGAGATTTCAAGTGGCTGCCCTGTATGCATCCTACCTGGCCAGTCCCTTGGAGTAGTGCAGCATATTCGGGTAGGAAGCAATCACTGCGGCACCTGAAATAAAGACAGAAATCCTGAGGCACGCAGCTGATGCCCTATCATTCAAGCTGTCACAAACCACAGATGTCAACAGTATGATTTTTGCTGTCAATATCAATTTGGAAAGTGCCATTGATAATGTGCCAGTACAGCTCAATAACGTCTGACTCTACAGACTGAACCTGCGCTGAAATCCTTGCTTTTTTTGTTCATTTTAAACAGACTTCAAATAGTCTCTCTCTCTAGGTGCGGGCTAGGCAAGCACACTGGGCATCTGTGCCACATCAGCCCAGTTTCTCTTTGCTTTGGTGGGTTAGCAAAGAGGATTGTGTGATGCTACGAGCAGCTTCCTCCCTGCATGGGTGGTAGCAGGGGCCACAGCATTCCTTTTGGATGGATTTACTTCTCATGGAGATGCCAAAGGGGAGGGAAGTAGTTTGACCTAAAAAGCCCAATCTAGATCCCATCAGGAACTGAATGCAGACTCAGAACCAAGCTAGGACAAGCTGGGCCAGTTTTTATGAGAAATACCTGCTTTTCGAGATGCAGCCATGTGGAAGATTCCCTTCTTCCCTTTCATCCTGGAAAGAGAGATGGAGCAGTTAATAGGGGAAGAGAAAGGCCATGAAAATCACAAGCTGTGTAAAAAGTTTCTTGGCAAATAACACTTTAACACCACTAAGAAGTTAGGTTAAAGTGGTTTCAAAGTCTAAAATTAGTTACATTTTAAACTAACAGCATATGCTTTTATTGTCTCTTATCTAAAATATAATCCCAGGAGGCTGTGAAAAGCATGCAAATAACAGAAAGCTAATTTGCTCCAACAGCGACACCTCCCATGTAGTTGGGAGGTCTATTAGACCTAGTGTACTCTCCATTATTTGCATATTAATAGCACCTGCTGAAATACTTTGGGATTTACATTCCCTGCCAGCAGAGGGACAAAACAAAACAAAAAAATTATATAAAATTCCTTTCATACAGCTTTGATGAACAATAAACTATTTAGACAGTGCTAAGAATGCCAAATTAGTGAGAGGCAATGGCGTAGTATTGCAGATGCCATCTGTGATTTTCAGAGAAACTGGACTGCAAATTTGCTTCAAAAAAAAAAAAATCACAAAAACTAAACCACCAAAAACCCTTACGAAAAAAAAAAAAAAAGCCCTCCCTGGAAAGTGCTGGGTAATTTGAAATCACTCACTTGGCTCAAGTCTGAAGAATGGAAAAGTTTAACTAAAGAAATCCAGACACTGAAGCAAGAAAAAAAGAAAAAAGAAAAACACAACAAAAAATCCCCACACATCCACAACCACCAAATGCAGAACCCCCCAAAGTGGACCTTGATTAAAAATCTACAAAACCCCAGGCTTTGATATTAGCCAGGCCTGCAAGGCCTAGTCCCCTGCACATAAAACAAAAAATAAATTAAAACCAGCTACAGCCTGAGATTTACTTAACAAGCCAGCTTTCAATCTCTGCTTATGACCACTGCTTCCCCTTCTGGCCCCCTGACTATAAAAAAAGCCCCTTGTATGTTCCTATAGCTCATCTTCCTCGGGGTAAGGGTGAAAGCAGCTTCTTTTCCACGGGAGCAAATGGAAAAAGCTCACTTTCCAGCACAGAGCTGAGCCAGAGCCACGGGCTGGCCGTGTGACACGTGCCTCTCCGCGGAGCGGGTCCAGGGAGCTGAGCAGGCAGCCGGGGCATTCCCCGGATCCTCTCTTCCCACACAGGCAGTTGGTATTCCCAAAAAGCACCCGCCACGCGTTCATATTCCCTTCAAGGGTTACAGGGGGCCTGTATTTCTCCCCGCTTTTTAAACCCGCTGCTTTAACTCTGATTATGCACCCTCTTTCAGATGGGCACTGATGGGCCCACTAGGGTTACTTACTGCGGGTGTGCTCAATTTCCGCAGCATCTTAAGTACCTTCATACTCCCAAACGAAGGAGGCAATTGACTTGAAGTTAAAGTGACTAAATTGTTCTCTGCCTATTAAAACAGCACTGAAAGAGCACTTCCCATAGGACCACGAGGCATGGAAAGGCGACGTTTTGAGCAACCCAGCCAGCGCGCTGCAGAGACAGCGAATGGAGCAAGGGCAGCCACCGTCCCAGTGAAACCCGGCGGCCACCACCCCGTGTGGCAGCAAAGCCGGCATCTCTGTCCCCTTGCATTACAGGGGGAGACGAAGGGGCTGTTACTGGGCAGTATGTTACTGCTGGCCTCTTCCTTCTCTGCCACAGACAGAGCTCAAGATGTCTTTCGGCTCTGCGCAGCCAAATGAGACCTATGAAAAACTTGCTCAGTGTCAACTATAATTACCGAAGGAGGCAATCAAACATTACACCAATGGGGACCCCTGAAATGCTTAAGACAGGCAACTCCCACCATGGCTGTCAACAAATGCTAATTCTCATTAATGTATATGTAGCTCTTAAATGCTGCAACGGTGTTAGCTATTAGTATTAGGTAGTAGCTAATTAGTAGTAAGTAGTAGAACTGGTTAAAGTACAGGATGGAAAGCAGATGCAGATTGGAGGGCTCAGCGCTGAGCTTGTGATCACTGCTGGTGATAATTTTCAGCATATTTTTGCATACTCAAGAACTTCCCAGTAGCAGGCAGGGAAGCGGTTGCCAGAACGGCTCCTGGGAGGTGTCCGTGATTCAGGGCACTGGTGAGCAGAGCTACCCCTTTGTGCAAGGTACGAGCTCAAACCTGGTGAGGACTCAGTGTTGACACCGTTCAGGTAGATTCAGTGCCCTACGCAAAGGGGCTTGCCCCATTTCTTGCAGAGGAGGGGAGGATTCACCTCCTCTGACTTTTCTATGCCCAGCACGCAGGTTCCTGCGCTGGGCTGGTCACAGGTGCAGCGCTCATGGGGACAGGGCGCCTGCCCACACACAGCCATCCCGCTGGCGCGCTGCGCTTCAGGGGGAGGAAGGCACGAGGTGTCCACCGACGGGCAGGAGCACCTCCTGCCCCGGGCCGTGGCACGCAGGCCTCTGGGCAGGGAGACGCGCGCCGCTACCTCCTGCCAGGCGCTCGGCGGGACGCGGCCCGTGCTGCCACGTAGCGCGGCCCCAGCCCGCCAGCAAGGTATTGCTCCGAACGTGAAGAGCCACGTGTTTGCAATGACAGTGATAAAAATAAATAAATAACCATAACAATAATAAACACCACCCTGAAAAGCATAAACCCAGGCCGTTACCTATTATAACAAATTGAATTGGATGTTCCTTACCTGAAATTTCATGAGCAATTAGCAAGCAGAATGATCCACAAATGCATGGATGTCCTATTATCCTTGTAGTCATTTCAGCAGCTACAACGTTACAAGCCTGCAGTTTGCTATCTAGCAGCTCTAGCAGCCCCCAAACCACAGCTTTTTCCTTTTTTTCCTTTTTTTTTTTTTAACATGAAGTTCATGGCAGCCAGTGTTTTACCACCTGAACACTGGGGGAGAAAAAAAGCATGGGGGAGAGGATCAATATATACAGTATGTTTATATTCAGCGAGAGCATGTTGCAGAGTGGGGAGCTGTGATGTGTTTGCATTGTCTGTGAAAGGATCTGTAGTGGCACTGCAGCTGGAGAAATAATGGAAGATCAGGGGACTATCTTCGGTGACAAACTTTCATCTGGTAAGTTACAATTATATCGTAGGAAATGATACCTTAGACTGCAACTAATTTGTGAATCCCAGGAAGGGCAGATAACTGATTCTTCATCAGGGCTGCAGAACCTGATCTATAAAAATTTGGGCCTCAGCAGGAGGTGGTGTGTAAGTGTGATTTGCATTTCAATTCCTAGTCCACCACAACCTTTAAATCTTCCTGCAGCACTATCACAATGGAAATTTTTGTTCTCAGTGTGCTCAAAATACATATTAAAAAAGAACAAAAATCCTAGTACAATGGAAGTCAGTTGTTAATGGGAAAGAACGTGGCATTTATGCTCAAATTGTTTCACAAAACACCATTACATCAGAGTCTTTCATCATTTTATGGGGGATCAAATCCCCTGACACCATCTTCAGGGACTTCACGTGGTGCTCATCACTATCATTCTACTTCCACAAACACCACAGCCCTTTCAATTTTTATCTGCCCAGAACCCAGAATATGTTACATTATTTAGTTTTTGTAAGAAGCTTTTCTGTATGAAGAATTCACAACAAATAAAAGCCATTTCCCTGAAAAAGCGAGCTTGTGAGTAATGGTTAAGGGAATTTTGGGCAGGCCCCTGCTACAGGAGGTGAGAGCAGCTCTGCCATCCTTCCTGCTGTCTGATGGCACAGGTCCAACCGGTCCTACATTAAGCAGCCATGAGGACTGGCAACAACAGCACAGTGCCCATGTATTTCCCCCCAAAACGTTATGGGTCAGACTATGAACCCCGTATTCATGCTGAAAATGAGTTATTCATAGTAATAGGAAGGCTTCCCAGTGCTGCCACTGAATCAGGAAACAAGTGTGCAGAGAGAGGTAAAAAATCTACTCGTAGCTCCATCAGCCAAGGAAATATTCCACGTCAAATGCTCTCAGCCTCTTAACCCAGTGTCAACAAAGACAAGTCTTCATGCCCTTCCTGTGTGTTTGTGAAGCCAACTGAGACAAACTCTTTGAGAGGAAGCCAGTGCACAGAGCCGTCCATGGGCCACAGACGATGATTATTAATGTTCTGGCAGAGCTCAGATGCCTCTCCTTGCTGCATATGGAGCCAGGTTTTGTCCTAAAAAGGTACACATGGCCATGAATTCAAATTTACATTTATTTTGGCAATTTGATATCTGTTTTCCTATGTGTGGAATTTTATTGCCACTTACTCAGATATGGCTAAACTCAGCAAGCCTTTCCAGGGACACGTTCTCCAGCTGATTGAATTTCCAGGCTCCAAAGCCCACAGCCCAAGTGAAGGGCGCAGGAGGTTGTCTACCAGCAACAGGAGAACATCAGACACATATCCCAGATGCTCTTCCAAGTTCTTTCTGATTTTGCTGTTACTGGAGTTGATAGGAACTTTCTATTGTCTTCAGCAGATACAAGCCTTAATGAAGAACATTTTTTCTACCTATCTCATGAAGGCTTTTTCATTCCCTCCCTCTAATTTGCCATGTTGGGACCCAGCGATTTGTTTTATTGCATGGTGATACATCTTGGCATTTGCAAGATTGCAGCACTTTCCCTGTGAACTTTCATACAAGCTGCTCCCCTATGACAAATGGAAAGCAAATCTTCACGGTGAAGGTTATGGCTCTTCTTGAAATGCACTCAGTGAACTGAGTTGTTCCATATCCACTCCCACTTTTGAGTCCCTGCATTCAAAGCCCTTTGCAGGGGGCTGATTCTACAGCACGACAAGACATTGATTCTAAGGTTTCTGAGCTGGGATATCCCAAATCATCACTTACTTTTAGAAATGTTTGATGCACTCCACTGACTTGAGTATCTGACAGCCCAATCAGAATATTTCAGACTGAAAAAAGAAGCCTGGTCCTGAACATCCTGTTCAACAAACCAAACACAACAAAAAATAAAAACAAAACCCCTCATACAAATCCAGGGAAGTTTGTCCAATGCAGGATAAAGAATTTATCTGTTCTTTAAGGACGCAGCCTTGTTAATAGCACAGAAAGCATTCAGAAGTATAGATCTTACCAACTGCTCTTCAGCTTAACATCTCTGGCATTCAAAACATACAACTTCTGTGTTTGTACTACATTTCCCTAACAGCTTACATCGAGGCCAAATAGACAGCATTCTGCAAAGGTCTTCTAAAATAAGCTTATTTAAAAGAGCAAGGTCAATGCCCAACATATGTCAGATTCTGTGAGTAGAAATCAAAGAGTAAGGAGCAAATGGAATATGTCAGAACTCAGTGGTTTTCCATGCCAGGCTCTTTTACCAAGTCCACGTTTCTGCTGCCAAAAACAGTAACAATCCCATCATATGGACTTCAGCTTTGGAAAAGTGTCTAAAAAAAAAAAACACCTGGTGTCTGTGCATAGGCTAGCTTGCTCAATAAATAAAACTAATGCATAGATAAATGTTTAGCTGGACATGCTATTTATTGTCTATATAACTGTATTTTTCTTTTAATGGGACACATGCTGATTCCATGCTTCAGCCCTAGGCTCTATTAAAATCAGATTAAAAGCATTAGTAATGTAGTTAATTCCATTTATAATATGCCCATCGCAAGAAAAGAGAACATTAAAATAGAAAAATATGTATAAATGGGATTTAAGAATTGTTTAAAAACATTCTGCTCCATTTGATCTTTGTAAAAAATAGCAATTTTTTAAATAAAAAACTTTTGCTCTGTACAGATAAAGTAACACTGCCTGGTCTTTTAAACCATATCTTGCAGCACAATATTTGTGATTTCAATTAAAATATGCTATTGTCACTTTAGCCTCCCTCTTTGGTATTTTAAATTGATCCTAATGGCTTTGCCTTCAGTGATTTGTGTCCTGTAGTGAATCCCTGTCACTTACGGCACCTCCCACTATTGCCCTCCCGAATAATCACTACCAGATAATCACTTCTTCCCCTTTCTCCCAACATTATTGCTCGCTTCCCCTCTGACTCTGCATGCTGGTACAGTCTGCAAACTATTTGCTCTTTAACATCTTTAACATATGGCTTGTTGCTTTGGCACACAACAGTCAGGGATTTAAAAGAAGGATAAAAGCTGCTTGAAAAAGGCCAAACTGATGGCTCTACAGGTAGGCTTGTGTCTCCCCATGGCCTGTTTTCCTGGCTGCAAACTGGAGAGTGAGGAAAGGAAGAGTGAGAGAAAAAGAGTGGATTGTGCTGAAAATCCCTCCGGCTCCATACTCACAGTTTAGGGCCTGGCAGGTGCCGATGCAGCACAGGTCCGTGTTCCGCGGGGGGCTTGCTGCTTCCTAACAGAGCTCTGTGAGACGGAGACCGCCTGAGGTGAACCTGTTTAGGAATGCAAAATTTCCATGGGAGGCTTTCCACCGAAGAGGTGCCATCAGCACCCCAGAAGGCGCTGGCTGAAACTAAACCCAGAGCTGCCCCTGCCCCCTGTACTGGACTTGGGTATCACAGCGCTCTCATGCCGGTACGCACAGGAGGGTGCATGGGAAGCCATCAAGCTTTCTCCTTTTGAGAGGAGGATCCTTTCTCCTTTGCTTTTCATGGCTCTCATTATTAATTGAAGAATCATTTAGCTTGCATAATTGTCCTCTGCCATACATAATTCCAACCTTTCTCTTTAAATTGGCTTATTAAACTAAATACACTTCTTTGTTTTTGTGACTCCATCTATCAAAGCTTCTAAATGGACAGCCAGTGTCATGAGAAGAAAAAAAAAACAAACTAATAATATTAAGGAGGATCTCTTTATGTACATTTATGAGATCTACCACCAGGTGACTCCATTCTAAAATATCCATATTTTTGTAAAACAAATGCTATTTCTTCCGTGCAACCTGAACATCATAATAATCCCCCCCCCGCCCCAATAAGATTTAACATTCTGAAAAAAATGCTGTTAAATAAATAGCACTCTTACTTAAGATA